>CM054114.1:194309020-194909020 GCA_028673005.1 Tanypteryx hageni | reverse complement strand
ATTATCGCAAAAACGTCTCTACCACTTCGCCATAATTTTCACACAATTTATAACATTAATTCTTTCTCATTTTACTTTTCTTACTGTCTTTTTTCAAGCGTAGCTGCAACGGGCAGATACCTAGTCTTGTATATTAACTTTGTTGTATGCCTGCGTGTGTGTATCATACCGGGGGGCAAGTGACATATCCGTAATAGATGAGAATGTGAAATTTGACAAGTATATAGTTATGAAAATGGAATCGTCAGAGACAACCTAAAATCTTGAAATGTTGAATGGATATATATGCGGATGTTGAGGGGACTGCTGGTAAGGCCAACATAGAAAGCGGGACATTGGGTGCATCTCAGGAGGTAAATGATATTACGTGTGGTGCAGTTGGTAGAAGTTATGGGGTAGATGATGTTAGTGATGGGGCTGGAGAAGGAATTGCAGTGTTGGTTTATTGGGCATGTGAATCTTCGGGGTTTACCGCAGGGGTGAGATCCGGCAGGGTGTAGGGGAGTGGGTGCTGGGCGATCTTTTTTCGATAAAATGTTTGCCAGATAAGGAGGTCGGCGCAAGGAGTGGATCGGTGGTGTAGGAAATGGAACCTGGTGGGGGAGGGGAGATAGGGTGGGCGGCTTTTAGGATATTCCTTAGAATATCGTGGATTCCGGGGAAAAAGTGTGGTTAGGGTGAGTTAGGGGGGGTGGAATCTGTGATGGCGTGGTATTGGGGTGGGAGTTAGGGGTGGTGGTTGCGACTACCCGCCAGATTCAGTCCCGGATCAGATCCGGCAGGTATCCGGGCTGAAGAAGTACATGTTCCAGGGTGGAGCATATATATATATATATATATATATATATATATATATATATATATATATATCATCATAGGTAGTCTGTCCGTAGATAGGCCCATGATTATTTTTGGTTAAACCTGGTTTTCCATATACTCCTATTTTCCGCCGTCCTCTTCATATCTTGATAACTCTCTTATAACTGTTCTTATAATCCTTCCTCCAATTTTGAAATCTCCTGTGCCTTCTAAAGCTTCTTGCATTAGACTTTCTCCATATATATTGAATAGGGTTGGCGATAGGCAGCAGCCTTGTCTTACTCCTCTACCGATATTTATTCCGCAGGTGTCCACATTCTCAAACCTGACCTTTACAACTTGATTCTCATATAGATTCCTAATCAGTCTCCTGTCTTTCCAGTCTACACCTATATCCTTTAATATCTTCATCAACTTTACCCAATTTACTCTATCAAAGGCCTTCTGCCAGTCTACGAAACATGCGCAGATATCTTGACTGTATTCTATTGCCCTTTCTGATATGATTCTAACTACTCCTATAGCATCTCTAGTTCCTCGTCCTTTTCTGAAACCGAATTGATCTTCCCCTATTATTTCTTCTGCCTTTTTCTCCAGCCTTTTATTAAGAATCCTCGTGATGATCTTGGATGTGTGTGACAGAAGGCTTATAGTTCTGTAATCTTTACACTGCATTGCCTTTGGCTTCTTCTCTAGAGGGATCATTGTTACTTCTAGGAAATCCTGAGGCCACTCTCCCGTGTCGTAAATCTTATTAATTAATTTCGTGATCGCTTTTAGTCCTTCTGATCCTATGACTTTAAGTATCTCAGCCGGTATTCCATCGCTGCCCGTGGCTTTCCCCTTCTTAAGTTCCACTATCGCTTTTTCTACTTCGCTCTCCATAATACTTGGTCCTAAGTTGTCTTCTTCAATGTTTTCCTCATTTTCCAGTTCTATTTTTGCCGCTCCTGTCTGTTTGCTGTATAATTCCTTGATGTATTCTTCCCATACCTGTGCTACATCCTTTGTTTCTGAGACTATCTTCCCATCCGTATTCATAATTTCCATTCCATGAATTCCATTAGATTTCTTACCTTCTAACTCGAGTGCTCTAGTGTACATTATATCGTATCGTCCTAACTTCTCCATTTGTTCCATTTCATCACATTTTCCTTTTATCCAATTTTTCCTAGCTTTATCTGTTGCCCTTCTCAACTCATTGTTTATACGCCTATAGTTGGCTCTACCTTCTTCATTGTTAACGTTTTTCCATTTTCGTCTGTCATTCATTTTCTCCAGCATTTCCTTCGTGATCCATGGTTTTCTGATTTTCTTCTCTTCTTTTCCAATCTCTTTATCCAAGGTATCCTTGGAATTTCATTCCATTCTATATCAACGGTCTTCTGCTTGTTTTCCAACTTTCTTAGGTTATCTTCCAACTTCATCCTGACTACATCCTGCCTTTCTTTCAGTTTTTCTAGGTCCCAGGTCTGTCTTTCTCTTCTCGTTTTTCTTATTGGTTTGAGCTTTGTACTCACGTCAAGTATTAGAAGGCTGTGATCTGAATCAATGTCCGCTCCTTGAAATGCCTTGGCGTTTTTTATGCTGTTCCTGAATCTTTGTTTCACAAGGATGTAGCCTATTTGGCATCTCATTCTATCTCCTGGCCTTTTTCATGTGTATAACCTTTGTTTATGGTTTTTGAACCATGTATTAGTCACTACCAGGTCATTATTGATGCAGAACTCTACGAGTTTTTCCCCTCTTCGATTTCTCTTCCAACGTCCGTATTGCCCGACAACATTTTCTTCCTGTCCTTCTCCGACTATGCTGTTCCAATCTCTTATTATTATGCAGTTCACCTTTCCTCTTCCGTCTTCTTCGTAAATTTCATTAATTTGCTCATAAATCTCATCGATTTCTTCATCTTCATGAGCTGACGTTGGAATATATACCTGGATTATCAGCATGTCCACAGGGACTGCTTTTAGCTTTATTGCCATCAGTCTATCGTTCGTTGCTATTATCTTTGTCACGCTTTTCATCATATCTTTCCTAAGTACCAGAGCTACTCCCCTTTCCCCACTATTTCCTCCAGAATAAACTACCGTGAATTCTTCTGAGTCGAACTGTCCTTCACCCTCCCATCTAGTTTCGCTTAGTCCTATAATGTCAACTATTTCTTCTCATTTCTTTTTTCAAGTTCTCTAGCTTTCCTGCCGTTCTCATAGTTCTTACGTTCCAAGTCCCTATTCGAAAATTACTTTCGACAAATGTTTTCCTCAAGGCAGTCCCCGCCCGGAGATCCGATTGGGGGACTATTTTACTTTCTGATTGTTTTACCTCGAGATAACTCATATTGTCCAACCATAAAATCCTTACTAGGGACTGTAATGTGGTAGTTTCCCTCTTACTTTCCACATCGCAGTACTGTAGCCGTTCAAATCGTCCTGATCAGGCCTACAGCAGTATTGGATACACACCCTACCAACATAATTTGTTTTTGGCTCTATACCATACTGACAGTACTGTTGCCTACATCCAGGCACTAATGATAGTTTTTTTAAATTTTTATAAAACCTTCATTCGAGGGGTTTGAACCCCCAACTTTGCAATAGATAGCCGACACGCTAACCACTGCACTACCAGTGCATCATATGATATATATATATATATATATATATATATATATATATATATATCATTATATATAGACGTTTCTTACAGAGGAGGAGGATATAACATACTAGTAGTTGGTACTTGCATACTGCAAGCATTTCATATCACCTTGAAAAAACATTCATTTTTCAGACAGACATTTCATCATTACAAATATTATTTCAATTCTAAAGATTTCTCCTCCGCAGCAATTTCCGTTTTTCCCACATGTAAAAATAATAGTTTAAAGCAATCCCCAAATGTTGCAATTTTAAAAATTTACACTATCTTCATTATGGGGTATTGATACTACATATTTTAGCCAAATTTTAAAGTTGTAGCGAAGTGCTACAACTTTAAAATTTAGCTGAAATGTGTAGCATTAGTACCCCATAATGGAGAAAGTGTAAAATGTTTAAAATTGTAACATTTGGGGATTGTTTTAAACTATTATTTTTACATGTGGGAAAAACGAAAATCGCTGCGGAGGTGAAATCTTTAGAATTAATAGAATATTTTTAATGATGAAATATCTGTCTGAAAAATTAATGTTTTTTTAAGGTGAGATGAAATGCTTGCAGTATGCAAGCACCTTCTACTAGTAATATTATATATATAGACGTTCCTTACAGAGGAGGAGGAGGATATATATAACATATAGGAGGATACTAATGTCCAGCCCAAACTACAAGAGCTAGAGAGCTGAAAATTTCAGTTTTTGTAGATATAATAGAGGAACTTACAGATAAAAGAAGACATTTCACCTAAGTGACATGAGTACGACTCCAGAAATTCCGAAATTTGCGTTTTTCCCATAAGAAAAGCATTGCGCCATTTTTGTAAAATTATTTTGGGCACTTGCCCGTAAGCTAGAAAAATGAAATTTTTGGTGTTGCTAGACGGCCGCAATATCTATTGAGAATGTTTGTTACTTTTGCTTACAGTGTCCTGGGTTCGACTCCAGATACCCCGGAATATCTCCCATAAGTTAGCATGGGAAAAAGTATTCCCAGTGTGTAGACCAATCTAATAGGTTTAGGAAGCTGAAATTTTTCAGGTCTATAGAATTTTTCTCATAACCGTCTATAAAAATCGAAAATTTCAAAATTGTTAATTTTTAAAGGTTGTTTTAATCCCATTTGTACTTTAAAGTTTAATAATTTTTATCTTGGAAACTATATGCTCTAGGTTCGAGTTTTTGAAATCATTTGTAGAAAATTAAACATATAAAATTAAAATTTTGAAAAAGTTAAAAAATTCAACCGCTAATAATTCGCAAGTGTTTAAACATCTTTTTGAGGTTTATGTATTACCGAATTTGCTACGCAGCTGAAAATTTTTTTAGAGGTAGGATTCGTAAAAAAACGAAATAGGCATTATTCAAATTTTGATATTTTGATTTGTTTGGCTGTTAAAAATTCCTAAAGTTTAAACAAATAGGAAAATATTTAGACACTACGGTATGAGCTAGGAAGCTGAAATTTTCAAGTTATTTACAGAGTAGTGCATTTGCACAAATTAACATTTGAATCTCTCCATATATATATATTGCGGCGGCCGTTAGAAATGTTTAAATTTAGACAATTAAAGAAAATATTATTTCACTTCTAGAAGTGCTACTACTTGACAATTTGGCAGAAATGTGTAGCATTCGTAGCCCATAATGGAGAAAGTATAAAATTCTTAAAATTGCAAAGTTTGGTGATTGTTTAAGTCTATTATTTTTACATAAGGGAAAAACGAAAATCTCTCCGGAGGTGAAATCTTTAGAATTAAAAAAATATTTGTAATGGTGAAATATCTGTATTTCTCCGTCATTTTTCAAATACACGAAATATTCTATTTTTTGTTTTTACTATATGTTTACTTTTAATATAAATTTACAAATAACTTGCATTTTACATTGATTTTTATCTACGATGTCATGTCGTTATTTTTTACTGCGTAATTAAGCTCGAAAAAACGATACATTTCTCAAGTTCATGACTTTCTGTTTTTCTATTACGTCACGCCCTTATTTTTTACTGCGTAATATTCCCACATACAAATCGTTCCATATCTGGAATACACGGAACGATATATATCGACTATGGCATCCATCGTCAACTGCGCTTCTTTATGCACAGCCGGCAGGAGAAAGTATAAAATTCTTTAAATTGCAAAGTTTTGGGATTGTTTTAATCTATTATTTTTACATAAGGGAAAAAAGAAAATCGCTCCGGAGGTGAAATATTTAATATTAAAAAAATATTTGCAATAATGATAAATGAAAAATGAATGTTTTTTTATGTTGAGATGATATGCTTGCAGAATGCAAGCGCCAATTACGAGTATAATATAAAGCTTCTTGTGTCTCACTTATTGGCTAAAATCTGAAATGAGACTTGCAGACCAGACCACGAGAGACAAAAACATTCCGTTTACGCAAGTAGGTTCCAGACCTTGCCGAGACTATTAAAGAAACTAAATTTTAGGATAAATTTATTAATTTCCCACAAAATGCGGTAAAACTCTCTCATTAGAAAAGTATGAAAATTTTTAGGCTATCCCTTAATCTGTGTTCTACTAGGATATAATCTCATTCTATCTTCTGGGCTTTTCCATGTATGCAGTTGTCAACTGTATTTTTTAAACCATGTATTAGTCACTACTAGATCGTTATTAATGCAGAAGTCGACCAGTTTTTTTCCTTGTTCCTTTTTCCAAGTCCGTATTTGCCGACAACATTTTCTTCTTGTTCTTCTCCAACTATGCTGCACCCATTTTCCATCATTATGCAGTTTGCCTTTCGTCTTCCGTCTTTTTCGTAAGTGACATTCATTTGTTCATACACCTCCTCGATTTCTTTTTCTTCCTGAGTGGATGTTGACATATACATCTGGAGTATCCACTTGTCCACTGGAACTGCTTTAAACTTTATTGCCATAAACCATTCGTTCGTTACTATTGTCTTTGTCTCGTTTTACCAAGTGCCAAAGCTACACCCGTTGCTCCAATATATGCAAAATACTGAAACAGCGAAATGAGCAAAAACTTGTTATAATTGCATTAAATTAGTGAGAATTATTTTTATAAAAAATTGAATGTTAAAATCGATAGATGATGTTTGCAATGAGAGATGCACTTGTATCTTACTACGTGTTTAAACTAATTAGGCCAAATCAGTGAAAATACATTATTTACGTGCAGACTTTGCTTAATGAAATGCTCAAATATCGTTCTACGAACTGTATAAACTAAGAGTGTGAATAAAAACAGCCCGAACGTCACGAAATCACCATTTTAGAACTTCAAGGTAGACGCAACAATAAAGGAGACTGACTATCGCAAAGCCTCTTTGCGCGATTTTCGCGCAAAATGAAGTCTTGTCGCATTTCACAATCGGGTGAAGAGATAAGCAGTCGCCGCGAGTCTGTTGCGTGATCGAGTCAACAACAAGCGTCCGTGTTTACTGCCGAAACGCATTTCGGCACGAATAAAAAACATTACCGCGCGAATTCTCTTTCTCTCACACTATATCTCTCCTTCACCACTCTCTCTCTCTCTCACTTTCATCGACCAGTACGTCAGCAGCGGAATTGCCTTTAATATATCGGAAGCTCTTTGGTTCGGAGAAAGACTTTGGTGGAAGTGCATTAACTTGTTATCTGAAGAGTGGAGATTACGGGGAGGATTGGCACTTCTCCATGACGTCACTCCTCTCCCTCCACCCACTCTCTCCCCTCTCCCTCCACCCACTCACTTCCCTCTCCTTCCAGTCACTCTCTCCCCTCTCCCTCCACCCACTCACTTCCCTCTCTGTTGCAGGGCGGGCCGCCTTCATTCTTAATTATTGTCGGTGGAGATGCAAACGTGATTCTATGGCTGTAAAAGCACTCGCGACTACGGAATAATTCGCCTGGACGTTCGGTTAAAACTCGATAGCGGCATGGCATACACGAAGGTTCATTCAGCTCACGTCGAAGAATGTTTAGTTTCTGGATATTGTATATTTCTTTCAATATAATTTTAGGGCGTTTTTTTAATGCGCTCATAGTATTACTTTGGGGTCTCTCTATCTGCCCGTCTTTGCACTTGCTAAAATTATAACTTTTACGAAACCATGAACAATAGAGAGCTGAAACTTGAATATAGACTTCTGTACAACTGCCATTTCTTTCTTTAGATTTGAATTTTGAAAAGTATACAAGGTCGGGTAGGGGCTCATTTGAAAAAAATATTTGAATAACTTCGAAGGTGTAAAAGATGGAGTGCAGAAACGTTAAGGATACATTTTTACGTTGACGCCACTCACAAAAAAGGCTCAAGTGACCGAATATGTGGTCGTATATTTGCATAAAAATAAATTAAGTGAAGCTAAATTGACGCATGTAACATCTGATCAAATTTCGATTTATACTCAGTTTTTCAATAAGGTTAATGGTAGAAATAATCATAGCGAAGATAAACATTATCCCCGAATTTAATAATAGAAGAAAAAACGCGATAATTTGATCCATGTTTATGAATAACACTATACTTTTGACAATGGAGAAACCGCCTAATGAACATAAAACAAGATGATCCAAACGGAGCTTATGGTTCCTACTTTCCACATAATTATTTTAAATTGAATGTGGTACAGCAATTACTCATATTGGCTTCAATAGCAATAAAATCACCGCGGATATATGCCTCTATGTGTTTCCAAATTTAGCGTTATGAAATATTACAGATACATTCGAACTGAAAACTAAATTGATCAAGCGTATTTGTGTGGCGAAAATAACGCGTGTGTGTTTAATACTCGACTATGCCTAATCCGAGTCCAACAATAGTTGTTGCTATGGCAACACTCTCGTAATGAGTAATAAAAACTGCATAAACGCCGGTATTTACGCAAAATTCGTAGAAATACAATCGTTAAGCAAAATTCTACGAAAGAAATTAGAATCTTCATTCATTTCCTCAGAGAATAAAACAAATCGCGCTCCGATATTACAATTTTAAGATATTTTAATGCGGATGAGAATATTACCCTGCACGATAGTTTTCAGATTTTCCATGTACGGTAAATCAAATGGGAAGGATAGTTCCTGAAATCGAACCCGGGACTTTCAATAATTGCAACAAAGTCTATCCTTGGGAGAGGAGATTTCCACCAAGTGTCGCGAAAATCGGTCTATTGGTGGAAAAGTTAATTGGGGGGACGGACAGACAGACACAACGACAAAACTATAAGACTATTTCCATTCTAGGAAGTAGGCTAAAAATAAAAGTCTGATGTGCCCACCACAAGACTTTCTCCATACCTGTAATATTTCTAAAAATTCCAAATAGGTTACATAATAATGAATATTTTAAGAAACTGCGAGAAATTTTTAAGACTACAAAGAACCGAAATAAACTCAAATCATAGCCTTCTGATATTGGATATAGCCAGGAATCTGCAACAATTAAGAAAATAGAAAGGAGCGTTACTAAAACGTAACTAAGCGCCAATTGTTAGCAACAGCCTTCGGTAGGTCGCGTGGTGGTGGCAGCTAAATAATTTATTTTTTAATATATCTCTTTAACAATTTATTATATGGAAAAATGTTTCGAACAATGGTTGTAGAAAATTAAATTCCAATAACTTTTATTTCAATATATTTTTACATTTATAATATTAAAGCAAATACATATTTATAAATAACGGATAAGTGACAAGAGTAAACACCCACTTTCAGTCAACCGATTTTTAGTAAAGAATAATCCGTTCTTGTGATTTTCATAAAAATGTTAAATATTAAATTTCGCATTGACCTGATTAATAGTTTTTGAGTCTAAGTACAATCTTGAAACCCATACTTGCACTTGTTTAAGAATACCATAAAAATATAATTTGTGTTAACATTGAGATTTTACTTCATTAGAAATTAAGAAGTTAGGAACTTAGTAATGGCTACATTGTATGTATGTATTAAAATATATCTAGATTTGTAATATGTACCGTTCTCATCCTCAATATCTAACCATGTATTTTGAGAATTCTCGAGTCTTGAGACTCTGAAACAATTATCATCTACAAGGCTCGTATCTCCCAATTCCTTACTTGAGCGCAACTATTCAGTTAACGGCCACTCATGCCTTGAAAGGACTAAAACACGATTACAATTAATGGAAATCGTCGAATACATGACGTCTGAAGTACATGTGGTATATTTAACGAAATAAAGAAATCCCAGCAAAGTTGAAATTAATTCATTATTTATTGCCAAAAAATGTTCCGTCCTTATCCAGACGAAGGCACCTCAAACTGAAACCTCTTATCGCTCCGAATCATGAGCCATCCGTAAACATCCCATACCTTCCCATATCCCCCACCTCCTATCCCCTCCTCCTATCCTCCTCTTCCCACACCCCCTCCTCCAATCTCCCACCTATCCCCGTCTTCCTACCCCCTCCTCCTATCCCCACCTACTATCCCCCCTCTTACCCCCTAATCCTACTCCCTCCTATAACCTCTTCCAATCCACCTGCTCCTATCACCCCTCCTATTATCCCCCAACCTCCTATCCAGCTCCGCCTATCCCTTCTACCCCTTCCGCCACCCAAGCACCTCCTTCCTCATCGCCACTCCCTCTTAGCCTATTTTCTTTCTCTTCCTCTTAGTTCTTAGCCTCTCTCTCCTCTACTCCCCTCTACTTCCCCTATCTCACACTGCCCTATCTTCCCAATCCCCCAATCCCTTCGCCATACTTTGAAAGATCCGACCTGCGCCGCTTCCCCTACACAGAGGATATTATTTTCCTTTCGGAGACGCATATCTCTTCGCGATCCACGGGGCGAGGAGTGGCGCACCACGGACTGCCTAACAGAGCCTCTTTGGCCACGGCGTCTGCGCGGCCGCCCAGTCCAATTCTCGCCGTGTGGCGGGGGTGTCGCTGGCGCCGACAGTTTGGCGCGTGCGGCAAGCGCTGCCCGACACGCACAGAACGAGAAGGCGGCGGAACGATCGCACGGCTTTTCTGCGGCTGCGGGGACCGAAGGAGGGAGTGGAGGCGGCGGTCGGGAGCGGCGGCGTTCGGGGGCGGCGGCCGGGGGCGAACTCTCGCCGACATGGCATGAACGTCCGAAGAGCCGTTTTCTAAGCGAAGGGAGTGCTTTCATGGCGAGTGTCGAACCCGAGGCACCGCGTTCTGGGTCGCCCTAGTGTTCTCTGATCGGGACGACTCGGGACGCGTGTCCGGGCACGTGCTTTCTATCGGGGCGGAGGGAGGGTGGGGCCTCTTGCCCCCGAGGAGGGGCTGCCGGGGAGGGTCTTTTTTGCGGAGATGTTCTCTAAAACGAGCTCTCGAGGCGGAAGACGCCGTGGGCGTGGGTGACGGAAGAGAGGCGGTCGACGCTTTGCTTCGAGAGGTTTTCGAGCGGACCATGTCTGCCCTCGGGCCGACGGCGGAGCCTCGCTCTTTCCGCACTCCCTCGGGGCGAGGCGCGGGCAGAGGGAGTGCGGCGGCGGAATGCGCCTGCCGAAGGGGCAGCGTCTCTGCGTCCTCCGCACGTCCGCTCGGCGCCGCGCGGAAGACCCCAGGTACGAGTCGGGTGATCCCACCGGTGGGCAGTGGCGCGCCTCGGTGACCCTTCGCTCTTTCTCGACCGCCTTTCGCGTGGCTGACCGGCCTCGTGCGTTTCTTCTCCGCCATTCGCAAGCTTATCAACTCCCATCGAACTCGGGGTGGATGTCGTGGGCTTTATTTATGCCCACGTGCGACATTTCGTCGGAATTTACCAACGGAACCACAAAATGAACCGAACGAATGAAAAAAATCCTCGACGCGGTATAGGTAAAACGAACGTTTTCGCTAAGGGATCCGATGACGGAACCTTTCGCGTGTGGTGAGAAAAAATTGCTCTCTGGTTAAACTGCCCTTTCGGAACGTCGCCATGATTCAATCGATCGATCTAAGATTCTTCCGGGGCTCGCGATCCGCGAGATTACTCGAACGCACTGTCGTCGTTCTGTCGTATTTCAAAGAATTCGTCGGATTTATTTTCCCTCCGCCGTTAACGCGTTTTCGCATATTTATCGCTTCGTATCTTAACGCGTCGTTCTCCTCATCTCCTGCTGCTATAGTTTCGACGCTTTCATTTGCTTCAGCTCGATTTAATCGCTTTCCGTTCGTAATCTCGCGTCATGTTCGCTCGGATGACGTTCCCATTTCACCTTGGCGTTCCAATCCATTCGATCGGGAAGTGTCCTCCGATCGCACTTCGATCGAGCCTCGCAATACGAAATGACACGCGCGGGCGACGCTGCTTCAAAGTGCCCCACGAGCAGGTTCCCTCGGCACTCGCGTGACACCCTGTTGTCGTCCTCTATACACGCTCTTTCGAGCGGTATCTCACCTCCTCTCGTACGAAGCTACCTCTGACCTCATTAAACCCAATCGTCTTTTTCCAAACACGTGCGAATTCGTGATTTGTCTCTCTCGGTGGGCTTCACAATTAATCTTCCCTCCTTTAGTATTTGTTAGAACGCCGCGCCACTCAATTCCCTTTGGTTTTAATGTTCGCATAGCGCTTAGCCCCGGCGCCATCGTCCCTATTGTTCGTAGCGCCATTGTCCCTATTGTTCGTAGCGCCATCGTCCCTATTGTTCGTAGCGCCATCCCGAACATTGGTCTGCCGGTCTAAAGGAAGCGCTAATTTTTCAAGTTTTTCTTTCTACCGATTGAGATTTTATTCGACATGGCCAATGAAATGTTATACCTCTTTAACGGTTTTTGCATGCATTGTGAAGTTGGGTGGAAGCGTTAACGGCGGTGATTTTTTCTGAAATGTTTCTACTCGTTCCGCGATTAACTTGCAGTTTTATGTTTGACAGAAAATTAATAAATTTGACGAAGTACAATTAAATTACCGTTGGTCCATTTTATTACCCAAAATAAACCCCTCTTGGTTGAATCTCGCATAAACATAATTCGCAAAGATATATTCCAGTAATATTTTCCATTGTCAATTCTTCCTTTACCGGAATAAATTTTTAGCGAAGCTGGCAGTTAATTTAAATTCATGCTAAGAAAGTTTTCAAATCGTCTCAAAACCTATTTTATTGAGACTCCAAAATTCGTTTCATAAATAGCACCAACGATGTCAGCGTGGTTAAAAGAAGAATTCGCATTTAATATTTGGTCATGTTAATTATGATAAGCTCACGAGGCTGGTCTCTATTCTAACGTAGTATAGAATATGATTTATTTAATAAACTATGCTTATCTCCATCAAAATACCTTGGCGAAACCATCCTCTCTTAGTTCAGTGCTACTTCAACTGCTTGTTGCGTCGAATTTCTTTGTTATTTATTTATTTATGACCATCCAAAAACAACCAATGATTATGGCCTGTAACACTGGACTCGTATTCCGTAATAACGTCAACCATTTCCTTTAATGCTTTTCCTCGCGAGTGAAATGCACTCCAGTAATAACGCAGTTGCCGACGTCAGTAATTCCTAATATTGCCAAATCGCGAAATATTTTTCTACTCGCATTTCATGCTCGGAAAAAGTCTTTCAAATTCCACCATATTTTGTGACCTCGAACATATCATTCGGTGGCTTAATGTTCGGCGTGTTAGAAGCGTTGCATCTCACATGTCCGCGAACAGCTTTCACGACACCTCACGCGTGCTTGCCGCCGGTCAACCTCTCTCGCACCGCCCGCACTCCCTCAATCGCCGTACGTTCGCCGCTCGTGCTCCAGATCATTCCTAAGGACAGAGAACCCATATTGTGAGCGAGAGAGAGAGAGAGAGATTACCTCGTAAATGACTTCATATCCGAGCAGGAGCCATTGAAACCGAATTTTATTATTATTGCATTTCGTCCTTAAATCGCTCTTCGAGGACGTTCCCCGGACGTACGATCGAACCGGACGTACCTCGTTGGCTTCGACGCGCCCGCGTTGGCACCTCTGAGACGGTGTTCAGTGTGAGTCAGACGCGAACCGGTGAGGGATCGGATGGTCAATGGAAGATGGAGTCCCGGCACGCGTAGCAAAAATTAAAATCGATTGCGGATATGTTTGATGCTTTCGGCGCGTTTCGGTTTTTCCATTGCGCGTGCTCGTGCATCCAGAATCACTTGTGCGTCGTCACGAGAGGAGGAAATGTGTGTCGATGGATGACCGGATATCCGAAATTTGCCGGGCCGCCGCCTTCGCTGGCCATTCCAATTTGGCGGAATACCAGAAATATCCTTGTTTCTCCTTGCGTTTCCTTCGCCACGTAACTTCTTTCTTGCCTTATCTATCGGGTGATTTTCTTTCACTTTATCATATATATTCTTACAAAAATGTTATTTCTGTGAACTTGACCCGTTGGTCTAATTTTATCGTGTGATTTTCTTCTTGATCGGTTTTGATATAATTCTGTTTGGATTGGAAATAAACGAGGGTGTTTCATCGGCTTCTGCTCGCGAAATTATCTTTACCTTTTCGATGGCTAATTGCAAAGCCGCTGTTATCTATAAACCGTTAAGTGGTCATACTACAATATTGTTGGCTATTCATTCGCCAATTATTCTTTTGCTGAATTATAGAAAGGTTTCATTGAACACTGCAAAAGCAACCAAAATCAGCATGTAAGCGCACGGAGTTCGAAACCGCAGTCGCAATATTTGGATGGCGTTGCCTGTTATTCCGAAACTCGCTTTAAGCTCGGAGAATATAAAAGAGAAAAGTATTTTATCTTAAAAGTCTTTACAAATAACTGGAGCAAAAATACACTCGGTGGTGAATAAGATATATTGATGCAGGAATTGTGTCGTTTCCTACACCAACATATCTTTATCATGGCGGAAAAATTCTCAATATATTATCTTTTATCCTCCACTAGACATGATCAATGAAAATAAAACTCACGGAATATTTTTAGATTGCCCCTCTAGTTCACAGTGGAAATCATAAAAGAGGATGGTTTTTTCAAGTTTGTAAAAATACATATTAAATATAATTAATTGCTTTATTTGCAGCAGATTTTTTCATTTGTAGTGGTTAAGTAAAATTACACGTATGTATGAATTGATGTCTCAAACTGCATACATGAGCTCTGCTAGGCGTATATTTGTCACTTGCTATGACAGCTTTATTTTAAAAATATTTTCCCATGAACTTATAACTATCCATATTGATAACGTCTTTATTATTAGCTATTGTTTATGAAGAACATTAATAGATAAGACCATAGAAATGGAATTTTAAGGAACAAATGCTTTATTTTTTAAATAAAATAATCCAAGTAATGTAAAACTGAAATTTTGTAATATTTCTATTTATTGTTTAGAGCACAATTACAATTGGTCTCTCATAGGATATTTTCATACGTGTCGTTAAGCCATATAAATTCTTCAAAACCGATATAACGAAAAAATAAACGAGTGGAATGTTGAGGAATTTAGTTGGCATACATGAGCGCATAAAGCTTTAACCGAAATTTGAAATTTTTGGAGAAAATAATCCTGTGCTTGACCGGGAATCGAACCCGGGTCTCTCATATGCCGGGTAGATGCTTTAACCATCTAGTTAGCTTAGTTGGGCATAGCACCTACCCGGCAAGTGGGAACCTCGGGTTCGACTTCCAGTCAAGCACAGGATTTTTTTCTCTTTCTCAAATTTCAGATTTTCAATATTTACCATGCATTGAAAATATTTCTCCAAATCTATAGAAAATATATCCAGATTATTGTTTATCTTTAGCCATAGTAAAATCTCCTACCACACCAAACAAATATGGAAGGGTGTACTCCATGTCGGAGTACACAGAGTTTCCAAAGACGTTTTTAAGATTTGTTATCATGTCAAAAAAAATAAATATTAATGATTTTAGTCTATTGTCTAAGCACTGCAAAAAGATATATCAGAAGCGACGTCGAAAAAATATTGAATTTATGATTAACAATTTATTTTATAATCAGCAGTATTTAATTAAACAATTGAAAATTATTTAAAACACACCTCACTTGAAATGAGCAGTAGTGATGTTTGCGTTTACGTTAATTCTTTCGTCGTAAATTATCCATTTCTCTTCACTTACAAAAACTGTGTGTATACGTTAAAAATAGACTTATATAAGTTCATTTATTAATCGTGGATAATCCATTTCCTTTTATTTACTATAAGAGTTGTTGGTGCTTGCATACTGCAAGCGCTTAAAAAATCACCATGCACCAAGATCTAAACTCGTAAATAATCCAACGTGATGTCCAGAGCCACAGCACTTCAGCCATGTGGAGCCTATATCTATTAGGTTATAAATTCAACGAGTTATAGCAGTATATTTATAATTTCCGAAAAATTAAGGCAACTATTCCTAATTTCAAAATTCTATGGCAATCGGTTCGTGTCCAAATTTTCGTATTTTAAGTTTCATGACTCAGATCGCCCTGCATGAGCAATAAGAATAATCATCATTAAGACAATAACCTATACACTAAAATTATGAAAAAAATAGGATATTTTGTGCTAAGATGATGGCATATATATGCCTTTAGCACGTATTTGGGTTTAAAAAATCGCGAAATAGGTATGAAAAATATTTCAGACTATTTGTCCGTTATAAAAGATTTTGGTGTAATGTTTTCTAGTCATTGCAATTTATTTACATAACTTAAGTTTGCATATCAAAGCCTAGAATATGATAATTTCACTTTAATCGAAGGTATTCAACATAGAGCGCTCTAAAAATAATTCGAATTGTAGAAAATCCTCCAAATAGTAAGAATAAAAGTAAATTAATTAGAACACCAAAATCTTTTCTAACGAACAAATAGTCTGAATAGTTTTATTGTTTTCTCCTTTTAAGGACGACTTCTTGTGAAACATAATAAAAGATTTTATTTTTGAATTTTTTTTAAATTCGTACTTGTTTTAATCTTTTAAATGCTTAAATGAGTAATAGTCAATGTAAAAAATAATAACCAAAACACTGAAATAAAACGCTGTACCCCGAAGAAACTATATCGTAAGAGCGCACATAAAAGGTTTTAATAATACTTTGAATATTTATAAATATTCTTATGCATAGTAAAATATTCTAACTCGCAGAGGAAGAAAAATGAGGAAAAATTCCAAAGTGACAAGAATTCGAACCATGGCATTCCGCTTTCCGGGAGTGTACCTTAGCCATCTCAGCTATGCTATTTATGTTACCCTCATAAAGGAAGAGTGGGCTCCCAAACCCGGCAACAGAGCCATCTACAACACGTAGACGTTTGGAAACTCTAAACCTTAGCAATTTAATTTTTGGAAAAGATACAAAATTGAGTATGGTCTAAGAACCATCCACGAATTATGCATATTCGATCTATGTAACATACATTTCAACACGCTCACCAGTTCAAGAGATATGGGGGAACGAAAAATGGTCTACACCAGCGCTTCTCAAACTCTGATATGGCGGACCGGCAATTTTTTTTCCAGTGTACCAGGGACCGGTTTAGGGTTGCCAACTTGGGGGATATTAAAACAAATTTCAATTGAAAAATTATATATTTTTTATTGGGAAATATTAAAACAAGATATTAAATTGTTAAGAAAAAGAAGCAAAAAATGTTACTAATATGAATTCAATAAGCATGTTAAAACACCTAACCTTTACTAATGTGAAAGATGAGCTTGCTTCTCATTTGCCAGCTTATCAAGTCGTGACTCGATTGAGAAACAGTGCCACGCGCAATGGAGAACTGTTCCTGTGCTTTGTCTTAATGACATTCATGGTTGAGCAAGCAGCCTCACAGAGGTATGTCGAGGAAAATGGGAGAAGAGTTTTCAGATCAATTTCAGCAAGTTCAGGATAATCTACTTTCACATTGATCCAAAAGGAAGCAAGTGTGGTTACAGTTTCGAAACTCATATTCAATCCTTCGTCAGCAGCTAGCTCCAGCAATTTATCCTCCACAGTGACAGTCAAATCATCTTTCAATGCAACAAATGGATTTCGGATTCATCCAGTCCCTTTCCGTGGATCTTCATCTGCCGGAAAGTAGAACTCAAAACGCTCGGCTAAATTCGTCAAGTGTTTACTAATGACGTAACGTAGAGATAACGCGGGTGTTCACTTTGTCTCCCAAAACCCGAGTTATAACAGATTTTTACTGTACTTCCCTCACCCCGCACGACATGATGTCCTCTAGAGTGTTGGAACGTACGAACTGTGGCGCTATGGCATATCGATGTTACGCTTCTGAAAACATTTCTTTCTTTCCTGGCAGCTCGCTGCGGACCGGCGACTGATGGCTCGCGAACCGGCACCGGTCCGCGGACCACCACTTTGAGAAGCACTGGTCTACACCAAATATACATAATAGTCCTACGCCGTTTTCAATTCTTTTTTATGGGTGATTAAAATTGGACATTGGGGTTAAAAATACCCCTTAAATATAAAATTTTCTAGAATTTCGGATTTTTTCCAGAGGTCGTACCCAATGACCTATCTTCATGCCAAATTTGAACTCTATAGCACTTATAGAGGAAGAAGTACATTAGGTTTTATATTTTATATATATATATATATATATATATATATATATATATATATATATATATATATATATCCTATGTATGTAAGAAACAGCTATTTATAATGATAAGCTGTCGACCCACGAAAGAAAATTAAACTTATTCATATTAGATGTTGCTTACTTCAGTTGCTACGAAGATTGATTTCGCTTACAACAATTAAAATCACTAGAATTTTTTTCTGTTCAAAGTGAATTACGACTTTTCCGTTTTATTTTCTTGAAATCGGCTACTCCTACAAAAATGTACTTAACAATACATATATATTTTGAATAGTTCTACGAGTTTTATTTTGTAGGCATTTTGCTATAAGAAATATTTAACGAAATGTAAATAAAAGTTAATTTTTTCACCGGTAAAAGTGGCACTCCCGATTAGGCTAAGTGAACCATTTATATCATTTTCTTAGTTTATTTGCCCCTGTGTCTTAAATACCAAATTTCATCAACATCCGCCTAATTGTTTCGCAGATGAAACATGCGGACGGACGGACAGACACGACCTGACCATAAGGCGTTCTTTTTTTTACTTCTTGTAAAGAGCGGCTAAAAATCTGTTAGTTCAGAATAGTAAGTAAGAATTACTTTTTATTTTACTTTATTGATTTGTGATACTTCCCAAATCTATGATAAAGTAGTAGCATATCGATCACAAAGTGGTAGTCAGAATGATTCTCATTGTAATGGGTTATAATTAGGGTAAGGATTTTAAAATCGGGTATGAATAATTTACAAATATTTCTAGGTTTTAAAAAAAGTTCAATCCCTGATAATTTTTTGGTTTTATTATTTTGTTATTCGGATAAAATCATTTTAAAATAAAAATCTTGTTTAAAAATTTAAAAGTTTGATCAACTATCAAAACTTTTGACTATAACTTAAGTATGTTTGAGAGGTTGATATCTTGTGTTAAACACCTCCAGTTGGAGAGGAACACCTCGCAGGCTGCACAATTATTTTGTTTCCCGTTCAACTTCTTTTGAAAACACACCAGATATTAGTGAAATGATTATTCTTTCGTAGTGTTTTCAACTAACAGACACTTGGGCTCTTTTTTCCTTATCTCATCGAAGATCTAGTAGCGAATAGCTAAGGCTAGGTCCTTGACTATTAGTGGCGCGAGCAAACCGAGGAAATTAAGATTGTGTTACAAAGTAAACTTACGAATAAATTGTTTACAAAGAGAATGACTGATCACGAGCATCTTGGGGTATACTCAAGTGCTGAGGTGCCTACAAGCACCAGAATAGAAATTTTGTGACGGAATATATAAAAATTCTGTTTAAATAAAACTAATAATTTCGGGTTTTACCCGAACTTTGAAAAAGGCAGTCGGAGGGTAAAAATCTGGTAAAACCCGAAAAATCCATAATCTAGTTATAATCATTGTGACAATATTCTAGTTATATATAGGCATACTCATTGCCAGACATTTGCTGGATCTCCGTTAAAACCAAGAATCGTTCTAGAATACCCATAGGAGTAAATAAAAACGAAAAGGAATCGAATTAAACTTCCAAATGATCAAATCAGCCGCAGCCTAATATGCACATCTCTGATTTTTTATTTAATTTTCCAAATTTGACACATAAAGCTATTTATCACATAGAAAAAAAAATTTCACATATTTATGTCAAACGATTTGTATGACATCGTAAAGATAATACTGCCCCAACTTGGTTTCTCTCATTTCTGACACATCATTTGATTGAAATTGACACAACGTAGACATCATACGCTACCTATATAATAGCCAGTTCTATTAAATAATTGGGAAAATGAAGCATAATCGAATAAGCTGAGCGACTGATCATACCAGCTCCATCTGCCTCATCCTCCTCTTCCTCGTATACTCCCCTTCATCGTCTGCCTCACCACATGCCCCTATGTGGGAATGACTCCAAAATCCGATTATTTCCCTCTTGCGCCGCCAACCTTGTGCTCCTGCGCCCTGGAGTGGTCAGGGAATAGGATCGCTGCCTAAACAGGGAGAGAGAGAGAAAGGGAGAGAGAGAGAGAGAGAGAGAGAAAGGAAGAGAGAGAGAGAAAGGAAGGGAGAGAGAGGGGGTGAAGGATGGCGGAGGGATAGGGGAGAGAAAACCCTCCGAGGAGTAAGAGAACGTAATTAAAGCGTCGCTGGAAGACCATTTACCTGCGCTTCTTGATCGTCCATCTAATGTATGAATGCGCGTGTATGGGAGTGTCTGTGTGTGTGTGTGTTCGAACGGGAAATTACGGGAATTGAAAGTCTTCCGTCCATTCAACCGATCCGGAGAACATTGCGGCCAATTCTGCGAAGTATTTACTTTTCTGCTAGGGATTTTATAGCGATTGCGTGCATCTGAAAACGATATATCGAGCCCTTATAGCTGGAATCCAAATTTTAAAAATCAGACGAGTATCTCGGCTATTCGTCCATTCTAAGGTTCTTTTGTAGGACCGACGATCCGCAATCATCGCTGAGGATGACTCTCTTGTAACTTAAATAAACACTTGGATTTTACAGCCGTTGTGTCGTTATCAGATTTTTTCGTCATCGATATCCTACTAATAAAATGCAAAGTCCTTTGAATCTGTTTATCAATCGTGATATTAAGTAACTTTTTCATCTTCATCGTAATAGGATTCTCTTTTACAAGAGTAATCCGTATCTCGAATTAATGTATCTTGAGGGATACCTGTCTCCAAAAAAGTAACTTTTTTGCAATCCCCCTCTCCTATCTTGCTAGATTCTCATGCTATGAAATGTTCGTGAACTGCAGTTTCTGACAATTAAAAAGGAGACCCTATACTGTATGTCATAAAATCTATAGCTATAAACGGTTATATTTTAACTTCATATTGCTAATATATGTATTAAAACAGCCAATAAACTGTTTCATGGATTTATGTGTCTGATGCTAACATTACATCCATTTCTAATGAAGTAAAATCTCAATGTAAACTCAAATGGTACGACTCATTTTATATTTTAATGGTATTCTTAAAAAGGTGACACTATGGGTTTGTAATTTGTACGTAATAATAATATTTAAACGTATTTTAACAAGTATAAGTTAGAGTTCCACAACTATATATATTACGGCATATATTCAATCAATTCAATTCAAAAGGTATTTATTTTTATGTTGGCAGGCCCTTTATATTGTAGAATTTTTTTAGTGCTTTAAGTCCAACCATGGAAAACCATCAGATTTATAAATAATCACGAATATGATCGGTCTACTGAGGATGGCATCTTTGATTCCAAAATGCGTATGTAGGCATTTTAAAAAATAAAGTACATTTGTGTGTTTGATTGCTTGTGTGTTTTGTACGTGTGTGAGAAAAAGGGTCCCTGACTTGAAGTAGTTTCCCCTAAATCAGGAGAGTGTGTGACTTTGCGTGAGTGTTCGGTCCCTTGCGTGGAATAGTTTCGCCTAAACTGGCGTGTATGGGGGTAGTTCCTTTTTATTATGGTTATTAGAAGGTTCTCCATCTGCCACCGATTACCTTACCCCCGCCTTCATCCTCTCGCCTAAAAAATTGTTTGCTGAATATTGATGGTTGCTGCTGACGCAAATGTCCGTGATTCGAATAAATCGTGCAGTTTCTCGTCTCGTGTTATTCTCTCCTATTCCATTAACCGATTCTTTATATCCAGTTGGATTAACAGCAGTCAAGTGGATTCGGACCTTAACAAGGTCTCCAAATCGCTGCCTCGACTTCTCACTTCTACCATTGACTAACCTCATGTCAAAAGAATCGATATATCTTTTAACATTTTAAAATGTATTTTCACGATTTATAAGGAGAGACGGAGAAAAATTAAATTACTTATAAATACACACTCGAATCGGAAAGGAATCGGAGGAAGAATTTCATACGTAGATTATATTTTTATTTTACAAATCACTGGTTGTGAATTTATAACCCGAGATACTTAAAGAAAACTTCATATATCTATAAAAGTTTTATTTAGAAAGTGCATTTATTATAATTTAATTATCATTTCTTTTCGTCGCATTTTTTATTTGAAACATTTTCTATGACTATTAATTGCTAAATATTCGTCGCCAGGGGCAACATAATCTAAATTCTTGAAAATATATGAACACGCGGAGTGAAGTTAATAATAAAAGTTTATAAAAAATTGATATCTCTGCGGTTATTTCAAAGTAAAGTTCTTTGTGAAATCTTCGTGAGACAATTTTTCATGATGCGGTTCTTTTCTACCCAAATAAATTAAGAACTCCACCCAGAGTTTTGTAGCGCTCGCTTGTTTTCGTTTGCCATCTTTTGTTTCTTCTCGTCCGAATCTTCGCTGCTATAAAGTCGAGGGACATAAGGAGTGGCGACATCATTTCCGTTAATTTGATCGTTCTGGAGTCTCCTTGAAAGGTTGAAAAATCAAATCCGGTATCAAACGACGGGCGAATGTAAAATCGACGGAAAACAGGTAATCTCGCATAGGAAATACAGCGATCGATCATAAAAATCAGCGCCAAAACGGCTTTTCATTGACGATAATCGAATCGAAACGCCCAATAAACACACCAATATCAGGTGCTGCCTTTGTTTACTGTCTCTAAGAAAAGCTGCTTTCGTATGAAGAGTTCAAATCACCGGGGACCGAAAACCCTGCGCTTCCGCTTGAATTTTAGCAACCAAATCACCGTTACGCTCGCGCGATGTCCGGCGCTGGCCTGATGCTTCGCAAATGGTCGTAATAATATCAGAGTAAAAATGTCACCTGAATCATCATCGCAATATAATTCCGCGAATGTTTTGTTTCTGTTATCATGCGAGTGCATAGAGCAAAATGAAGCGCTTTATTACGAGCTCGGCTGCGGATTCTGCAAACGGAAGCGTACTTTATATGGAGAATGGAGAAGAATCCGCCGAATCATATTTAGAATTTTCAGAAAATAATAATTTTTCCGCGGTAAAAATAAAAGATTTCTCCGGAAACTCGGCGAGTTTCCTAACTTTTAGCTAATCTGTGTCGTCGTAAACATAAACTCTAAACTCCTCCTCTAAACAATCCTGGATTGTGGCTCAGAAACCTAACTTTTACATATAAATTTTATGACGTCCGAATCGCCTTGGAAAAATTTCCCTCCCGTACAAATTTTGCGACGTTCCCACTCGCGCTGCTATTTCACGTTTCATTTTTCCCTCGCGAGCGCATTCTCCTAGCCTTCCAACCCCCGACCCCAGTCGCCTCCTTCCCACATCCGCCCCCTTTCCATCTCCGCTCCCTTTCCACCTCCGCTCCCTTTCCACCTCCGCCCACTTCCCACCTCCTCCCACAAATCGCTCCAACTCCGAGAGAGGCGACCTTTCAAACGTGCGATCGATCGGGCGATCTATAGGTCGATCCCCCTCTCTACCACCCTAACCCCTCCAACCCCCAAATCCCTCCCTCTCCCCTGTCTTCCACCCCTCCTTCCCCTCCCCCTTCTTCCCATGCAACGAGAATAATATCAACCCACATGCCCCAACTCAGAAACGCACGTCTGCCTCCCACAGGATTACCAAAACACATTCGGTTCCTTTCAGCCTACCTCCCTCCGCCGAACCCTTCTTATGCCCCCTCCCTATATCCACCCCTCCCTATTTACACCCCCTCCCTATTTACACCCCTCCCTATTTACACCCCTCCCTATTTCCACCCCCTTCATATTTCCATCTTTCCCTATTTCCACCCGCCCGATTTCCACCCTCTCTCTATTTCCTCTCCCTCCCTTTTTCCACTCTCCCTATTTCCATCTCTCCCTATTTCCACCCGCCCTATTTACACCCTCTCCCTATTTCCTCCCGCTCCCTATTTCCACCCTCCCTATTTCCACCCCTCCCTATTTCCACCCCTCCCTATTTCCACCCCTCCCTATTTCCACCCTCCCTATTTCCACCGCCTTCCTATTTCCACCCCTCCCTATTTCCACCCCATCCAATTTCCACCCCATCCCTATTTCTACGCCTCCATATTTCCACCCCGTCCTTTTTTCCACCTCTCCCTAATTCCACCCTCTCTCTATTTCCTCCCCCCTCCCTATTTCTACCTCATCCCTCGGACCTATTACCCCCACTCGAAAATTAAACAGTCGATTATGCCATC
Source organism: Tanypteryx hageni (assembly GCA_028673005.1). NCBI lineage: Eukaryota > Metazoa > Arthropoda > Insecta > Odonata > Petaluridae > Tanypteryx > Tanypteryx hageni. Next base: position 194,884,928 of record CM054114.1, on the reverse strand, counting down.
CCTTTCCCATGTCCACCTCTCTTCTCGCCGTACTTTCTCCTCCAATCCTTCGTCCCTAAAACAGAGATCGCACCTAAATAGCGGCGATTAAGTGGATCTCCTTCCATTAGTATTTTTTTATTACTCTAGGAGCGCGATCAATTCGTCAAGCCTTTTCTTCCGTCTCATGATTTACTGCTATGTCCCCTCCCGCCGTATTGATTAGGAGATATAGAGGGCGAGACGGCAGCTGGTGTCGGCGGGATGGCGTGGCGGGAGGAGGGGTTGGCGGGAGGAGTGGGTGGTGGTTGGCGTGGCCACGAGCAGACAGACAGACAGAGAGAGTTCATTCGATATCAACGGAAGACGTTTTGATGGAATATTTTCGACTCGTATTTAAATGCCGGTGTGCAAAGCTAAAATTGTAATATCCGTCTGTTTATGCGATTCCACGAGTCAACATCGAAGTTTAAAATAATAACCGTATTTTCCAAATGCAGTGAGTGGCCAAAATGGCGAATCATTTCCTCGTAAAGGGCAAATGTGCGATCGCCATCTGCGGACAGCGGAATGTATTACAGGAATGAAACAATTGGCGGATAATAGGGGGAGGGAGGAGGAGGGGCGTGGATGGTCCCGGAAGCGATCGGGACGCACTCGGCAGCTTGGCCCAAATATTGTCCGACAGTATCGACCTTTTGTATTACACGGTTTCTTTAAACGATGCGGGAGCACGATCCGCGCTAATAATGCTGCGTTTCTATTTGCGCTACTTGACACGAGTTAGACACATGAGGGCTCTGGTCGAAGCAAAAATCGGATAAATACGTTTTTTCTAGCAACGGAGCAGCTGCGCACCACAGCTAACGCCATAAAATACAGTTACGCTATAGTACCAAACTTAATTTTAATTTTGTATGTATTTAAATAATTTGGCAATCCTTGATAGCGCATTAATTTTAAAGAGCAACTAGATGTCGGGTGCTTTTAAAATAATGAACGACATAAATTTCATCGGTACGATCTCGGATCAAACTCTATATCCGCTTCGATCTCTCTGTCTGTCTGTCTGTCTCTCCGCTGACCACCGCTTCTCGGAGATCTTCCACCTCGCGTATCTGATTCGAAGAATCGGGAGGTGAAAATGTAGATTTTAAGGGAAGGTAGGAGGGGCAATAGGGTAGAAAAGGAACAGACGCACATCTTTATCGAGACTCGCTTTTAAACTTTAGCTATAAATATCATTAATCTGGCGGTGAATGGCTGCATGGTTGCACCATTGGCTTTTCTATGTCGTTTAAAACTGATTAGCGAATCAATTTTATACATCAGTGAAGACGCTTGCTTGGAACATACTTATTCTTGGAAATATTATATATTAAAGCATAAGCTTTATCTATAAATATGTATGTGGTGCGAAAACGTATTTATTTTGATTGAAAAAAACAAACGAACAATCCTGGTCTTAATAGAAAAGGTGCGCGAACTTTCGGTTTGTGTGTCTGTTGATGAGCACGAAACACTCGTAACGGATGGATTGGCACTAAATGCGTGTGTGTGTGTGTGTGTGTGTGTGTGTATTTTCTGGCGAATCAGGTTCTTGGGCTATTATCGCTGTAACTTTCCATATCCCAAGCGCAAATAAATATCCTGCTCAACACAACTGACGACATTAAATAACCATATCAAGTCTATTAAATATATAAATAAATAAATAGATAAATTAAAAACATTACGAGAGACTGTAAAACGGCCTCTCCCTATTTGTAAAACACAATATCAGTGAGAATGAATGTGAGTCGCCTGACTATAGCATGTTTAAAATAATCGTACGTCTCTAGAAGGAACTGTTACGTCCGTAAAATCTTTAAAATGGATAGGGGAGTAATTATTGACTTCCTCCTATCCCATAGTAAATGCGTGTAATACTACTTTTCCCTGATTGGTTTCAGGAATTTTATCAGTGCCGTGAATTTAATATTCGAGCTATGAATCTAACCTTTATTTGTTGTCATTCACTGATACTTCATGTCTTATCAATGAGTTAAAAAAGGAGTAAAAATAACGCGGGAAAATCTGTACAGATTCAACAGGTTTGTCTGAAGTTCTACTGGGATGTTATCTCCGGAAAATATGAGCACCTTTCTAAACAATTTTATGTTCGGAAAAATCTTATATTTGCTGCAATAAAAAATTGTCAAAATGGGATAAAGAGCAAAAGAGAGAGAAGGATGGATGGTTGAGGAGTGAGTTAGGAGGGAGAGTAGGATGGAGAGATGGAGAGGGAGAGAGAGAGGAGGGAGAGAGAGAGAGGAGGGAGAGGAGGGAGAGGGAGAGGAGGGAGAGAGAGAGGAGGGAGAGACGAGAAAGAGAGAGGAGGGAGAGGAGGGAGAGAGAAAGAGAGAGAGGAGGGTGAGAGAGGGGGAGGAGAGAGGCGGGGGAGAGAGAGAGGGAGGAGAGAGAAGAGGGATAGAGAGAGAGGAGGGAGAGAGAGAGTGAAGAGAGAGAGACAGGGGAGAGAGAGGAGGGAGAGAGAGCGGAGGGAGAGAGAGCGGAGGGAGAGAGAAAGAGAGAGAGGAGGGTGAGAGAGGGGGAGGAGAGAGGCGGGGGAGAGAGAAGGGGAGGAGAGAGAAGAGTGATAGAGAGAGAGGGAGCGATAGAGGAGGGAAAGAGAGGGGAGAAAGAGAGAAAGGGAGGGTTTGGAAAATGAGAGGGAGGGAAGGAGAGAGGGAGGAGGGAGAGAGAGAGAAGAAGGAAAGAAAGAAGGAGAGAGAGAAAGGAGTGATATAGAGGAGGGGGGAAAGAAAAAAGCGAGAAATGGATGTCTGATGGAAGTCGAGGGACAAGGTGAGTCAGAAACGAAGGAAGGAAAGATGCAGTTGATAAGCAGAGATATGAAGATGATGAATGTTTTCACAGTATCGGGCTTAGCATAGTACGTATATCGTATATCAAAGAAATCGTATCTTTGAAGTCGTTTTGTGCTACTCAGTGGTCTTTGCCCTTTCTTTTAAGCCAGCAAAAGAGAATTTTGCAACATTGTAATCCCGTCAGTTGCCACATTTTATATTGCCGACAGTCAGTGGCATAATAACTCAACTTTGCGCTATTCCCGTTGGATTCTTAATTGAACGATATATTTGATATGCAGCAAATGAAGACAAAAAAGTTTGTTTTTGTTTTTCTTAAATTATGGCATAAGTACACTTTGGAATGTGTTGACTTATTTTATTAGCAAACTGGCTTTACTTTCTTGAATTATTTATTTTTTAATTATTCCGTTTATTCCGCGAGATATTTTAAGTTCATATTCTTTGCTCACGAATATGGCGGGGCAATCTGAGAGACGGAGCGTCCACTTAACGCACGGATTACGTTCTCGAAGACGCATACGTTAAACGGACGGCGATTACCATATCCAAACACGTTATTAGTGTAGATACGTTTCCGTTCTGGTCCACGAAATTTTTTGCTCAAAATTTTCCTGGAATATTGTAAATGTCAACAAATACTATATTAAAATAATTCCTCGTATAAAATATTTTCCATTAGCTCGCTATGGTTTGTTGAGTTGTTATAATAGCGGAGAAGAAATATTATTGTCAGGAGAAAGGAGGCTTTTATCAGTGGATTTTAAAAGGGATTCAGGACTTGGGAGTAGATTTTGGCAGCAGTGTGAGAGTTTGCCGAGAATTTCCGTTTCTGTGTATTTTATCACATCTTTGTATTAAAAATTTCACTCAATTTTTTTTAAATTTAAAATTAGAAGCAAAATCCAAGAAGTAAAGATCACCGATCGTACATCGCAGCAACATTGCACATATGGCGGCACGCCAGACAATATAGTCCGCCTGAGTATGAATTATACATAAACGGACAGTGTGTGCGTACGGATGGGCATATGGCATCACTGCTGGCGGATGTGCCTCAACCGAACGGTCCGAACGCACACACGTCAAGAGGACGCTGTCCGATATCACTAAAAACTCGACTTCCTTCGATTCTCTCTAAAAAAAATGTTCGTAAAAATAAGCTTGAGGTTGTTCACGAGTAAATATTTCATCGACGCAAGAATTATCCGAGTGGAAATAGTATCCTTTCAATGGCATATTTCTATCGAGCGTAGCCCCGTATATCACACACACACACATACGCTCCATTTTGTTTCCACGCCTAGCATTCTTTTCCATGTATCTCCTCCGTCATTTCCTACCCAACCTGCGCTTCTCTATCCCTTCGCCTACCGTTCTTCCTTTGAGCGAGTGCCCTCGCCCCCCGACACCACTCGTGGAATTGGACTCTTCCGCCGCCCGCCCACTCCTTCTTCCGCCCCACCCTCCCCTTCCGCCCCTCCCTCCCCTTCCGCCCCTCCCTCCCCTTCCGCCCCTCCCTCCCCTTCCGCCCCTCCCTCCCCTTCCGCCCCTCCCTCCCCTTCCGCCCCTCCCTCCCCTTCCTCCCCTTCCTCCCTCCCCTTCCGTCCCTCCCTCCCTCCCCTTCCGTCCCTCCCTCCCCTTCCGTCCCTCCCTCCCCTTCCGTCCCTCCCTCCCCTTCCGTCCCTCCCTCCCCTTCCGCCTCTCCCTCCCCTTCCGCTCTTATCTCCCTCCCTCTTTCCCCACCTCTCTCCCCACCGCTCTCTTCCCACTCCCACTCTCTTCACCCCCTCCCCCCTCTCTCCCCACCCCCTCCCCACCTTTCTCTTCCCAACTCCTCTCCCTCCACTCCCACTCTCCCCACCCCCGTCCCACCCCCTCTCCCACTCCCCAACCCTTCCCTCCCCTCTCTTCTCACCCCCTCTCACCCGACTCCCACTCCCCACCCTATCTCCCCACACCCACTCCCCACCCTCTCTCCCGACCCCTCCCCACCCATCTCTTCCCACCCCCTCTCTTCCCACTCTCTCCCCACCCCCTACATCCCCACCCCCTACATCCCCACCCCCTACATCCCCACCCCCTACATCCCCACTCCCTCTCTCCCCCTCTCGACTCACTCTCCTACCATCCCATCTGCGTCGCTGGCGCCTATCTCTCCTCCAAGGCGTCCGACACTGACATCACAGCTGCTCTGTCCCTCCTCCCCTCCCCTTCCTTTCCCCCCTCCGCCCCTCTCTCTACCGGTACACGACCTTCTTCAAACGTGAACCCTCGTCGCCCTTAATGGCGCGCTTTCTTTATAAAGAATTTCGCTAGAGCTTTAAAGGTTCGTTCTTCTTTCGTTTCGATACATTAGTTTTTATTTGAATGGCGATATTTTTATTAAAAAATTGCCCTGTCGATGATTTTTTATTCTTTGCTTTGGAGAGACGTTGTTACTGTCGAGGTGTCTTTTCTCAGATTGACGCCGCAGATTCTGGAGCGTAGTCATAAAATGAGCCTTTGTAGGATTGTTTTCGTAGAGCCGATGTTTGAAGAAACTTTATTAATACCCGAACTCTATCCCAAAGTAAGCGCTTGCGTGCGGGTATCTGAGTTTTCGGTGGTTAATGTATTTCAATGCTTTTTCTAAAGTAAGATAAATTACCAAGAGACAATATTTTATCCGCTTTTTGGCAAGAAATCCATGATATCCTTCGTTCGTTAGGAGTTGAATGGAAGGTTTGCAATAATAAAAAATGGGATATTTTCATTTGTTCATTTTCGTGGCTCATTTTACAAGGATATTAGAAAAGGTGCTGTTTGCTTGGTGGAGTTCTTCCTCTTCCGTTCCATATCGCCAAAGCTGGTAAAACGTGAAAACTCGTTCCCAAGGTTTGCTTGGCAATTCGACATATGCGCGACGCTACTCTCTTCTGAAAAATAAAACTCTTTATTTCGCAATTACGGTATTAGAAACATAAAATACGACCTACAAAATTAATTAATCTTTTAACATGTTCCTTCCTCGTTCGAATTTCATACACATCATAATGCAGCATTGCACATCCGATGAAATACTGATACCCACTATTTCTTTTTCGTTATACGCTTCACTTCCATTTGGTAGCGCCACAGGCTAAAAAACATTTATACAAAAATATTTCAAGTCGAACTTAAACATAATCATTCAGTTTCTCGCATAAAGTACGCTGATTCCAATATAAACGTTCAGTTTTTCAACCGACAGTTTTTAGTTAGATAAATTCGTTGCTGATCAAATCACGTCAAGGGATTTTCAACTTTATTAATGACCTTCCCTTATGGGCCATTTTTGAATAGTCGCGTGCCCCGCAGCACATTTTAAAATGCTAAGGGTACAAACAAAATATTTTGTCATAAAACATATTATCGACGTAAATAAATGTTAGTAATAAAACTCGTTTGATTAATTTCAATTTATAACATAACTAGTGGAACAACCCGTTCTTTGCGCAAGGTATTTTTGATTAATATAATGAAAAACTTCCGTTCGTAGATAGCAATGATCTTTCATGGCTTCAAAGTCAAAATTTAATCCTCTTCAACCGCCATAATTTTGAAAAACACATTGAAAACTCTTTTAAAATACTTTCTCATAGATTATGTTGACGGTCCTGCCATTTACCAAAGGAATATACGAATTATTTCGGTTACTTATTCTAGAATATCTATGGTATGTAATCATTAGAAAACAATGCAAGTGGACTTTTGACAGCTTTTAACGATCGACCTTGGACTTTATTAATAGTCATTGCAAAAGAAACCTCAACCGGAAATTGAAGACGTTTGAATTGAAAAGGGTAACAATAGGGTGGCGTGGGTCGCCAAATGCATCGGGCCCAGGGGCTTGTTGGAGCCTTTGAATTTTTCCGAATATAGAACAAAATAAAGATATTTTAGCGATTTATTCTAATTTCTGAACCACCTTCGAGTTAATCATTAATTTTGAACTGAGTAATTTAAAAAGCCTAATCTGTTCAACATATTTCTGATAATCAATTAATAAGTGTAACTTGATAGGTTTTACAAGGGGTTTCAATTTAAATTGAACATCGGTAATATTTCGCTGTGGGCCCTACCGTTCCTAGTTACGCCACTGAGCACACACACACACACACACACACATATCATCATCATCATAGGTAGTCTGTCCGTAGACAGGTCCGTGATTATTCTTGGTTAAACTTGGTTCTCCATATACTCCTATTTTCCGCTGTCCTCTTTATATCTTGATAACTCTCTTTCCCTTTCAAATCGTCTATCAGCTGAAACCTTTTCCTACCTCTTTCCCTTTTCCCATCTAGTTTTCCTTCTAACACGTCTTTAATCATACTCTCTCTCCTCAGGTAATGTCCAACCCAGTTAGCCTTCCTCTTTCTGATAGTCTGTATAATCATTCGCTTCTCTCCTATTCTTCGTAGCACTTCATCGTTTTTCATCCTATCTGTCCATTTTATCTTCAGCATTCTCCTCCAAGTCCACATTTCAAAGCTTTCCAAGTATTTGATGTCATTTTTCCTTAGCGTCCATGTTTCTGCCCCATACAATGCTATACTCCATACGTAGCATTTTATCAACTTCTTGCGGATATCTTCCCTTATATTCCCTGTAAGTAGTTGTTTCTTTCTCCTGAAAGCCGCTTTTGCTTTTCCTATTCTAGTTTTGATCTCATCCGTACATTTTGCCTCTCGTGTTATGATACTTCCAAGGTATTTATATTCTGAAACTTGTTCTAATGGCTTTCCCCCAATAGTTATGTTCAGATTCTCTTCTTTACCCGATATTCGAATGACCTTGGATTTTTCTGTATTTATTTCCATACCGTATTTTCTACCTGTTATCACTAGTCTATTTATCATTTTTTGTAGTTCCTCTTCCTTTCTTGCTAGAAGTACTTGATCATCTGCGTATTTCACTGTTCATATAATCCTTCCTCCAATTTTTAAATCCCCTGTGCCTTTTAAAGCTTCTTGCATTAGACTTTCTCCATATATATTGAATAGGGTTGGCGATAGGCAGCAGCCTTGTCTTACTCCTCTACCGATATTTATTCCGCAGGTGTCCACATTCTCAAACCTGACCTTTACCACTTGATTCTCATATAGATTCCTAATCAGTCTCCTGTCTTTCCAGTCTACACCTATATCCTTTAATATCTTCATCAACTTTACCCAATTTACTCTATCAAAGGCCTTCTGCCAGTCTACGAAACATGCGCAGATATCTTGACTGTATTCTATTGCCCTTTCTGATATGATTCTAACTACTCCTATAGCATCTCTAGTTCCTCGTCCTTTTCTGAAACCGAATTGATCTTCCCCTATTATTTCTTCTGCATTTTTCTCCAGCCTTTTATTAAGAATCCTCGTGATGATCTTCGATGTGTGTGACAGAAGGCTTATAGTTCTGTAATCTTTACACTGCATTGCCTTTGGCTTCTTCTTTAGAGGGATCATTGTTACTTCTAGGAAATCCTGAGGCCATTCTCCCGTGTCTTAAATCTTATTAATTAATTTCGTGATCGCTTTTAGTCCTACTGATCCTATGACTTTAAGTATCTCAGCCGGTATTCCATCGCTGCCCGTGGCTTTCCCCTTCTTTAGTTCCACTATCGCCTTTTCTACTTCGCTCTCCATAATACTTGGTCCTAAGTTGTCTTCTTCAATGTTTTTTCTCATTTTCCAGTTCTATTTTCCCCTCTCCTGCCTGTTTGCCGTATAATTCCTTAATGTATTCTTCCCATACCTGTGCTACATCCTTTGTTTCTGAGACTATCTTCCCATCCGTATTCATAATTCCTTTACCACAAATTCCATTAGACTTCTTATCTTCTAATTCCAGTGCCCTAGCGTACATCATATCGTACCGTCCTAACTTCTCCATTTGTTCTATTTCATCACATTTTCCTTTTATCCAGTTTTCTCTAGCTTTATCTGTTACCCTTCTCAACTCATTGTTTATACGCCTATAGTTGGCTCTACCTTCTTCACTGTTAACGTTTTTCCATTTTCGTCTCTCATCCATTTTCTCCAGCATTTCCTTCGTGATCCATGGTTTTCTGATTTTCTTCTCTTGTTTTCCAATCTCTTTATCCAAGGTATCCTTGATACTGGTTTTAATTTCATCACATTCTATATCAACGGTCTTCGGTTTGTTTTCCAACTTTCTTTGGTTATCTTCCAACTTCATGCTGACTACATCCTGCCTTTCTTTCAGTTTTTCTAGGTCCCAGGTCTGTCTTTCTCTTCTCGTTTTTCTTATTTGTTTGAGCTTTGTACTCATGTCAAGTATTAGAAGGCTGTGATCTGAATCAATGTCTGCTCCTTGCAATGCCTTGGCGTTCTTTATGCTGTTCCTGAATCTTTGTTTTACAAGGATGTAATCTATTTGGCATCTCATTCTATCTCCTGGGCTTTTCCATGTGTATAACCTTCGTTTATGGTTTTTGAACCATGTATTAGTCACTACAAGGTCATTATTGATGCAGAATTCTACGAGTTTCTCCCCTCCTCGATTTCTCTTCCCAAGTCCATATTGCCCAACAACATTTTCTTCCTGTCCTTCTCCGACTATGCTGTTCCAATCTCCCATTATTATGCAGTTTACCTTTCCTCTTCCGTCTTCTTCGTAAATTTCATTAATTTGCTCATAGATCTCATCTATTTCTTCATCGTCATGAGCTGACGTTGGCATATATACCTGGATTATCAGCATGTCCACTGGGACTGCTTTTAGCTTTATTGCCATCAGTCTATCGTTCGTTGCTATTATCTTTGTCACGCTTTTCATCATATCTTTCCTAAGTACCAGAGCTACTCCCCTTTCCCCACTATTTCCTCCAGAATAAACTACCGTGAATTCTTCCGAGTCGAACTCTCCTTCTCCTTCCCATCTAGTTTCGCTTAGCCCTATAATGTCAACTCTATTTCTTCTCATTTCTTCTTTCAGGTTCTCTAGCTTTCATGCCTTTCTCATAGTTCTTACGTTCCAAGTCCCTATTCGTAATTTACTTTCGACAAATGTTTTCCTCAAGGCAGTCCCCGCCCGGAGATCCGATTGGGGGACTATTTTACCTCCGGATTGTTTTACCTCGAGAGAACTCATATTGTCCAACCATATAATCTTTACTAGGGATTGTAATGTGGTAGTTTCCCTCTTGCTTTCCACATCGCAGTACTGTAGCCGTTCAAATCGTCCTGATCACGCCTACAGCTGTATTGGATATAGACCCAACCAACATCATTTGTTTTCGGCTCTATACCATACTGACAGTACTGCTGCCTACTGCCAGGCACTGATGATAGTTTTTTTTTTTTTAATAAAACCTCCTTTCGAGGGGTTTGAACCCCCGAACTTTGCAATAGAAAGCCGACACGCTAACCACTACACCACCAGTGCAATTATACACACACATATATATATATATATATATATATATATATATATATATATATATATATAACAACTTACGGAAAAGGAAAGGTACAATTAATATATGGATGTCAACAAGGTGTTGGGATGAGGAAACCCAGTGAGCACTCACCAATCAGACGACTTAAGGTTGGCGAGGCCCCGAGGATGTCGAAGCGACACACGTAAAATAACACAAAAACACAGAAACATCACAAACGTAAAGCTTTCGGAACTACTCCTTCTTCAGCTACAGAGAGAGAACTCTCTTCCTCATCCCAACACCTTGTTGACATCCATATATATATATATATATATATATATATATATATATAGTCACATTCTCTCAATATAACTGATTCAATATCAGACTGCTCCCATTACGAAATTTTGGATCATCTAAATTCTATACCAATCTTTAACGACAATTTATTAGCAAGTATCTCTGGAGGGTTGTATGAATTTTAAACATTAGCCGCATAATTTACGGCTTCGTACAAATTTGCTACGATATCCACGGAGTTATAAGCTATTTCTTCAGCAACAAATTTATTTATAAAACGATCACTTAGTGAAGCAACTATTTCGTTTTTGGGGCGGGAATAGATCTTTCACGTAACCATTTCATTACATCACCCATGTTTTCTGATATTTCAACTTCACCATTTATATTTCGAATATTTCCATGGCCTATTTGCAGCAATAATTCCGCGAATTCCCCAGCTGTATTAATCCCTTTTAAACATACTCTCAAGTGTGTTGAGACACTAAATTTTCTGTTTTTTTTCTGTATAAATGTCGATTTTGCGTAAAACCTCTATAGGGAAGGAAAATTTGAAATAGTGCAAATAAAACTGTTATCCAATTAGCTTTTTAACATTTAGCAAACTTTGTTTGTAAACAAACCATTTTCAAGCGTATGCTGACACATCCTAGAAAAATAAACTTTATAATATTGAGAAGGAAAAATAATTTCATAAATTTATAAGAATTTACCGTTATTTTTATTTCTGAAATTTGAATTTCTACCAAATAACGGCCGAAACAGTTGACTATATTTATAATATTGTTTGTAATCGTAAAAATTGTAGCCTTTGATTGAATACGCTGCAAGCCCTCCCCTCTCCTCTCTCCCCATCCTCTCTCCCCCTCCTCTCTCCCCCTCCTCTCTCCCCCCTCCTCTCTCCCCCTCCTCTCTCCCCCTCCTCCTCTCTCCCCCCTCCTCCTCTCTCCCCCCTCCTCCTCTCTCCCCCTCCTCTCTCCCCCTCCTCCTCTCTCCCCCTCCTCCTCTCTCCCCCTCCTCCTCTCTCCCCCTCCTCCTCTCTCCCCCTCCTCCTCTCTCCCCCTCCTCCTCTCTCCCCCTCCTCATCTCTCCCCCCCTCATCTCTCCCCCCCCTCATCTCTCCCCCCCTCATCTTTCCCCCCTCCTCCTTTCTCCCCCTCCTCCTCTCTCTCCCTCCTCCTCTCTCTCCCTCCTCTCTCCCCCTCCTCCTCTCTCTCCCTCCTCTCTCCCCCTCCTCCTCTCATACCCTCATCCTACCTCCACCTATACGCCATAGGTAAGCGGACCCCTACAGTAATTATTTTTCCCTCTCCGTTCAATAGTGCGAACCTTGGCCGTTGAAGATATTATTGCAGCCGCTGTGCCTTCGGAATCAACGAATACATTGGTCCATAAAATCTCGTTATTTCCTCATATTTCGAGGAATATATTATAATATACAGTAGTCCCTCGCCAATCGCGGCGGTTACGTTCCTGGAAAACATCGCGGCTGGCAAAACCTCGGTTGATAAAACCCAGGACTTATGGGAAATATGTGATAAGGGGAACCCACTTCCTAGTCTCGTATAGGGGAAGATCTATAAAGCGCCAAAGATTAAAAAGGAACACCTGTAGCTCCCATAAATGTTTAAAAGTAAAACTAAACTTAAAAGCACGGCATAAACAAATAACTACTTCACAGCAGCTGCCTGGACCCACACTCCTCCTAACAACGCCTCCTGGCCCGCATAGCCCCGCGACCAATATCCTAAGTAGGAAAGAGTGAAGGATGGGGGGTGCTCTTGATGTTCAAAAATAAAGGTGCTGTTTCACATTTAACATGTCAACCCAGGATTTAACAATTTATTGACTCATTAAATCGTGTAAAAAATAAACAGCCAGTTGCACTAAACTTTCATGGTGATAATGAGAGCAATGATGGTTTCGGAGAGGGGTTACCAGGATGTGGGCATGACCCTCTTGTGGTGGTGGTGCCTGAGAGTGAGGACATGCAACTTGGAGTATGTTATGAATTAGAAAATAAAATTACCTGAATTTAACATAAATTGTAGTGTAGATGTTATTCTGTTGTAACACATTCAAGGTTATTCAGACTTAATCAAAATCATTGCAGTAAAAAACAATGTGTATGATCATGAATGAGCGGTTGGCAAATTCGCGGTTAGCGAGGCTTTTATCACACAGTTCTTCTGGCGGAAGCACTCCTGTTGGTATTTTTAATAAGGAATGTGATTGGCTGTCGATAATCGATAGTCCTGTCAGCTGTTACCCCCAAATTATATTTAAAATACGAATTTCTCGTTTCACCTAATCCTTGCTGTCACATGGCACCTAGAAAATGGTTTTTAAAAAGACATTTTTTTAAGGAAAATTTTACGCGGTTTACTGCTATTTTCCGAATAATGGACTCCATCGTGTTGGCGACGCTAGATCCAACCGAGGTTGATTTTGCTCCGTCGATCGGTAAATTGAATTATTGATTAATATGCATATGTATGCATGCATGCATGCATGCATGCATACATACATACATACATACATTTATTTCTCCATTTTCAGAAAACATATTTATTATGTCATTTAAGTGAACATTTTTGGATATATTGTAATCTGTAGATAAGTCCAGAGTAGAAAGTCTCTCTTGGCTCATTGACAACTGTAAGCAGTTATTTATTAATTTTAATTAACTGAACGAACACACTCTAATGATGATGATGCGAGGACTTTCAAACAATAAGAAAAGTTTCTACACAAGGAATCTTAATTTCATATTCGTGAAAAATTCCCAAATTTATCTCTGTAATTTTTTCACTTTTTATTAAAGACATATGGTGTGTCAAACTGCGAACTTTTCTCTGTAATTCGCGTTCATTGCCATCATTTTGATGCATATTAGCATATTTTCACACGAAGCTTTAATTTATTTTCATTCATATTATATTTAGAGCAACATGAATATTCGTAAATCATTATCAATTTCAATTAGTGATGTAAATAGCACTTTCAGCTGTTCATAAAGGGAATTAGTTGCCTGATGTACTGCATTGTTTATGGTATTTTTACATCTAATCTAATACCTTTTCGATCTCGTTGGCACCTCACTACCTGGCACAAAGAGTGTTTACCGAAAGTTTCAATTAAAGCTTCGCATGATTCACGCTCTTTACCGCCGGAATAAAAGCAACGTTGATTACAGTCAATTGGAAGTAGATTGAAAACGTCTCGAATTATAATGGCTCTATCTTTATTTATCGAACTTAGCATCGCCAATTTCTTCTCGAGATACTAACTAGTTTATATATATGCATTACGAACCCTATAAAAGACGCATATATCTACAGCTATTGAACCTCTTCCTTTTACAGAACGCCACACACTTTCAACTTTGCTGTTGCTAATCACTATTATAACTAAAGAATTCACAGCATTTGCTTTCGATGAGCATCGGATTGCGCAATGTTTTTTCCATCTACTGTGCAATAAATATTCAATTCGGAGTCCCCTTAGGAAGCAGCGCCCTGGGCGCATGCCCCGGCTGCCCCGCCCTCGCTACGGCTCTGTATATAAATTTATTTTGTCTATATGTCCGACTCATTTACACGACATCTCTCATACCGCGATTTATTAGCAATTTTATTCTATACGGACCAACAATCACTCACTCTACGGCCTAATACATTTCTTTATTAAGATTTCATATACGGGACCGAGACTTCGTGGAATTCCATAATCAAAAGACCTAAACAATACTAGATAGTATTTTTAATTGTAACAAACATTTGCTAATTTCCACACAATATTTATAACATGACTGGTTTCGGTGAGGATGGTGATTACTCAGCGAAACCGGTCGTGTTGTAAATATTATGCGGAAATTAGCAAATGTTTATTACAAATAAAAATAATATCTAGTATTGTTTAGGTCTTTTGATTTCTTCATTTACTTCGCATCAGTTAGCGTGCCATAGTCTACGACGAAATTAAAGGTTAAGAGCCTGGTTTCCCAGTGCTTTCATCCCATCCCAGGGTCCCGATTCACCTGCCTTCGCCCCCGCTTCCAGCTTCCTCGAAAAGCAGAAGAGAAGCAGGGTCGCGGGGTGAGTGGTGACGTCAGCATTCCGAAGGTTCTTGAACCCCGCGTTCCCCTCGAAAGGAAAAGAGACGGAACCTCTCGAACCGTGCTGTCCCACGCCTACCAATTACCATTAGGTGGGCTCACGGAACTGCTTCTCGCGGACGTCAACTATTCGTATGCTCCTTCATTTTTACTTCTTTCTTGGCTCTTTTAAATTTGCACGAGAAAGATCTATCAAGGCTTCCGATGATTCAGGATGCTTTTTAAAGAATGCAACGACTCAGTCGGTTGCCATTTTACGGTAAATATTATCCATCCCGTTTATTGTCTTTTATCGCTCTTTTTTAAGGAAGTATTTGGTATTTCCGTGAATATGCAGTAGAGCGTTGGGAGAAGGCTGATTGGTCGGTAGTCGTTCAAATCTTCTTTGCAAGATTTTTGTTCAAAAGGATGATACACACATGGAACACACATTCTCACCAGTGGCGGTTGTTCAAAAAACAAAAGCAGGCGACAGTTGAGGCGACCTAATCTTACAAACCACTGGAAAAGCCAGGCAGTACGTGTGCAGTTTCATTCGTCATTATATTGTACATTGTATTACATACGAAGCATTTGCGTTGAACCTCACCAACTAGGCTTTCATCCTGGAAAATGACGTCATGACGTCTATCCCTTCAGCTTCTCCAAATACCGTCTCGTTGCGCTATACATACAGCAGTTATAGTGATTTTTTTTATTCGAAACGTTCTCCTGGATTATTAGCCAATAAGTAATGGCTCCTAAATTGTACCAATACCATCTGCTGCTTGTGGTAAATGGCGGCACAGCCGCCAAATAAACTGCTTAAGAAATCTAATTGTTGATTTTTTTTAAATGTTGATGTTGTTGCCATTTTCATCCATATCTGTGGCCGATTTTTTGCACGCATTCGTATAGTATAATAACACTATGTCTATAGGAAATTCTCTCCTTATTTACAAATTACTTTTGAGGAACTGATGGTAGTATTGTGAAATCGATAATACTCAATTAACCAAATAGACTTCAACAGCACTTCAACGCAGTGGAAATTCTTCTTTGAAATGCTTTGTTATTCAGCCGTAATACGCCGACCTTGGTAGAGTGTTGGTTAGCGTGTCTAGCTCCCATTGATAGGGTCGCGGGTTCGAATCCATCCGAGGGCATCGTCGTTTGTGTTCGTCTTTGTAAACTTTATTACGCTCATTGTAAAAGGCCGTTAACGGCTGTTTATGAGCTAGTGTACAATAAATAAAAAATATATAAAATAAATGAGTGACAGACGACGCGTAGTAGTTACAGTTTTATTTCTGATACCGAATTTAAGAACAATCACTTTAAAATACAAAAATAAATTCTAAATGAACTTTGTATCTATGTTCTGTGAATTACCACCAAAGACGGCTGCTTTGTAGCCGAAATGCGCATCTGGTTTTTTACAGCCTTGTTGCTATTGTAGGTATCTGAGACAAGTATTTTTTAAGTGCTTGTTCTTGAATTTTTCTGCCATAAGACGAGCTAGATAATTCCCTATTTGAATTAATACCGAGGAATAAACAGACATATAGCTGATCACCTCGTTATATACGCCAAGCATTCAGTTTTATAACTTCATCTGTCTGAACCCAATACATTCTTTTTAAGCAACTTGCGCAGTTGATAGTTATTTTATACCATATATTTATTGTAATGGTTATCGCTCAAAAATAGATATTCATAGAATAAGAGTCCAAGGATAAGATAGTGGTTCGAAGGCGAATAATATGTGTTACAACGGAAGATTTTAACATCCCATTACAATTTAGGTTTCGTAATCTTGTGTAAGAAATTCTTTTATTATCCGATTCACAAACCATTGGGTTAAACTAAAAAATTATATTTCTAATATATCAATTCGGACGTTAAGTGAAATAGGACAGGAGATTGGAATAAAATCGATAAAATATTTATGGCTTCAGTATAGAGAAATTTTCTATAGCCCGCTAAAAATTACATCTGATGAAATTGTAAACATTTATAGTCAAGTCCAATCTCTTGTTTTAAAGCTGAACAGATTTGTTTACTTTTTCTATTGCGATATAGTATTTTGTCATAAGTAAATTATGCTAGTCAAATATCGGAGAATTCTAATATATAAATTAAAACAAGTGTTAACACCCTTATAGAATTTTACTTAATATCGAAGCGATGACTATTTTCATAATTTGCAAGTTGCAAGAGACTTAGTCAAATTAATTGATGCCATCGCTCAGTTTCCAAAAATAATTTCTTTTCGGCCATGAAAAATTAAGTGACAATTCGATTATGAGCTTCCAGATGAACAAATGAAGGATGCAGGAAAAATATTAAAACAGCTTCGTCAACGTCTTCCGCTACGAAATAATCAATCTACCAAATACATTGAAAACGGTACATCCTTGTTTTTCACATTCCCACTGTTGAATATTGACCTGCGACTGAATTGGAAGTTACATTGATCTCAAGTTATTCTCCTCCTCCTTCTCTCGTAACAAACGACCCACATTCAGTTTTTCGAGTTTTTCTAAAAAAATATTGTTTAACGCTGGATCAAATTTAAAGTGATGAGCAAGTATCATTAAGGCGGTCTAATAACTGCCTCGTACGATCATATATAGTTATTTTACTGTTACTGTACACTGATTTTGTGTTTTTATCTGCAAAATTTTGTTTTAAACACTTTTGTGTTTATTGGTAACAGAGCTATCACGTAATATATGATATCCTCAAAGATCTTATTAATGATACAGGTTTCAGTTAATAGCAAAGTGTTTCGAAAAGTACCATTCCTTACAAAATTGTGATTAGCAGTCCAATTTTGAAAATTTATGGATCAGACGAATCGCCCGTCTTGAATCCCTCACTGCCAATGGCCATTTCTTCTGAAAATCTCTATCCTATTTCTCTTCCTTCTCATAGAAATCTAATCTCCTATGCAGAATCAAGGAATTTTACGCAGGATAAGTTTAAGAATGCGTCCAATGGAGGACAATGGGAACATCCAATCTATTTTAAAGATAATTTCCGTATTTCTTGAACGAGGCATTCTGCTCCGTCATTGGGGCCATTGGTTGCGCACCAACGAGAATGACGAATCATTTCAAACATTCTTAAAAAATAGATTTGCGCTTGGTGATAGGCAGACAGATCCCTTTTTAAGTCAGAAGATTGGAACACGAGCTTGAATGGGGAGGAAGGTGGACACTGGAGGGAAAAGACGGGGAGAGTGAGGGAACAGGGGAGGGGGAAATGGAGGGGGGGAAATGAGAGAGAGAAATGGAACAGAGGAGGAACTGGAGGAGGGAAGACGGGAGAGAGAGAGGGAACAGGGGAGTGGGAACTGGAGGGGGAAAGACGGGAGAGAGGGAGGGAACAGGGGAGGGGAACCGGTAGGGGGGAAGACGGGAAAGAGGGAGGGAACAGGGGAGAGGGAACTGGAGGGGAGAAGACGGGAGAGTGGAAGGGAACAGGGGAGGAGAAACTGGAGGGGGGAAGACGGGAGAGAGGGAGGGAACAGGGGAGATGGAACTGGAGGGGGTAAGACGGGAGAGAGGGCATGGCGTAACTTATCTCCGTCTCACTCTCTCTCTCTCTCTCTCTCCCTCTCCCGATTCCCTTTCTCTTCCTCTTTGCAGCGCCCTCAAATTGCAAAGAGCGATTCCCTTTAAGAAGTCCACGAAAGACATCAGGGGGCGCTGAGGAGCGAGAGAAAGATGGAAGTGATGTTGTGAGAGGGACGGAGAAGAGGAAGGGAGGGAGAAATGTAGGGAGGGATAAATGGAAGGAGGGATAAATGGAGGGAGGGATAAATGGAGGGAGGGATAAATGGAGGGAGGGATAAATGGAGGGAGGGATAAATGGAGGGAGGAATAAATGAAGGGAGGGAGGGATAGATGGAGGGAGGGAGGTGGAGGCTTTGGAAAGATGGGGGAGGAGTAATATGTAACAGGAGAGGGGGGTTAATATGGGAAGGATAGAGAGAGAGAAAGGAGGGAGAGAATAGTTAGGAGTAAGGAGGTAGGGAGAATAGGTAGGAAGTAGAGGAAGGGAGAGAGAGAGGATGGAGGAATGGGAAGGAGGGATGAACTAGGAAGGATGGATGAATTGGTAAGGAGGGAGAGATGGAGAGGGAGGGAGGAGGAAGAGGAGAAAGAGGAGAGGGCGTGGAAGGAGGGAAAGATGAAAACAGGGGCATGCAGCCCAAGACCCGCTGGCTGTAGGCAGATTGCAGGACCATGTTATGCAACCCGGGAAGCTTTGGTGTAAAAGAGATACAGGTAATTTTATATCTCTCTTATAAAAGGGTTTCCCAAATGGAGGTCCGCGAAAGCCTTCAGGTGCCCTCGGCATTTGTAGAAAAAAATACTTTTTCATTAATTTAGAGAAGTGACATTTAATTAATTTAATATTAATTTAACAGGAATTCATTACAATGGAAACATTACTCAATTGTCTGGTTTTGCATAGCAAATAAGACGTGCTAACTCCTTTGTGTATTTGAATGTCATATCCACGTATTCGAATCGTACTAGACTTTGCAATCAAGATCTCCATATTTTATTTTCACTAATCTTTTTTTAATGAATGGTAACTGTAATACAACTTTATTGCAATATTATTGGGTCCCTGAAATCTCTTCTCTATATTACATAAAGGAAGTAGGAAAAGTATACTTCATAAATGGAATACACGGAGATTTCAAAGGCATTCTTTATGGGAAACTAGCTGAAAATTGCCTGCGATTCCCGGGCTACGGCATGCGTCTTTGCTGAATAAAATTATATGTGGCATATGGTAACAATCATTTCAGATTTTGCGCATTTTTTCATGTTCATAAAAACAGTACTCTCCCCTATCAATATATATATAAGGCTTAATGATAGATGAATTTGAAAGTTTGCAACGCGAAATCTCCGGAACTACTAAGCCGGTTTTCACGAAACTTTCACTGAAAGATTAAGCTGAATCTTGAAGAGGTTTTAGTTTTAATTTTATTCTTCTAACATGAGCCGTTTTAAAGATATGGCGATTTTTCCGCGAACGCTCATTTTCCTACGCTACTATATGACGTTCGGCGGGCGATGGTAGGGGTGAGTGACAGAGGGCCGGGTGCAATCCCGAATCGCATCCGGGCAATGCCGGATCACACAGCTAGTACTACATACGGAATAAGTAAAAATTCTATCATATACAGACAGAAACCAACAGACACACTGACATTATCGCGAAAATAGTGAAAACATGTTCAGGGTACCTCAAAACGTGTATATCCGTTGTAATCTTGAATTCGAATTTTTTCATGAAAACAATACTTTCTCTATACTGCTTACTTATATGCAGGAGGTAAAAACTAATTCTGAAATACCTGTGATGCCTATGAATTGGACCGGGATGGTCCATGGAGATCCGAAGGGAACGGGAGCATATGTGAGAGTAATAGGATTTCGAGTCCAACAATGCAATCGGTGGGCAAGGCGACTTCTCCTTAAAAACGCTAAATTTTGTCAAAATATGATTTAAAACGTTAAATTCGAGAGATTTCGATTCTAGGGCGATAAAAAACGATAATAATAAGAAACTATTATAATTTTTTAATGCAGTTCTAGTCCGGAGATCGAAGGTCAAATTTGTGAATTTTAATAAGTAAAAGAAAATAAACTTTCAGGTCGGAGAGAGGCCATCTGCCCTTAATGCGTTACGCTACAACTACAACCACTTCGCTGGTAATGAACGCCTAATAAGGTTTGCGAGATGCACTCGGAATGGTTTTCCGCGCAGGCGGAGTACATAGTCATGTTTTACCGGCGTCTGACACTTACGACGACACGGAAAACACGCTGGAGTGAGTATAGCTAAACCTACCCATTCGCAGGCTCACCGTTCGCGGATCTCTCAGGAATCATCTCAATTATTTTACTAAATCTGTGAATATATAACTTTTCTGGTGAATTTCTTTCGATAAAAATTGGTTATACTTGGACATCACTTTTATACAAACAAAATCTTTTGATTACGTTTCAATGTGAACAATTATCCAGCCTTTCGGAGGGCTCGCAACTTCTAATACAAATCATTCCCAACTACCAATACGGCCCTCCACGCACAATAGTTTCGCACACCTGAGTTAGACAAACACAGTCGCGCATTGGATGACCGCTGTAAAACGACAATTGGGCATTTTTTCACATCAGATACATTTTATCGAACCCAATTTTGTGCTGTTATTCGACAAGTATTTAATGAAAATAATTACTGACATTTATTAAAAGTGAGGGTCTAAATATGGAATACTATTCCATATTATAAACCCTAAATGGTCCATATTTGGAACCTCGCCATGTTAGATTTTGCAGATGTGTAACAATGAAACTAATGAAGTACGCACAATTTCTTAACCAACAGCTCAAAGAACACTTCAAATGCTTAATTCAAATGACAAGATTGAAAAAGGCCATAAGTAAAGCTAAAAATTAAAGCAAAGCATGCATATCTTTCAAAATCTTTGAAACGCACTGAATGAACTTCAATAAGCAACGAAAAAACACTCAATGGCGGCATCCAACCAACTGATCTCGGTACTAGAATGACTTGGCTGACCCTTTCCTTCATTCAAGTCGGTGCTGCCACATACCAGACAAAAAATATTGGGGTATTCCACATTAGGAGACTGTTCCATATTTGGTTACTTTCCCCTACTATTAATGGTAATTAAATGTACAGTAGGTATTGTTTAGGAACATGGGCTAGAAGGGGGCGCGAAGATAGTTTTCTTAGGTGAAGGGGGGCGCGGCTGTGTAATGTTTGGAAACCGCTGCCTTAATATATGTCAAAGAACTAAAAAATTATATTCCAGTAGTGATGCCAAGAAAATACCGAATTTTTTATTCAAAGATTTAGTTCCTAATCAGTTGTTATTAATAAAACAATCGAAAACTGTTTAAAACATATCACAGTCGAATAGTAGTAATATGAACTTCATATTCAAGTTGATTCCTTAGTCGTAAATTACCCATTTCTTTTCACTTGCAAACGCTGTGTATACGTAAAGAAAATAGTCGTATTTACGTTCATTTATTCGTCGTGGGTAATCTATTTCCCTTCATTTACCAAATGTTGCGTGCGCAGGAAATATAATTAAACGTAATTAGGTATTTGCTGCAGATGTTTACTTCAGGTGCCACGAAGATTGTATTCGTTGATAACATTTAAATAAACGGCGCAATGTACATTGAACAAACTTTCTCATATACGTTTGGTCGACTGTGTACGTTTATAAAAAAGGCTTATAAATCAAAGATACGTAGTTTAGTGTATATTTTAATATCACTGATCAATATTTAGTAATTTTTTGGAACATATGTCTTAGTAAGTATTTTTCGTGACATCAGGCTGTACGATTGGATGGATTTTAATGAAAATCTTTATAGCCATTTATGAGTAAATCGAATTTTGTTTCAAAATATCCAAGAACAAAGTACCCTTAACTGGTGCGCAATATCGTTCATCTATTCAGAATTTCTATTATGAATGATATTATCCATAAATATGATATATCATTCGATTCAGTTTAACCGTTTAGATTGAAATAAGATTGTTAGTGGATAGCGGCGGAGACGTGACGTCATGGGGCTTGGGTAAGGTAGCTTAGCGTACATTGTAATGCCACGTCATATAGTGATTTCAAGAGATATATGGCTTACGTAGTACTATATGTGACATCAGGCTCTACAATTGGATTGATTTTAATCAAATTCTCTTCAGCCATTTTTGAGTAAATAAAAGTTTTCTGAAAATTGCCGAGAATAAACTACCCTTAATTTTTGCGCAATATCATTTTTATGGAAAAGGGTCCTCAAAAGATGATGTATTGCACAAATAGGAAATATCATTCGATTTCATGTACGCGTTTGGGCCCTATAACAGAGAACAGACGACAAACAGACGGACAGGCAGACAGACGGCATGGCGAAAACCACTTTTATGGACTCAGGGACACCTAATAACGTGTATTTCCATCAAAATCTCGAAGTCGAATTTTTTCACGATAACAATACTTTCTCAATATACTACGTATATGAGAAATTAAAAACAGGAAAATATTTCGAAGCTCAAAATGAATTACGACTTTCTCGTTTGATTTCCTTGAAATCGGCTACTCCATCGATGAAAATGTACTGAACAACACACATGCATTCTGACTAGTTCTACAAATTTTGTTTGAAATTTTTTTGTTATAAGTAATATTTTACGAGATATATTATGAAAAGTTAATTTTTTCACCAGTAAGAGTGGAACTCCCGATTAGGCTACGTGAACCATATACATCATTTTCTTAGTTTCTTTGTCCTTATGTCCTAAATACCAAATTTCATGGATATCTACCCAATAGTTTCGCAGATGAAACATGCGGACGGGCGGATACGACCCGACCATAAGGCGTTATTGTTTTACTTTTTGTAAAGGGCGCCTAAAAAAGCAACTGAAGTAAACAAGATTCACACACACACATATATATATACCTAAATACGTCTAATTTCCTTTCGTGCAAACAAAGAATTCGAAAATGTATTATCTACGGCGGAGGAATGAACGGAAATATGTACATTTGCCCTTCTTGCGCACTAAGCGTTTTTATAGGGAAAAGCAATGGAAATTTTACGACGAAGAAATAAACGTGAAAGTAATGATTACTCATCTCAAGTGAGGTATGTTTTAATAATTTTCAAAAATCCTAATAAACAAAATATCCTAATTTTTCATTTGTTTTAGTGTAACAACTATGCTATTGTCTTATTGATGATTGCCATTGCCATTGCTAATACAGAAAAATCCGAGTCACGAAACTTGAAATCCGAAAACTTTGTGGTGAGCCGTTTGCCAAAGAATTAGGAAATTCCGTATAGGTGATTTAATTTCGCAGAAAATGAGAGATATTATGCGAGACCTCTTGCAATATATTACCTCATATGTAGGCTTGGTATAATTCGACGTTTATTTTCTTTGAAAATCGACGTTCATTTTCCCGAGAGATTTTCGACCAATATCGACGCTTAAAATTACCTTTTCTATAGGCTTGGTCGTTTTCGACTTGATGTTTCTTTAAAATCGACGTGTATTTTTTCTAAACATCGGCGACCAATATCGACGTTTACTTCAATACATTTTACTAGCCTTGGTAGTTTTCGACATTAATATTTCTTAAAAATCGATCACTACCATTGTTTATTTTTCTAAAAATCAACAACGTACATGAAGTGAAGTGAAGCTTATACCTGTCTGCATATGATCTTCAGATAGCATTATTCCAGCGTACGTCAACGTTTTATTTATACATTAAATTGGGCATTTTAGTTTTCGACGTTTATATTTTGGCTATAATAATCCAAGAGGTCGATTAGTCAGAAGCACACAAACATCGGCGTTTATATTTCTTAAAAAGCGATATCTATTATCGAAGTTTATTTTAACACATTTCATCAATTTTTATCTAGAAAATAAATTGAATTCCTTCTAATTAAATTTAACTAAAAGTGTGGAAATAAAAATAAGGCTTCTTTTATGCTGGTTTGTTTGTTATTATCTATATTTTGGCGAATGTGCTGATGTTGACCTTGGCCACCTATCTGGAACAGTTAGTTTTTCGCAATAAATCAGAAAGTATATTATACTCGATAATTCGCCCCCCTTATTCACGAAATCGTGATCATTTCGACGAAAAATATCTCATCGTTGCGAGAAAAAGCCCACTCACAGATGGATTATATAGATTTGATGACAGGGTGCTTTTGGAAATGCCTTTAGGCCATCTGACGATCGGCACTCATTTTTCGGGGGGACCTTTCATTTGACCTCTTGGAGGAGGTCGGCAGAAAATTTCGCGCAGAGGACGCGATTGACTTCCCACGACTCTTCGGTAAACGGAGTCCAAAGTGCGTATGCCGTTTGGTATAGCAAATACAGACTGTCTCTACCGTTTTGGATGTTTGGTGTTAAAATATGTTGTTTGACAGCGGCTAGCAAAATTTTAAAATCACGACACATAAATATCGTAGAGAATGTAGTGGCGTAAATTGACTTAGTCGACGACAATTCATTTTCATCGAATTAAAAATTTTTTAAAATTCGATGTTTATCGACATTTATCGAATTAAATCGAATCCTATTAACCCTACTTATATGGTCCGCGTGGCACAAATGCGGTTGTCTTGGAGATCACATTGGTTTATTTATGAGTTCAGCTCTTGGTTTGTGTTGATTTTATTTTTAAGTGCTTGCACCGACGACTCGTATTCTTAGAAAATGAAACATTCCGTGGATATCGACCCAGGCTCGAACTCTTTCTTCCCACTATATTGCTTAGTAGAAAACGTGGTACCAATTTGCTAAGAAATCTTCTGAGAATAAAAGAGGTTCCTCTCCCTGCCCGCGATTAACCCCTTCGGAAAACAAGGTTTTAAATATATTTCATAACAGTCCCATATTCACGTACGTCCTTAGGAGCACGTATAAAAACAAAAAACCGGCATAGGTGTTCTTTAGAATATACTATTAGCGAATAACCACTGATGATAGCTGCTTCTTAGCCGAAATGAACACCTGATTTTTCACAACCACTTTTTGGATTTTGAGGAAACGTTTTTCAATTTTAATTTGGAACGAGTTGTGGTAATTCATAAAGGAACCATAGAAAATTATATTGCGCGATGGAAAATGCGTTCCAGGATCATGTAATACAGTCTTTCCAATGCAGTCGGACTCTATTACGACCCGAAATGTAGACGAACGAGAGAAGAGGAATATGCAAAGACAGATCACGTAGTTCTCTAAGTCTCTACGAGATGACACCTCTCGGATGATTTGCAAATGAGGAAGCGCTAACCCAGTCGTGTTTATATGGTAACTTTATTGCGGAAAAGAATTTTCTAGCCTTTTCGGTCTTTTCATGGTCTCAAACCTCTTCGCATGCAACTAGATGAAACGAATAACGTGTGGGTAATGTATAAACAATGTTACTTCTATTTCTCATTTTGCATATATTTGGTGACGACCAATGCAACGGCCGTCGCCAAGAAACGGCCGGCTCAACAAAGACTCATGCTGATTGTGGATTCGAATTATTTATCTGTGCAATTGCAATTATATTTAGAATTGATTTAGACGAGGAATGAAGTTAACGCCTTGACGATCCATTTAATTTAAATGGCCATTTGTATTTTCAAAAATAACTTTATTTGGCGATGAGAGATATGTATGTACATCACTCTTTAAGTAGCATCATTAATGAACTAGCCAATATCGCATCAAATTTGACAGGTAAATAAAAAGAAAATAGGTTAGATCATACTTTGGTTGTATTTTCGATTGTAGTATCTTTTTTCATTCGCCTGCTGTTGAATTCATCTAGATCTTTATCTTCGTGCTATTTCCTTGGCAAATCGTCTTTGTTGTTCTTCAAGTGTCTCCTCAATATTATCGTCCACTTTAACGTCACTTCTCTTTAACAGATATCTGATATTATTTACTTTAGTCAATTTTCTATGACTCAAATTATAGGGGCTTGTGTATGCCAACAATACTTCTCTTGTTGCCGACAACGTAGGATGCCTACGTAAATTATTAATGTATGAATGAATCAGTTATGCAATTTGATTGCAAAATCTTTCTATTTTATTTTAATTCATAGGGTTCGTCGGGGCTATTTGGGCTATGGGGTTATTTGAATCAAAACAAGAAATCCAAACCAGGAATAATGCAGGCTGGTTTCCCAAAGTTTACGTCCGGAATTGATTACTTATATTGACAGGAAATGTTTCAGTATGTGTTAGTCATTCCAAGGAATTCTCATACCATAAATGCCATTTGTAAATCATAGTTTATCAATGATAGAGAAAAATTGCAAAGTAAATTAATAGAACATTGTCAGGTATAAAAAACTGAAAGCAATGTCAAAATCTCTTTCTGATATTATATTTTGCATGTATTTTTTAAATAAACGAATTTAATAAATATTACTGTTTATACGCTAATATGTATGGATCAACTGTTCATTGCTGAAGAGTAGTCGAGCGGAAAAGAAAATAACCCATTTGTTCACTCGTCTATGATCAAGCCTAGTTCGGTGATAATCGTCTCCATAGCAACAATACGATAAAATGCGATTTAAAACGCAAAAACGCTGTTTTAGTAGAAATTCAAGAAAATACGATCAATTATCAAAATTCTCTGATAAGAATTAGAATTTACATTCTTTTTCCCTTAGATCAGTACAAACCTTGCTCCGATATCACAATTTTAGGATATTTTTATGTATTAAAGAAAACATCTCTGCACGATGGATTTGAGTTTTCCGATGTAAAACAAATAGGATAAAAACGTTCCTGGAATCGAACCCGGCACTTCAATCTTCGCCAAATAAAATATAGGCCGGAAGTGGACCCTGGCAGCAGAAGCCATATACCAAGTTCCATGAAAATCGGTCCATTGATGCAAAAGTTGTTAGTGTGGGACACACACATACACAGGACCATTCTATTAGGCTGTTTCCTTTGGAAACCAGTCTAATAAGGGATGCTGTCATAGCGTAATCACTCCCCGCACGCTTCTACATTTGACGATGTGAATGGAAGAAATGGTCTTAGCTGTGTTGAGACGTGCTAATGTCATTTTGTTTGCAGCAGTGATCGTCATTGTGCTGACCTTCTTTTTGCTTGCAGTGCGTTACTATGGTCACAGTTTGTCTTGTGAATTAGTTCGATGCTTCTTAGAATAAGCTATAATTTGCTTTATAAACGTTACATTTGCATCAAATGTTTTACTGCACATACTAAAGGGAATGTAGATCTCAGTGGCGCGATACACGCTTCACTGCGAAAAGTGTATCGTTGTTTTTGGGGCTATAGGGTTTACAGAATGTGGGGCTATTTTGGTTGGATTTTGTGCATTTAAAATCAGTTTTAAGACAACTCTGAGAACAATTTCTGATGTATATCTTTTCTGTGGCGGTTATTTATCCTGTCTACTCGGCTTCCGCCGTTAAAGTAATAAATGATCTCAGGGCATGCAGTCGTTGAAGACAAGGCAGGACGAGATGCTTGTCATCCCACAATTTTCAGTAATGACGAGGCGAGGGATTTGTATAAACGACTTGGAGAGTTCGGTTGAACTGCAATTTAAGTGCGCCGAGCAGTGTTCATGTACGCACAACGAAAAGAGATAAAAACTCCGTGGAAAAAAGAACATATGGCCGGAAAGGACTGATGTACTGCTTTCCTGAAGTGGGATTTCGACATTTCTCTCAGGAAACCGAAAGATTTTTCGTAAACCAAAGCTGAGGGCATGAGTAGAGAAGCAGTTGAATAATTCTTTAATCTGCTGAAAGATATTTACCAAGAGTTCAATCTTAGGAAAAGTGAATTTACTCCTGAAAATAAAATCACCAAGAAGCATAGGAAGAAACAAAGACCATGCCACTTGGCGTCAGACACTAACTTTGAAATTACATCCAGCAAAAGAAAACTAAAACTGCAAAAACCTATTAAGCCAAAAAGCGTTGTCCCGACAAAGAAAGGAAGGAGGGAATTACGGAAAGATTCTTCCAGCGATGAAGATGACAGCGACACGCAGTGTGTGATTTGGTCTTTCTAGCCGCACAAAATTATTATTTTGGGAATAATGGCTTACTACTTCATGTTTTGAGTTATATGCTGTACCTTACCTTTGTTTGTTAATTGCCGAGAACGTTATTTTTCTTCTACAGTATAATTATTATAGCTTTGTTAATTTACGGCCTGTATTATAATATATAGGACAATTTATATATATATATATATATATATATATATATATATATATATATAAAATCAATCATAATATATAATATGCAATGAATAAAATGTACAAACATCGCGATGTGATAGATAGGACCACTATAAACATTTGAGTTGCTGTAAAAATAAATAAAAACCAATACCCACAAATATCTAAAGCGGCCCTAAATAGAGCCTTGCCTCTACAAGCTATTTCCTAATGTTAAATGAAAACTAAGACAATTGTGTTGTATTACTTATATTACATTAACCCTTAATTATTATTGGCTATCTGTATCAGAGATAGTGGAAGAGCTGCTGCTGACAGTATTTCTTGGTGGTGGTGGATTGGCCAATAAACTTAAAACTTCAGTTGACAGACTTCCACTCTATTTCCGCGGGAGCTTCTTAACACTGGAGATTAATGGATTCAAAGATACAAGAAGCATTGACATCAAATCCTTGTTAGTGTATTCTCACGACATTATACTGATGGATAGTAGTAGTAGTGTAGTTTAGTAGCTTTGTTTGTCAGAGGCACAGGTCGAATAAAAGACATACGGCAGGCACTTTTAATCTCTGTAGCTCTTTTTGGTGATGCAATCGTCAGTTCGTTTACAATTTTCTCGGCATCTCTTCTGCCAGAAGCACGCAAACTAACCTCAGTCGCGAAAGCAAGCTCTTCCATACTTTGCGATTCTAGCCATGTTACTACCTTTCTTCTCTTACTTTTTTATTGCTTTCACCGAAACTTGTCGAAAGACACCTCTAAGTACTGGAGGCACTCCTAACATTGATGTTAAAGTCGAAATGGTGGAGTGCATTTCATCTGAAAATACTGTCCTTTTCAGGCAACTGTGAATAATCCTTCAAGAATGTTTCTCGGCGTCTACCACTTTTCTTCCACCGATCGTCAATTTTGGTTGAAGGCTGACTAATAGTTAACTTTATGCTATTTTTTACGGCTTCGCAAGAATCTTCTGTGCCAAGCATGTTTACAATGTAATTAAATATGTCACTACTTCGCATCTTTTTATCACTACTCTTTCATACCTCGAAAATTCCTTTCCTCGTAATTGAGCGCTAAGCCACTGAAGAACGGAATAACTATTAGTTCCGCATATTTCTGCACCATGTGACTATTAAATTTGTAAACTATAATATACCTATAACACGACAATAGACACCTTTCTGCGGTATCGCTTGGCGATATTTTGTTAGCCTCGTGAAAGACGCAGCATCTCAAAAAAATTCATTGTGAAGCAATTCACTTGTTAGCCTGCCTTACTCTGTCATAGTAATTCAAAAAATACTATAAGAAATAAAATTAAATACAGATTTTGAAATATCATGTTTTTTCTAAGGTTAAACGTGTAGTACGTACGATAGTAAAATTACGACTGCCAGAAGCGGGCCTATTGAAGCGTAAAGGTAATAGCTGGTGCTGCTGTAAAATTTATTCCGCATTGCCAATATGATAATTGAATTATCAGCGATGTGCTCGGTGGTCTTTCGAATAAATTCATTTGAAAAAAGATGCATAAAACCACAACTCAAAAATGGGTTTTTGTCCAGCTTGACTGGCCAAATGACACACTGTGCGACAGTGAGAATAATTTTCCATGTGGTTTGTGTCTGGTGAAATGCTGGGATGAAAAATCGCTTTCAAAATGAGGCTGGATATGCTGTCAAATATTTGTCATGGTATCACGAAGTTTGTGTGGGAGCTGTGTGGAAAAAGCGTTTTGTTTGTGGAAAGTGCTTGTGACAACGGAAAAGAAGTATGCGATCAAATAACCCGAAACCAAAATCCAAATAACCCGGCTATACTTTACTTTCTTCATATAGAAAGTATTGTTTTCATGAAAAAAATCGAATTCGAGATTTCAACTGAAATACTTGTTTTAAGTTTCCCTGAACACGTTTTGACCATTTTTGCGTTGATGTCTGTGTGTGTCTATGACCGGAATTTTGTGGGTGCTTTGACTCAAAAATTATTAATCAGATGAAATTTGACATTTGACATTTTTGTTAAAGGGAAAATAACTGATTAGGTTTTGATAAAAATCGGTCAACCGGAAGTAGGGGTTCTTGTCACACGTTTTTTTGAAATATTTGCTTTAATATTTGGTAAATATAAAAAAGCACCGGAATAAAAGTTGCAGGAAATATAATTTTCAACAATGTTTGTTCGAAACATTTTCCCATATAATGCATTTTTTAAGAGCTATTTTAAAATCTATATTTTTTAGCTGCCACTACCATACCACCTACCGGCGACTATTGTAAACAATTGACGCTTAGTTGTCTTACAAGGGGACCTTATCACATGTTCGTCACCGATTTGGTTGAAACATTGCGAGCATGTAGTACTCCCTTAGTGATGAAAAATGCCAAAGCAAGAAGATGCACCTCTCCAGGATTTGAGAGGTATTCGCAATTAAATTTAGCAAGCGTTCTAGTGTATACCGTACTTTTAAAATGAGAATCAAGGTGAGGCAGTGGCCTAGGTGGCTAAATCCTCGGTTGCTGAAGCTTGTGCCACCTGTTCTATCCCAGCATTTGCAATTTTTCTTTTAATTTTTATTATTTGAAAATTTTGTTTTAGATTTTTGGGTTTAATAATTTGCTGGAAGTTTATTTGATTTATAATTACATTTTCACTAATTAAGCAAAACGAAAAAAAAATTTCACAAAGTTAAAAAAGAATTTAATTTGAATCACCAACAAAAATTAAATGGTAATAACTGCTCTCGATCCGTTTATTACTCATATTCAACACGGTCTTGAAAACCCTCCTATCGCTTGTCAGTTTCAAAGCAAACCACGCATACCTGATTATATCAAGAAATACTGGCGCCCTTAATTGGTGATGAATCAACGAATAGGGACTTCAGCACCTACAGCATAGTAAACCTACACAGTCCGAATTTGAAATGAAACATTAGTTTCTTGTAAAAGCAAAGCGTTGAATATGTTTAATAAACGGACCATGAGCACTTATTACCATTTAATTTTGTTGGTGATTCAAATTAAATTCCATTTTAACTTTGTGAGAAAAATTATTTCGCTTTGCATGATTAGTGAAAATGTAATTATAAATCAAGTAAACTTTAAACAAACAGTAAAACCCAAAAAATACAAGACATTAGAAAAATATCAAATAATAAAAATTGAAAAATAAAATGTAGGTGCTGGGGTGGAATTTGCGGCATCGAGATTCAATGACTGGACTTTAACCAGCTAGGCCACCTCCGAACCGTGTTGAATGTATTCATAATATGATATAGATTGGACCGCTATAATAATCACTCAAATTCAGTGCGAATATCTCGCGAATGCTTGACAAGTGCATCTTCTTGCTTTGGTATTTTTCATCACTAAGGGGGTATCACATGCTCACAAAGTTTCAACCAAATCGGCGACGAACATGTCGTAAGGCCCCCTTGTTAGCAACGCTCCTTACTATTTTCTTAATTGTTGGAGCTTCGTGGTTATATCCAATATCAGAAGGCAACGGTATGAGTTTATTTCTGTTGTGTCTTTACATTTTTCTCACAGTTCATTAAAATATTTATCAACATTTAACCTACTTGTAATTTTTAGAAACATTACAGGAATGGAGAAAGTCCTCCCCCTCTCCCTCCCCCTCTTCCTCCCCCTCTCCCTCCCCCTCTCCCCCCCTCCCTCTCCCTTCCCCCCCTCTCCCTTCCCCCCCTCTCCCTCCCCCTTCCTTCCACCCCCCCCTTTCCCCTCCCCGACGAGAAGTCGGATGGAGGAGGAATATCAGGTTATTTTTATTGTAAAGCCCTGTCAAAGAATTTCATTTTTACATTTCCTTTATCCCAGCCACTTTCGTACTTAGCTATGGCAGGAGATGCGATGGAATTCATACACAGATCGAACAGCATAATTACGTGCATCTTTTACCAGAACTCCATTAGGTTAATTCATGTCACATTCCTCGGGATAAGATCGGATTCTAACCGGTGCGATCTCCGAAGAAGCAATCCCACATGAAGTGGCGTTCTTTTATCAGCCAATTGTCTTTCTTGTCACGCAAGTATCTTCTCGCTTTCGGAGATCACAGGAGGCGTGCGCAGCCGAAATGAAATGGCTCCCCTCTTGCGAAATAGCGAGCAGGTTCGCGAGGTCATCTCGGACGTGTAAAGGTCGCTTTGGAGGTCCTGGAGTGGAGTGGTGGGAGGCTTTTTGGGGGGGGCGAGGGGGGGCGAGGGTGGGCGGTGGGATGGAGTGGACGCAGGAGTGGAGGGTGACTGACGGAGGAGTGGGGGGGGGCGGTTGGCGGAAGGGACGGGGCGGCGAATTGAGGAGGAAGTCGTGGAAAACTCTCCGTCCGATCTGGCACTCTGGGTTCATAAAATATTTCGATGGTGGAAATGGTAAAATGCTACGCAGAAAGCAAAGGAAAGGGAATGGCAACCAATCCCCATGTGCCCTCCACTCACTCACCCCTGATCACTAAGCCAAAACACGGTTCTCCACGCGTCTCTTTCCTCGTGCATCATGTATAAAGCAGACCAGTGGTCCGCATCCCAAGCCTCACGCGGCCTTTTAAGTATTTTTATACTGCTTTCGGCCGAAGCGCCTGCGACAAATGATTCGGCAAAGTTCTTCAAAGTGCGCGATTAACGTGTATGAGGTGATTTCTTTGCATGTTTAAGTGCTTTAGAGCTGTAACCGAAGCACACATTGCACTTTCCGATTAGAAATTGATAACAGGCGTGTGTAGACTGCAGTAGAGAGGATTCATGCGAACATTGTCTTGTGTGTGAGTAAGTGGCTTTGAGGAAAATAAACAAAAGTAATTAACAATTCGACTATTAACTATTTTGGTCAAAGAAGAAGAGAGGTGGTAAAAACGGCCTTTTTAAGGATGATTATTTACAATGATGATGAGATGATGACAAAAATTAATAACTAGAGGTTACACTATGAGTTTGAAAAATTTAAAGTTTTACCCTAAAAGGGCCGTTTGTGGTAAGACGTGATTGGATCAGCCTTCGTAAGGTTTGGAGGGAGCGAGCTAGAGAAAAATATTTGCTTTGAAAGTCGATCTTTAAGCTTCTTTCTAATGGGGTAATTCCAGATATTAATTGGTAGAGGATTGTTTGTATACTGAAGTTTTCTAAAAACTTTTGTGCTAAACTTGGCGAAAATCGAAGAGGTGGGAATTTTGTGAACATTAAAAATTTCTTTAATTTTAACTAAACGGGGTTGGGTTGGGTTGGGTTGGGTTGGGTTGGAAGGGTTATAATTGTTTCCTGTTTTTAATCGAAGTATTAAAATAGATTTCGGAGGCATAAGTTAAATGAGGTGTAATTAGGGAGAGGTATAGTCTGAGTTTATCGGCTTTTAGGCGATAGTAGAGAGGCTAACAGCGTCCGTGCGGTTTTGGCTTTTTGAATTTTGTACTTGGTATATTATGAAAAATTATTATTTCATTTGTATTTATTAGCCTATGAGTAAAAGCGCCCGCAAAGTTCCTATCGCTGATGCAAGGATATCACCAACAAAAAGTATTTAAACGATTTCATGTGACCTTAAAACGTGTATTTCCGTAAAAATCTCGAATTTGATTTTTCCACAAAAGTAATGCTTTCTCTACACTTAGTATGAAAAAAGTAAAAATACAAAGAAACAGAGAAAAAGTGCCGAAGAAATAAATAGGTAAACTGAAAATAATGGAGCGATGAGTGAAGACTGAATATTGTGTTTTAGTGTATATTGTTCATTGTGTTTTTAGTCTTTGAGACTTTTTATTATGTCCTCTCTTCATCCGCGCCTCATCGGCGCAAATTGCACGCAAGTAGTTTCACTCGGTGCCGATGGGGCGACGTCAGCTCTAGAATTTATTTAATTTCTATGGTTACGAGAACGCTAATGAATTCCCATCTTAACGAATATTTTTGGGGATTTTATTGATTACCTGGTGGATAAAATGTCGACTTCACCTAATAGCAGGGGAAGTAATCCCAGCGCAAGCGAAACATTAGAGAAAAATTCTAAAAAATGCATTCCTCGCACAATATTGTCAATTAGCTGGAGATCACTTTTGTGTATTTGACTACTCGTCAGAACAAATGAATGAAAACCTTTACAAATTGTCATACACAATATTCTTAAGATGAACGATTTCCACTTGTAATCTTAACATTGTCACGTTATCACCTGATAATGCGAAAATTTTATAGAAATCGGTAGTTTTAAAATGTTGTGAGTGGCAGGCTACGTAATATCTCTTCATCATACAAAGGCCGCAACCGGTTTTCATTTTCCCCTTTATTGCGTGATTGTGTGAATGGGTGTGCCACGTACTCCACGAAATAAGCTGAATGAGACAAACAGCCCAGCGACCTGTCTGAGTGAGAAGTATGTCCAGACAACCGCTGAAAAGTAAAAGCGCCCGGGAGAGAATATACAACTATTCATTAATTTTGCTTCATGGAAAACTCGGCTCAGTCTATTTAAGATAATTGTAATTTATCGGCTAATGTTGAACTGTGGACAAAATCATATTAGACGTGTTCAATGGCCATAAAAAGTTTATAAAAGTTTCTTCAGTTGTGATTCACCAGCAGTAGATTCTCCCAGTTTTCTTAGAACCACTATCGGTGAATCACCACAGAAGACGGCTGTATTGTAGCCGAAATGCGCATACGTTGTTATGGCATACTTTCCATTTGTTATATTGAAGTGCATATTTTTTAATTTGCTTGTTACATGTTTAAATTATGCTAATATATTTTATTAATGGCTAGTAGAAGCGATAAAGTTCTTCTTATTTTCTCCATACGTATATAGGAGAAAATATTGTTTTCGTGAAAAAAATCGATTTACACGTTCTGAGGCTTCTGAACACGTTTTCGATGTCTGTGTGGGATAGAAACGTTTTTAGCGCTCTTAATCAAAATTTTATATTTGACATTTTTATTAGAGGGTAAAGAGCTGCTTAGTTTTTTTTTGTTAAAATTGATCAGCGGTTATTGGGTGTTTACTCTTGTCACATCCGTTTCTTTCAAATATTAGCTTTAATTCTTGATCAATGCAAAAAATTACTGGAATAAAAGTTGTAGGATATTTAGTTTTCTACAACTTTCGTTCGGAATATTTTCCTATAAAATGCAATTTTTAAGAGATATTTAAAAAACCATGTTTTAGCAAACACCACCATACCATCTAGAAGCGACTTTTGAAAATACTTTATTTTTCTCAATTCCTTAAAATATTTATTATCGCTTAACTTATTTGGATTTTTATAAATATTATAGGTATGGAGAAAGTCGTGCGATCCCACATCAGGTATTTTATATAAATACATATACAGTACGTAATACCGTTTAACGAATGGTAGAAAACCGTTAGAATAAGAATATAAATACAACGTGGTAGTTGTATATTTTGTAATGCATTAAAAAATATCATTCCAGGTTTGAGAGTTGGGAATTGATGAAACGTGTTATCCGTGGTGGAGTTAGTCATACATTTGGAACACCTGGATTCGGTTCTCGACCAGATTCATAATTTTCCTGCATTTCATTTCAAACTATTTCAATCAAATATTCAATATTTTTTCTTATGTAAAACATAATGACCTTATATTCAGAGATTTCATTTTTGAAAAACTAATAAAATTAGGTAAATAAAAATATGAAAATTTCACCTCATTGCGCGTTATTCATTTTTCGTGCTGTAATTATTCAATAAGCAGATCTCAAGAAAGAGTTTGTATAAAATTTTTAATTAGTGCATAAAGATCTTGGCCTAACGGAACCAATTCATAGTCTCCTTTTTCAGGCGTCCGCTCAAGAGTCAATAAGCTTGCAAAAGCATTTCCGCTTGCGAATTTAATCTACGGCGTTTTCCGCTCTACATTCATTCCCCGCTTGTGTTTGCACTCCCTCGGTCGATCTCTCGCCTCAGGCGTCGTCGCTTTTCCAACGATTGAGAGATGCTCGGGCAGAGGTTGGCAGTCGGTCAATGGCCTGACTGCCCGACGCGCGTCTTTCCGTCTTAACTAAACTAGCAGAGCCCGTGTATGCATTTTGAAACTGTTTGGTGATTTTGTGTGCTTGGTGTAAATTATCATTATATGATGATGATGGTCCTCGAACGATTATAATGTAATAGTTACATATGTAATTTGATGAGCATGTTATCATTTTACACGCATCACATTGTTGAATGTTGTCTTGTTTATATCGATGCAATTGGATTGTCTTACTTTTATTCAGTAGTTCCTTTTATTACCTTAACTCTGAATTAAAAGTTTTTCTTTATTAATATGCAAAATGTATTACTTCTTCCATTTTATGTAAAATGTCAAAAAATCTCCCAAAAATAGCGAGGTTTTTTAAATTTTTATCGAATGAATTTTATTGAGTTAATGAAATGACCCTTCGATGTAAGAATCGTCCTTAAGTCAAATGGTAGACCTTTCAATTTCAAGAGATTTCACGCATCGTAATTAATCGGTTACCACAGTCGTTTCCACACATTATTTTTTATGAACTCTATTAAGGCAGCTGACCGCATCGCGACCTCTTTAATCCCATATGCTTACAATAAATATACAATATAATGTTAATTTCAATTATAATAAATGTTAATTCCATTTGCGTAAAATTTAATTTTATTCTAAATAGATCCATTCGTAAATTAAAAAATAAAACAAAAAATTCGACCACCCAGTTTGGTGACCAAAACTTGAACTTGGTTTTATTTCGAAGCGAGAGACTGGTAATTTGTTTTGGAAAAATCTTGGAAAAATCTTTACGTCAGGATTACGAGGTCGATAACAGTAACGTAATTACAAACATTCGGCCCAACCCGCGAAAATAATCTTTGGATTTCTCCACAATTCGTTGTTTATTACAATACTTGATTGATATAGATGGACCTGCAGGCTCCCGTAAATCTATTTTCCATACTCACCCCGCCCACGTGGACTCTATGCTATTATATTTCCGCTACTGGTGGATAGCCTGAAGTCATTTCCTTTGTTAATTTTTTTAATGTGTTCTAAAGATAGTGTTGTTTTCGTGTACTTTTAAATGAAAAAATATTTGAATTAATTTTTTAGGTTTATTTACATTAAAAAAATAAAAGTACAAAGCAAATTTGTCGTTTCACAAAAGAATTAGTTATTAAAAGCACGATAGTGGTTCAAACAAAAATAGATTAAGTTACATAAAAAATTGAAAACCTTGGTGAAGGAAGCTTTTTAATCTTTCAATGGACATCTCCCATCGTTATTTAACTTTCTGAAATCCGTCCGAATAGAATTTCTTTGGTTTTCTCTGTGATAGTCATTCACCACTGTTTGAATCTCGTCGTCATGGTGGAAATGAATTCCATTACTCTTTTTGAAAGGTCCAATGAGATTATAGTCAATTGGAGTCAAGTCTGGAGAGTTAGTGGATGTGGAGCTAATTAAAATGCACATTTTTTGTGAAGTTGAGAGTTCCCAATACACTGCGAAGAAGAGCATTGTCGTGCTTAAAACCAGCATCATTTGAAATCAACTACAGACGTCGTCTGGTCCGGGTTATGGGCTTTAGATGTCTGTTAAGCATATCGCAATAAAAGAACTGTCACATTTGTCCTCTACCTCTTATAATTCCCCAAAAAAATCATCTCAAAACAGGTTTAGCATAACCTTTCCTGCAGATGGCATTGCTCTGAATTTCTGATTAATTTACTTTCAAGCTGAAAATAATGACTCATCTCTAGTCTCCATATGGCCTAGAGCAATGGTGGGCAACCTTTTCTACTTGGCGTGCCGCATTGGTGGCAGTGAAGCCCTCAGTGGGCCGCATTGGGAATTGCCAATACTTCGGCGGACTGGATTAAAAATAAATCGGAAGTAACTTAGAGTGAAAATCAAGATAAAATTAGATATATATGATTAACAGTACAATATTAAGAACCATGATGGAATTCAATCTTAAAAATATCTTTGAGAAAATATCAAAAACAAAATTAAAAATAACTTATTTGAATTGAGAAATGTTTATTAATGCCAGATATTTAACAGGTTTTTCTAGATATAAAATAACATTTGGTGGGTAAAACAACGTTAGAATGAAAAATTTTGTAAACTACAAAACACTGGTATTGGGCCAAATGAAATTGCTAATAGGGCCGCAGGTTGGGCTCCCTTGGACTAGAGAATTACTTCCTTCATTTCCATACAGATACAGCTACAGAGCATGCATTAAATTGATAAGGATTGAGCTCATCTCTAAGATGAAAAGGGAAACATCTTGCACACAATTTACTGAAT
This sequence comes from Tanypteryx hageni, assembly GCA_028673005.1. NCBI lineage: Eukaryota > Metazoa > Arthropoda > Insecta > Odonata > Petaluridae > Tanypteryx > Tanypteryx hageni. The sequence continues at coordinate 194,846,137 of CM054114.1, read as the reverse complement.
CGTAGATCTTCAGGGTCATTATGGCCATCCTCTGCTTCAATAAAAAATTGAACTCTTCTGAAATTATTTTTGTCGTCAGTCCTCTTGGGGAAGGTTTACTCTATCTTACTTGATCAGGTTGCATTAAGTCATCGGTAATTAAATCTTCTCAATTGGAATCCTATATACCCGCCTTATCCTCTACATCCGCTTCATCGAAGCCAGATTTCCTCGCCAGTTCGTACATGCAGGCAAGATCATCTCCCATACACTATTCACAGTCGCTTGGGTGACTTCAGCTTATGAGGTTTTGATATCGCCATTCACCTTCTTGATATTATTGTCCCTTCAGAACTCCCAAACCGTAGGATTTTCCTCTCCGGAGGTGTCTTTTATCAGCTGATTCATGGCCTGGTGTAGGTAGTATGCTTTAAACGCCGCAATAACGTCCATAGGCTGTGGGAATAATTTTGAAACGAGAAAATAGTCTGCTATGACCGGAAATTGAACCCGGGTCTCCCACTTGCCGGGCGAATATTCTACCACTGAATGAGAAAATTGATCTGCTACGATGGTTCAGTGGTAGAATACCTGCCCAGCAAGTGGAAGACCCGGGTTCGATTCCCGGTCATAGCAGACTTTTTTCTAGTTTCAAAATTATTCCCAACTTTACAGCTTATGCCTGTCTGCATAAGATCTTCGGATCGCTTCATTCTATCAATTTCTTGCTTGGCAATCTCACTATTTGAGAGGGAGGACTTTTCTTCGATATAGCTCTTCGAGGACATCCGTTGGGTCAGTTTGACACTAGCTTGGCTAGTTCCGTCCCAACCAAGAAAACTTTCGCGTTCAGAAACGAGATATTTCAGTGGTATAATATCCGCCCGGCAAGTGGAAGACCCAGGTTCGATTCCCGGTCATAGCAGACTTTTTTCTCGTTTCAAAATTACTTCCAACTTTACAGCTTATGCCTGTCTGCATGTGATCTTCGGATCGCTTTATTCCATCAAGTCTATAGGCTGTAACAACTACGTCATGTTTGGTGGAATGAAGACAAAACGAACCTTATCAGCCAAATCTTCAACATTCACAAGATGACTCGGAACACTATCTAACATGAGAAGGGCTTTGTGGACTAGATTATTTGACGAACAATATCTTTTACAAAGGAGTTAATACGGGGTAATCCAGTCTTGAAACTGAATCATCATTAATCAAGCGTTTTTGTTGCCAAAGCACAGCGAGATTCTTCTTTGAACAACCCTGCAGAGCACTCGGATTTTCCGAGTGGTACAATAGTAAAGGTTTCAGCTTAGCGTCACTTGCTCCGTTCCCTCTAAGGTGAAAGGTTACCTGAAGCCAGACGCGGTCATCTCTTCCTTCGAAACATAAGTGCATTGTCTTCCAATACAGACGTCTCGTCTACGTTGAACACTTGCATCATTGCATGATACGGTTGTCACCTTCCCGGGTTATTTTGTTGAATTTGTCAGGGAAATTTTCTGCTGCGCTTGCTGCCTCTCGCTCGCATATTGTGAAGGTCTATGCACCGCATAAATCGTTCAAATCAACCATGGCTTTTCGTAAAAATGACATTATTTTAAATTTCTCCACCTATCTCTCTCTCTCTCTCTTTCTCTCTTTCAGACCCTGCCACAATTTTCCGGATTTTTAAAATCATCTTTAAACTCATGGTCACGTTATGTTGACTTTGATCTTTGACACATGCGCTCAACAGCTTCTCCATATCTTCTTTCAACTTTTCTCTACTCTTCATAATTTGAGGAACACTTCTTGGAGTCACAGTTTCACCTTTACTTTTTCCTAGTCTCTCCGAGTCGTATGAGGTATGCATACTGTGCGCCCAATGCCCACCCCTGCCTCTTCAGCTATCTTTCTCCGTCGCTTCGAGTTTTACTAAACACATCCAGTACGCGCATTTCGTTGCTTTTAACGGTGGCTCCAGCACCAGACAGTTTACTTTAAAATACTGAGGTATGGTTATTGCAGCATAATTTCCAATGCACTTATTAAATGATCAAGTAATGTACTCGATGCTCACGCACGGAATGGCTGAATGACTTATTAGATTGTATAGAAAAACCTTTTGAGTTAATTTTGCAGTTTTCTGTTTGTTGTGAATTTCTTGACAGCATTTCTGAGTTCAGCGATTTCTTATAACTACATTTGAGGATATGTCTAGCGGCCTTAAAAACATACTTTTGGCGACTCAGTGCCGCTGTTCAGAATGGTAGCAGTGCAACTCAAAATAGTTACGGCACGAAAAAAAGAAATGTGCAAAAAGTAAAATAATCTGACAATAAACTTTTTCCTGGCATTGTGAATTTCTATTTGTTAAAAACCAAAGAGATTACGCTTTCTTTTGTTTTTGAGTTGATTTTCCAAAAAGATTGAAATGGATCCTTATTATCTCGGCCCAATAAATATTTTTTTATCCTCAATAGCATTCAAGTGCCAAGTTTTTACTTTGATTATAACCAATTTTCCACCTTACAACAAAGATCGGCATCCTTTTGTTCGTGGCAAGCGGCATTTGCAGAAGTGATTGCATCTTTGGGACGAATTCAGTGTGGCGATTATTTCAATGGGCCGCATAATAACTCACATCGGGAGTTATCTAAGAGATTTTGTCGTATCATAAAAGAGAAGTTCATGAATACCTAGTTTTTCTCTTTCTCTCGCGTTTCCTACGGTTTCAGCTGTTTTCTGTACTTTAAAGGGATGTTTTACGTTGATAGATCGCCAGCCTATCGCCCAACCACGTTGTTTTTAGAATATACGGCACATCAATGCACACGTAGCATAATTCAAATTTAAAGTATTCTATTGTATATTTTAAATTTCGTGGGTCTCTTTTTCGTGAATGCTTTAAATGAACGCTCATAAGAGGCCACATGCCGCGTGCGGGTTTGCCGAACTCTGTCATAGGCGATGATCAAACCGCTAGTGATCCCACCGGTAATATATGGAAGGACTGGTCTCGTTCGAAATAGCCGTTCTCGCTTGTAGTTACACTCGTTGAACTTACCGACCATTACGGATGGCCAGCCAATCAGAGAAAAAACAAAAAGCCCTTTATTTTATGTTAAGAATTGAAATGAGAAAAAATATCCTCCGCCTCTTATTATCAAACATTTGGCCGAAATGTAATACTTTTTAAGTAACACATTAATGATTTAATTCGACTTGAAGTTGTTTAATTTTATTTAAATGGATATAAAAAATGCAAACTCATAATAGTTTCACTAGAAATTTCATTGCCGTCTTTGGCTTGTATAATTATGAATAATTGATTCTATAAGATATTTTGAATATTCCATTTATTAGTCTAAGATCATTTTTGGAGTACACCAAGAATATTTTGGGGACGCGCCAAAACTATCACAGGCAACATCTTGATTCCTTGTTTCAGCGTTACGGCATGAATTTTAAATCAAGACCGTTAGATAATAACTACGATTGATGTTACGAAACTTTGTACTGACTTTTTTACACACTATGAGGTGTAGTGACTAAAAAGGTATCTTTAATATTTTCGCGTGCATCTTCAAGCATGCTACACGTTCTGTAAATTTTACCCTTAAGAAGGCTCGTGGTCTTTGTTTGACGCAAGATATCGATATTTTTTATTATTATAATTAGGATATTTAAATAATTAACCCATTTTCAAATATTATTTTTGATATGCATTTGGAGATTTCTACTTGCTAATGCTTGGCATTTTGCTCGCGTTAGAGCGAAAATCTCCAGGAATGAAACAGCCGTTCTATATAGTTATTACTTTGTTCTTCAAAATTTTCTAAAAATGTAGTGCAATTCGTCCGATTTCATTTTCATCTCTTGTGTTGCCAATCATTAGGGAAATTTATGAAACAATTTTACCATAAACATATGTTAAAATTTTAGAGGAAAATCGTTGTATAGATGATGAATTAGAAAAACTTAACGCAATGGAAGCAATAAAAAAATTATGATTTAGTAGCCATCCGCAGGATTTGGAATATTGCAAATGTTAACATGTGTCCAAAATTAATTTTTGCAATATCATAAAATATTTTAAATAAAAAGTAAAAGATCCTTCACCGTCAATTAAAAAATTTTTGGTTAGAGTCTACAGTGTGAGTGCCTCCTTGGAGTGTGTGTGTGTGTGCCTGTGTCTTCATCAAGGATTAGGTCCCCGACGTTCCCAACGGAGACCTGCTGCGCGTACGTGAGTTTTCTCTTTCCTTTTAATTGACGGTGAAGGATCTTTTACTTTTTATTTACTTTGTATCATCGTGTCTCGCATCCCTTTTATCATAAAATATTTTCTTTAGTCATAGGTGGGAAATATGGTTCGAGTGCGAAGTTAAAAAGGTCTACCATTTGAATCCAATCGAAGGAGAAAAATTAAATGACATTTCTTTGCGTGTTGTTTTTAAATGTTTCCCAAAATGTAAAAATCTTCCCCTTTTCGGGGGGAGAGGGGGGGCAATCTATAAAAAATCGTCTCGCGGTAAAAATTCTCGGCCCGTCTTATCTTCCGCAGCATGCAATAAGTAATAAAAGTTTTAGTGCGCCGTTGAAAAGTGGGTCGTCCGCCTCTTGCAGCGTTCGACCGGGGGTCGTTCTGATGAGGCCCACCTCCTTCTGCGCCGCTCCCTCGGGACCAGACCCGAGGGCCAGCGGCGGCGGAGGGCCCCCGGCCCACCGGAGGCGCAGGCGAAGGGGCAGGTGAGAAGAGGAGGGAAGGAGGCCGAGTGGGAGGGAAAAGGCGGGCAGAGGATCAGGCGATGCCTCCGCGGCCGCGTCCAAAACGGCCTTGAGCGAAGCACGCGCGATGCAGAAACTACGAACGACCTTCAAGCGTTCCAGGACGCCCACGGGAGCGGACATGAAGCAACAAAGCAGCCTGGAGGTGCCAAAGCAGGTGCGGTCCGCTTCGTTCGACGAGATACAGTTGGAATCGAAAAAGACGCAGCACCGCCAGAGTCTGCAGCAGAACTCGTCTCTCGGTATGATACCAACGCAAATGGAGGGAGCGGCTTTCCTCAAGGTCCCTACCTTTGCCAACCAACGCTCCAAGAGCTTCGATTCCGGCTGCGGGGAGGAGACACTATATCTGGAAGTGCCCCGGAGGTTCCAGCGGAGGAGGTCCTCCGGCGAAAAGTTGCCGGCGCCGTGCGTGCACTGCCAATGCGTCGAAGAGTACGAGAGAAGGAAGGCGGAGGCGATGGGACTTCCGGGAAAACCCCACTCGAGGTCGCTCAGCTGCAGCACAGCCTCCTCTTGCTCCGTACCCTCCTCCCCAACCTCATCCGCCGAAGAAGACTCGGACGTCTCTTCGGACGGAGAGACGGGCGGAGGACTTCTCCTTCGAGTCCCCGGACCCTTTCCCCCGGACGAGAGCTCGGACTCCCCGGAAGAGGAACGCCGACCCCAACCCGACTCCCGCTGCAGCATTAGGGTCACCCTGTCGCCCAACTCTCCGTCGTCGCCGGATTTTACGGGCAGGAGCTCGGCGGACGAAGGCGATAGGTCGTCGGAAGGATGGAGCGGGAGGAGCGGAGGCGACCGCTCCGGCCGCGCCTCTCCCCTAGGGTCCCCGAAGCTCTCCCGCCAGGAAGCCTTCTTCTGCGCGGAGCCGGAATCTCCGGGGGAGGAGGAGGAAGAGGATGATGAGGAGGAAGATGAAGAAGAGGAAGAGGAGTACGAGGACGACGACGAGGAATACGAAGACGAGGGGTCTGTTGAGAATGTGGCGGATTCGGTGAAACAGGGGGGGAGGAGTCCCATCGTGGCGGAGATATACCTCGAAGTCCCCGAGTTGTCCAAGAGAGACAGGGCCGCCTCCGTGGACTCGTCGTTCGCCAAGGTGTCGGGTGGGGGCTGCTCCGGGGGCGGCAGCTCGTCGGGTGGCGGCCACGGAGGCAGGGCGGAAGAAGTCCTCCCTCACAGCCTCAGCCTCGAGACCACGCCATCCCTCGTGGTCCCTCCGGGTTCTGCTTCCGTCGCCCTGAGGTCGAGGTCCGTGGACATCGTGCTTCCCACCGACGAGCAGGCTCGTTACAAGGCCCTCGCTATGTCCAACGTCTGCAAAAAGTACGTAGAATACCTCTTCGCGAGGCAGTTTGTTGACCGGTTGTTTTGTTTGCATGTTTGTCGAGCACAGATTATACGTATGTATTCAGAAAAATTTGTACTTACCAATTCAGTAAATTGATCTTGAAGCTCGTAAATACCGTGTTGGTACATAAGTCGTAAGGTTGTTCGGGAACTATCTCTTGAACTTAGAGAATGAGTACCGTATGCGTGAGTCACGTTCTGTATTCTTATGGATAGTGTCTTTGGTCCGTTGTTATTGTTGGTACGAGGCATATAAAGTCATATATATAAATATACGATCATATTCATAATAAATTCTCAGAACTATCAGAAATCTCTGTAGAAAGATCTTGAAGCGATCTCCGAATGAGATAAAAATGGAAGCTGGTAATCGACCTCAAAAAGTTAAGAATTTCTGGAAATGTAGAACCTAATCTATAGATTTTCCGTATAAAAGCGTAGAATAGAAATACCTTTAGTCTTTCGAATGTTTAGCAGTAATCCTGAGTGGTCGGTGCAGCCAGCAAGAAATTTGCCTTCAAAGGAAGAATGGACCGAAATAATACCGAAAAAATCTCGAGAAACGAGTTATCTATCTTTGGTTAGCGCGCAGATCGATTGCGTTTCTAATACATGGGATCTTCATGAGAAAGACCCATACTCTAGTTAGGAAAAGACCAGCGCAGATAGCAAGATTCGTGTAACAAATTTACGGTCTTATGCAGAGCGTTACTTCATTATTAAGGAATTTGAATGAGGTAACAATTGAGAAGCACCAACTGAACGCTAAATCTAAAATTATAGAGAAATATAGACCGCAAAGCCTAGTTGAGAAACTTATCACAATCAGAATAACTGAGGCACTCACTTATATGGGAAATCACTTCTGATATGACGGTGCGATATCGAGTTTTTTTATTTCTACGACGATCGAAGATCATAATCATCATCATCATCATGCTTCTGTCCGAAGACAGGTTTTAACTGAATCGCTGCCTCCATTTCTCTCTCTCCCTAGAAGCCTCTTTTATACCTCTATAAGTAGTATATCCCTGCTTTATATTATCTAATATTCCTATTCTTTTTCTCCCTCTTCCTCTTTTTCCACTAATTTTTCCTTCTAAGATCGTCCTTTGTAAACACTGTCTTCTCAATATGTGCCCTATCCAATTTGCTTTTCTTTTCCTGATTGTTTTTATTAGCATCCTATCTTCTCCCACCATTTCTAATACTTCTTCGTTTCTCTTCCTCTCTGTCCATTTCACTTTCATCATTCTTCTCCATACCCACATCTCAAAACTTTCTAAATATTTTTCCTCCTTTCTCCTTATCGTCCACGTCTCTGCACCATAAAGAGCTATGCTCCATATGTAGCATTTTGCTAATTTCTTCCTTGTTTCTAGATTTATTTTCTTGCTTGTGAGAAGCTCCTTCTTATCGTTAAATGCTGCTTTTGCCATTGCAATCCTACTTCTGATGTCCTGTGTACTACTTCCATCCTGTGCTAAAATACTGCCGAGATATTTGAAACTACTTACTTGTTCCAATTTTTTGCCATTTACCATTATATTTAATTCTTTATGTTCCTTTGAAACCACCATGACTTTCGTTTTTTCTGTATTGATCTTCATTCCATATTGTTGGCCAACCTCAACTAGTCTGTCTGTCATCCTCTGAAGCTCTTTCTCGCCTTCTGCTATTAAGCCCTGATCATCTGCGTATTTAATGGTGGTAATACTTTCACCTCCTATCTTAAATCCTTTCTCTTCCATCAACGCTTCTTCTGTTATTGTTTCTGCATACATATTAAATATCGCTGGTGAAATAGGACAACCCTGCCTCACTCCCCTCCCTATTGAAGTACTTTCTGTTTCTTCTCCTTCAACCCTGACTCTAATCTTTTGATCAAAGTAAAGGTTTTTAAGCAGTCTTTTATCTTTCCAATCTATTCCTATTTTGTTTAAAATACCCAGCATCTTATCCCATTTCACTCGGTCAAAAGCTTTCTCCCAATCTACAAAACAAAAATACATATCTTTATTGACTTCTAGCGCTCTTTCTATCATCATCCTCATACATCCTATAGCATCTCTAGTCCCCCTTCCTCTTCTAAAACCAAACTGATTATCTTGCAGCTCCTTTTCTATTTTACATTCAATTCTTTTGGTTATTATTCTGGTTAGAACTTTAGCTGTATGAGAAATTAAACTAATAGTTCTGTAATCCTTACAACATTTTGCATTGTTCTTTTTCTCCAGTGGTACCATCACAACATCTAAAAAATCTTCAGGCCATACACCAGTATCATATACTTGGTTAAAAAATTTTGTGAGTTGCTTAACTGCTTTAGACCCCAAAACCTTAAGAACGTCCACGGGTATATCATCACTCCCAACTGCCTTTCTTCTTTTCATGTCATCAATTGCTCTTTTAACTTCAGACTCGAGAATACTTGGTCCTAGCTGATCTTCTTCCACATCCTCTTCTTCATTTAATTCAATATTTCTTGGCTTTCCTTCTTTGTCATACAGAACCTCAATGTATTCTTTCCAGACATTCTTTACATTGTCTGGCTCCGATACTATTTTACCACTTTTGTTCATGATTCCTTTACGTCCTATCTTTCTTGCTTTTTTCTTGAATAGTTCCCTTGCTTTGCTATACATGAGGTCTGTTCTACAAATTCTTTCACATTCGACAATCTCCTCGCATTTCTCATTTATCCACTGTTCTCTGGCTTTATCTGTTTCCCTTCTTAAAGCATTATTTAACTCCTTGTACTTTCTTTGGCCTTCTTCAGTGTTTATGTTCTTCCACTTTCTCCGCTCTTCCATTTTTTGCAGCATGGCTGCTGTGATCCAGGTTTTTTTGTTTCTTTCACCCGTTATCTTTCCTACCTTCTTTTCCATTACATCTTTAATGTTGCTATGGATGTATCTCCACTCCTCATCTACATTCTTCCTATTTTCTTCATCTCTCTCCCCCAACCTTTCCTCCAGCTCAGTCATGATAGCCTCCTTGTTTTTAAGGAGTTCCTCTAAGTTCCATTTCTTGTTAACTCTTACGTTTCTCTTAACGCTCTTCAGTCTACATTGTATATTTGCCACCAAAAGGTTGTGGTCAGAATCGATATCTGCCCCTGGTAGTGTTTTCACATTTTTAATGCTATTTCTAAATCTTTCATTGACTAGTATGTAATCTATCTGGTATCGTCTCTGGTCTCCTGGGCTTCTCCATGTGTAAAGTCTCCGCTGGTGATGCTTAAACCATGTATTAGTTACAATTAATCTATTTCTATGGCAGAATTCCACAAGTTTATCCCCTCTTTCATTTCTCTTCCCTAGCCCATATTTTCCCACTATGTTATCTTCCTGTCCCTCTCCGACTACACTGCTCCAATCTCCCATTACTATGGTGGTGATCCTTCCTTTTCCCTCCTCCTCCAATATCTCCATAATCTGTTCATACATTTCATCTACTTCGTCGTCGCCAGCATTAGTCGTTGGCATATACACTTGAATTATAAGCATTTCCACTGGCTCCATCTGAAGTTTTACGGCTATTAATCTATCATTAACTGTCACTACCTTGCTAATTCTTTCAGCTATCTCTTTTCTCATTATAATCCCCACTCCCCTTTCCTTTTTCTCCCCTCCTGAGTAAATAATCTTAAATTCGTCTGAATTTATCTCGCCTTCTCCTTCCCACCGAACTTCACTAAGACCTACTATACCTACATTATTCCTTCTCATTTCCCTTTTTATGTTCTCTAGTTTACCCCCTGAATTCATAGTCCTAACATTCCATGTGCCTATTCTTAATTTCTCACCACTTGCTTTCCTATTAATGTTAAATTTCCTCTGTGCATCCCCTAGGGTAGTCCCCACCCGGAGATCCGATTGGGGGACTATTTTACCTCCGGAATATTTTACCCCAGAAAGATCCATAGAGGTATTTCAGCTTTTCAGCCTATCATGGGAAATATAATGAGGTAGTTTCCCCTTGCTTTCCTCATCGCAGTTTCACAGAGTGATTACCCATCTGTAGCTGTTCAGATCCACATGATCACCACCTACAGAGGTACTGTGCAAGCTGCTGCCCTTGCACAGGGGGATGTAAAACCCCCAAGACTGCTTCTTAGTCTGACTTTTCCCCTCAGACCTTTCCGGCTTGGATGGTCCTACCAGGAGAATTATCTCCCGCCGGCATAGCTCTTTGGTTCGTAAGAGTACACAAACCCTCCCACCTCTGTAAGGTTATGCAGTCCTTAGGGAGGGAAGATCATAATAGGATACATATTTAAGACTGAATTTGAGATTGTTTAGGAAATCTGGTGCAGAGTATCTCCTGCGATTCACTTGTCTGTAGTTTATGTACCGATGGTATTAGTATATTTTGCGTACTTCAAAGCAGGGACTTGAACCCAACCGGACGGCGAACCAGAAACTGAAACAAACCGCATTTATTTGATGAACCACGAGCCAAATGTTAATTTTTTATTAACCCCTAATTAAACAATTTTATCCATAATATGGTTTTGTTCGAATAATTTTTAGGATTTACCTGTTCGCATACGAGTTACGTCAACCACTGGAAACTTGAGTAATAATCAAAGTGACATAAGATGTTTCATTATTAATTAGATTCCAAAAAAGCGTTTAAGCTAGAATATTTGTTGTATACATTTCAAAATGATCCCAGAATTTACAGGTAACGGTGTATTCTGCAATACTCGGAAACATAAAAATGCAATCAACCAGAAATCAACAAACTTGCAACTGTGGCTCTCTCTCTATCCCGGCCACTCAGGTTGCAGTTGAAAGACTATTTCAGAGATGCGATTTGTCTTGTGTCTGTTGAGAACGAACGTGGAAAACGATGCGTGGAAAGATATTCTGATAGATGTAGATGTTCCAAAATGTCGGACGGAAATCATTGAGGGTGTTTGGTTGTCAATTGAAAAAAAAAATGGAAGTTATTTTGAATAAATACATTATGTTTATATCTTTATAGAAATTATTCAATATATTTCTATCTCTCATTGTTCTGTTTTGAAATAGTTTTCACAATTTGCATAAAATGTATTGCAGTAATTTAATATATTTTTGCATTTAGTATTTAATTTTTGTAATTGCTTGAAAAGTAGTATTTCTATTACTTTCGAAGTATTATCGGTGGAATCATATGGAACTTAACTTTTTACTATGTGTAGTTAAATATTGTTAAACGCTCCGTATAATTTTTCCATAAGAGATATTTGAAATCCGCTATGAATTGTTAAATGCTGAAAATTGCTAATGGTGCCTTGCTGTTCATATTATTCGTTTATGTAAATAATAATCGAACCCATGTATTTTCAAAACGAACTGAACTGGAAGTCGACCAGGGAATCATAATATTCTCTGAATCGATATTTAATTAGGTTCAAATGTCTACTCGAAAGGTTTCCCATTGAAATAATTTTTAAAGGTCGATTTAAATGACCAAAATTAGATTATTCGCCATAAATGTGTTGCATACATTGGTGAAATAGGTTTTGTTAGCTTTTTAAATGGAAATTTTAAATTATACATGGCACAGAATCAATTTATTGCAAATAAAAATAACAAGTGGGAAATTGAAATTCTCCGCTTTCAACCGCTGATATGCTGCCACTCCAAATGAAATATAATAAAATAATGGTTTACACTTAAAAAGTTATTTTATTGTTTACGCTAAGGTCTGTGTTAGTCATCTTAATAATGTTAAAGTTTTGATTTTAGTTCCAAAAAATCGATCGGCAAATTTATCTGAGGACTTAATTTAATTTAAATTAATACCCGTAGTATATCGTTGGTCTTTAAATTCCATACACATGAACCTATGTTAAACATTTGATCATTTTAAAACATGGACCACGTACATTTCAAAGAAATGTTCACAATAACTATTTTATTAGATATATCATTATATATAGACGTTCCTTACAGAGGAGGAGGAGGATATAACATACTAGTAGTTGGTGCTTGCATTCTGCAAGCATATCATCTCAATATAAAAACACATTCATTTTTCATATTTCATCATTACAAATATTTTTTTAATTCTAAAGATTTCACCTCCGGAGCGATTTTCGTTTTTCCCACACGTAAAAATAATAGTTTAAAACAATCCCCATATGTTGCAATTTTTAAAATTTTACACTTTCTTCATTATAAGGTACTAATGCTACACATTTTAGCCTAATTTTAAAGTTGTAGCACTTCTAAAAGTAAAATAATATTTTTCTAATTGTTTAAATTTAAATAATTTTTAACGGCCGCCGCAATTGATATATGGTAAAATTGAAATGTTTATTTGTGCAAATTTAGTACTCTGTAAAAATTTTGAAAATTTCAGCTTCCTAGCTCATCCCGTAGTACCTAGACAGTTATCTGTTTGTTTTAAACTTAAGAATTTTTAACTGCCAAACAACTTAAAATATCAAATTTTGTATAGTCTCTATTTAGTGTTTTTACAAATCCTGCCTCTAAAAAAATTTCAGCACCGTAGAAAATTTGGAAATACATAAACCTTGAAAATTTGTTTAAACAATTGCGAATTTTTAGCGGCCTCATTGTTGCACTTTTTGAAGATTTTCGTTTTTTCTCGTCGGTTTTGCACAAAATCCGACCTAAGAAAATATTTCGAATCTCCAGCTCATCTGGAAATGCCTAAACATTAGTATCCTCCTCCTCCTCATCCTCCTCTGTAAGAAACGTCTATATATAATGATAACATATAGGAGGATACCAATGTCCAGCCCAAACTACAAGATTCTACTAGTGTGTATATATATATTAAGGTCAGAAAATATTCTTAGAATGGCTCTTCTAATTTCTGAATATTAAAATCCGATTTTGATAGGTGGACTGTTGAAATATTTCTCGTTTTGGCATTGTAATTCATTAGTGTAATGCAATAGTTTTATAGGAAAAGGACGAATAAGAAGCAGAGACGGCGATAAAATAAATTCGGTGATAAAATAAATTCGGCGATGAATCAATTTCCGGCCGGCTTTGTAAAATATTAAAATAAAAAAAAACGTTACAATTATACGTCCCGAAAAACACAGCACTAAAAACGAGGACTAATCCGGAATGGTAAATATCGTTTGTGGCAAAAGTATAAATAAAATACGGCGGTCGCACGACTCGCCCGTGCCTCGGTTCGGTGTAGGAGGTAAGGTGGACTCTACCGGTATCTTGTACTTATATGGTACCTGTAGGCAGGGTGGACTCTAGATTACACCGTGCCCAAACATGGCGCCAGATAAAATTTACTCTGCCAGGCAACATGGATTCTATTGCTTTAAATCAACTTTTCACGTATCTCTATATATAAATATTTTTAAGAGTGCGTTTGTTCCGTATAAAGTCATACTTTGCGATTGCCTACAGTTACAAAATTTTGCATAAACAATCCAGCTGCTTAAACTAGCTAAATGCACCAATTTTCACACCGGAGTATGCTGGGTGAAAGGTTTTAATGATTATTTTTTATTTTAATTTGAATAACTTGGGAATGCCTCCAATTTTTTCATTAGCATTTTAATAGGCGATAAGATTAAGCTATTGATGCGAAGTTTATACCATACTACGGGGAATTAAATAAAGTTTCTTATTAATATGGTAGAATTTCGGCTTGAAATCGTTCGAAAATTACGTTTATGTTCTGATTTTAGGCGTTTTTGTACTCATTTTATGTGAGTTCTCAATGGCAACCTGTATTGTTGGCCTTCGAATATATCACTTGATTTCAACGTGATTTTAAACAAATGGACGAATAATCCGAAATTTGCTTAATTCATTTGCATCTCATGTTTTCTGAACGTGAATGATATTTCACATTAAATTAGAAGTTCATCTACGTCTAAAGAATTAGATCCGTCAGCTGCCAAATAATGTTTTAATTTTATCACTACTGAAAATGTAACTTTTTAAAAACTGAGGCTTCTGTTTTAGATTATAAATGTTACACAGAAAAAGCATCTGATCAATCAGTAGCATACAGCTGCAAGTTTTTTATATTGGTATCGACGGTTTACCTACAGCGCATGCGTCATTTCTTTGAATCGCTGCACCTAGTCGTATTCTCTACATTTTCAAGAATTTCTTTGCACAGAATAAAGTTATATACCGCGACTACCTACATCAACCAAATTTTGTATAATGAAACCTTTTATCTGATATAGATGAATAGAACACTATTACTTTCTCCGTGCGTAATATAAGGGAAAGTATTGTTCTCATGTACATAATGCTACATCCTGGTTCTATGTACGTGATACCTAGGTAAGGCTTATTCTAGGGTCTGGCTTGACTGGAGTACGCCTTGCCTGCCACACCGGCACTGCTGCTCAGCGCCGCCGCTCAAACATCAATACGCTTGAACTCCGAGCGTCACCGCTTAGTCGCCCAACTTTCAGCTCCAGTCTGAACGCGTATACCTAGATACATGAATTTATGTCTGGGATGGCGGTAGCGGAGTGGTTAGAGTATTGGCCTTTCACGCAGCGCTCTTCAGGTTCGAATCCGGCGAAGGTCGAAGTTTTTAACCTGGGATCGTCCCGTCCCTAACTTTTGTGATTTGAGGAGACCGCGCAAGTCAGGGCTCCGTCCTTCGGAAGGGACGTTAAACAGTTGGTTCCCTTGGTGCTTTTCGTAAAGAGTAGGTTAATGCCGGCACCGGGTTTCCCTCCTCCCTATGTGTATGTGGGAGGAGTAATGACTATAATAACTCAAGAGGTTGATTAGCCAGAAATTTCACACAAACAAAACAATATTTACGGCTGACACCCACGGTGAGCGTCGCCGCTAACCGCTCACCAGTCTGTCCGTACCCTTCGTAAAAAATACCTATGGAGACTTGTTACGTATCACTATTAAGACCGAACGACAAAGAGAGATTTTAGCGAAGTTTATAAATTTCTTGTGGGAATGGACCAGACTATTCCCGATATCTTCAGGGGAGGCTCTTTATTTGTAGAGTTCGTCAAAAACTTTTTCACCCAAACATTCACGTTGACATATTTTAGACATCTATTTTATAAGTTTTGCCAATTTCTATGATAGAATAGAAAACTTTTTCAGTCATTCAAACATTTATGCGAACATAACGCGACTGGGCCTCTGCGCTTTTCTGATAGTTACAAGTTAAGAATCCTAGTCGGGTGAATCATAATTTTAAATTTTTGACTGAAACATTAGGTATAATGTAGTAGTTGTGGTTTATTTATCAATTTATCACATAAAGGAGATCCCAATTGCATGCAATTTAATAAATCTCCATATATACAATTGCTGGCAAGGCTATTATAGGTCATATACCCTCTTCAGCCAGGCTGGTTTAACGAAGGGCACCAAGGGGGCCAACGGCTTAACGTTCCTTCCGAAGGACGGAGTGTTGATTTGAGCGCGCTCCTCATTTCCCTTTTTCTCATTGGCTCGTCCTCGTCTCCTTAGATCCAACACGCACAAATAGGGGCCCGAGTGTATCTTAAAAGAGAAAAATCCAACTGATTATCTATATCCAATCGAATGAATGATATAGGTCATCAATGAAACTGCAAAATATGCAGAAAACTTAACATAAATTTAAACTGAGAAGTGAATGATTGAATTAACAGTTCGCAGACTGTTGATTCCGATAATATTATTATCAGTGGAGAGGGCGATCGCCCATCGCCCTCTGCCCACCCACTTAGATGGAGTAAAGGGAAAGAGATTCTGAGAGATTTTCAGAAGAATATGATCGACAGTGGCGGATCCAATAGGAGGGCGATCTCCCCTCCCTCCACCCTTCCCCTCCCTCCACCCTTCCCCTCCCTCCACCCTTCCCCTCCCTCCACCCTTCCCCTCCCTCCACCCTTCCCCTCCCTCCACCCTTCCCCTCCCTCCACCCTTCCCCTCCCGTCCTTGATTGTTTTATTATTATTTATTGCATGATAATTCTGTGCTCATTCGTCTCGTTTGTTGGTAGTGATGTCGTGTGACTGTTTCAATGTTTTTGTGGCAAAAGCTACTATTACTATTCTTTATAAAAGGTATAGTTGATTTTACACTAGCAAAATGTAATAGTATTTTATTGCAGTAAGTCAATGGCTATACTTCATATTATATATACCATGCAATGCTGTATTTAATGCAATACTCGTGCAAAAATAAAATCAATTTGTTTGAAGTTCATCATGTATTCTAAAGGGCGACTTTATTTTGGAATCGGACGTCCTCATTTTGATGGCGTAAAATGGTGTGCAATTATGTTTATAAAAATCATTAAAAAATATATTAAATCAAATTATCTCATATAATGCATTATTTATTGCTTCAACGATAATGCTTTATTAATATGAGTCAAAAATGTTTTTAATAATATCTTGGTACTCTTTTAAATATAAAGTATAATTTGCTTGTTTTGAACATATTTTATGATCCAAACGGGTTTTAAATTGCGATATTGCTCATTTTTAGCGGAAAGTATTGATTTTTTCCACAATTTTATATGTAACTTGACTTCATATCTGACTGGCATAGAAATTAGGTCAGGGTGCTCACTCATGGCAAAGTTCGCGAGCGGTGGGAAATTATTTTTCATGTCTTGGTTGGCTGAAATTTTCATTTTTTTCAATCCACAGAATTATGCTTATATCGTGCACTCCGTTGCTTCTGAGCCAAGCTTTTTCCGCTGCTTCGTCAGCGGTCGCCGGGGAGACGATAAGGTGAAGGAAAACAGCGACGCTTTCTTTTGTTCTTGTTTCGATTCGATCGTTTTGCTTCCTGCTTTGGTTTAACACTGCACTCGCGATAAACCACTCTTATGATATAAGTCTGTTTTAATTTCTTGAATGAAAGTAGAATTGGATTTAAATTATGCATCGCTCATAATATTTATGCTACAAGTATAAGGAAAAGATAATGTCCAAATATTTATTGCCTTTTTAGTCATCGTTTAGGTTCGAAATGAAATATTAGTCATGTAAACAATAGAAACCTAACTATCACTTCGATTAATTTTCTTAATACCTGTAATATTTTTTAATTTGCATTAACATGCATGTTAACTCACATTAATAACAACGTAACCTAGGTTTTAAACATGCCTACTGACTTCGCCAATAAAACAAAAATAAACAATTAAGATAATATTTCAAACTTCAAAAGGTCGTTAACTATAACTGTAAGTACTCTAAACCTATTAATTTTTAGTCCTAGCCATAAAATCTCCTTTTATTATACCGTTTTATTTTTCAGGAAATAAAAAAGTGAACATCAAAGGATATGATGCTTTTGTTTGTTGGAATTTAAAATAGACGCACACAGCAAGTGGCCCTCAAAAATCATGTGTTGGAATTAGTGCTATCTTACGTTAACAATTAATAGATGCTGTTGCATCGGACTATTGTATATATTTTAATATTTCTAGTAATGATTCTAGTCGTGGTGAAAACTTGTGTACGAGACATACTATGATTTCGTAATGAAAATTATTTAGCCCTTTCGAATGCAAATTACATTAATTCGATAATGTCGTGCGACATTCATTTCAAGGTGAAAGGATTAATCGGTTAAAGATAAAAAATACAGTATTTATTGGTATTAACCTCGCCGCTGTGAAATCCTCGCGCCTTGATTTTTAGAGGTTAGGTCGGGCTGGCCACTGCTGACCTATTTCCATTATTCACGGTCATAATTAAAGATATTTGACCTTTTTCTGTATAAATTAATTTTTTTTCTACTCGGATGCAAATATATTTGTTATTATCAATTATAGTTAGTTAGCTGGTCCACATATGGCGGTAAAGAAAAACATTATTTAGCAAGATCAAACTTGCCTTTATGTGCGTGATGTAGTCGTGGCAGAAATAATTTTTCATCGTTCAATCTTTGAAAATTTCTCGCTTTTTCGGGTTTAAAACAAATTATGTGCTAATTTTGAGCTTATTTAAGTGTTCTTAACTGGAAACCTAACTTTCGTTTATTTTGACTTCAAAACGTTCAAATTCAGATCTCGCATCGTGATTTTGACTATATTTAAAATGCATTCATTCAAATTTTAATAATTAAAAAAAGGATATTCTTCTGAAATCGAACGTATGCATTTGTCGTGGACGACGACCCGTTTGAAACATTCATCGGAACGTACCGACTCTTTGGAGATATATTTATCGATCTGACCGGCCTTAAGTTATTCGCATTAATTCTTAAAATCTTACACACAGAATGAAAATAAAATTGGTTTTATTATCATAGGGATGCCAATATATATATATATAAATATATCACAATTGTAAAACGATTTCATTAACAAAAGATTCACTTCATGATGCACTGGTGTATAAACGTGCGATGCGATTTATTTACGATCTACTTCAAAGCGAATCCTTAAATACTAAAAAATATGTACCAGAACCTTGACTCTATGAGACTTTATTTGGTGCTATTCCGCCTTAAAAAGTGTTGTACAAGTTATATTTGTCGTATTTTTTAATTCTTATAGATTCCGCGATCTGTTTGATGTGACGCTCATTACTAGAGCTTTCTTCCGCTAGATGGCTCTGATGATGTTTAAGAATTTTTGACGGACCCTAGTCTGGAGTACCCTGCTCAACGTCACTGTTTTCTCTAGTGGAAAACGATGACACGCCACTGAATGGAAATTTAAAAGAGCCGCATACTAAGATAAAAATTTCGCGATTTTTATCAAAGTTAAAGACACATTGTATATTTGGGTCAAGTGAACGAATTTACGCTCAAAGGTATCTATTATATTAAAATATGAGATGAAACAAATTTTGATTTTTAACTCGGTAATTCGACTTGAATGCGGTAATCACAATGCTATAGTGGAGCTATGTGAGTTTGTCTGTCCGGGATCTGATTCACTGCCGAGAAGCGACAGTCCTGCCTCTGGCGAAAAGGGATTGACTACCTCATAATCGTAATTTTAAAATAAAAATTTGATTTATTTGTTTCTGACTTTAACAATTTTTTGTGAATTTCTAAGTCTAAGTCCATACGACCCGTCATCGTCTTTGTAAAATCGAAGATAAAACGCACGATAGGAGGGAACCAATCAATATTACCGCTACGGAGGATTTCCAAAGGCCATCTCACGACAGAATAACACTTAAAGATACACACTATATAAAAGGATTAATACTTAAGGCAAAAAAAGTCGATTAACTGCAATTATATTCAGAATCAATCGATCAATTATTTTTTCGATTATCCCGAATAAATATAAACACTTATGTTTCCTTGGAAATGACAACTAACGAATAACGGTTAAAAAAAAACATTTGTATTATTCCCAATTAACAGAAATAAAGGTAATTATTTGCAATTATATGCAAACAAAGCTCTTAATATGTAAAAATAAATGGGACTATTAACCAAGAAGAAATTAACGTAAATAGAAGTATGTTTAATTAATTATTATTGCAAATACAATTAACTATAAAATGTCGCTTTATTTGAGTTAAATTACCATTTGTGTTTACTTAAGTCTGCCTATGTCTCGAGGCAAAATGAATAAATTCTTCAAAGTCATTTCAACATTTAAAAAGTCTCACAAGTATATTATCGGAGTCTTAATATGAATTTCAATGACGAAACTGCCGATCGGCCCTTCATCGTGTTAACAGAGTATTTTTTTGGCAGTAAAAATATCGTTTTGTTAAATTAAATGAATTAAAGTCGATTAATATGATTTGAAGAAAGTATCGATTATATATTAATTCCATTCATTTTGATGAGGAATAACGTTAGTACATATGTAATTACGTAATAAATTATAATAATTGTAAAAATAAACAAATAAATTATCTCTATCTCTACATACCATAACAAGAAGATCCAAACAAAACTTTTGAAGTCTACTTTACATTTAATAAAAATTAAATTAAAATAAATAATACTTATATTGAATTTAATACTAGTTTTAAAATCACCGCGTATATTTTGATCTTCGTGTTCTCCAATTTTAATAA
The DNA here is from genome assembly GCA_028673005.1 of Tanypteryx hageni. NCBI lineage: Eukaryota > Metazoa > Arthropoda > Insecta > Odonata > Petaluridae > Tanypteryx > Tanypteryx hageni. The sequence continues at coordinate 194,826,045 of CM054114.1, read as the reverse complement.
TTTAGCGTTATAAAAATTACAAATAAATTCGAACGAAAAACTAAATTAATGACGCGTATTTGTATGACAAAAATAATGCGTATGTATAAGGCTATACCGAATCCGAGTTCAACAATAGTTGTTGCTATGGCAACACTCTAGTAATGAGTGATAAAAACTGTAAAAATGTTTGTATTTACACGTAATTCGATCAATAAGCTACATTCTACGATAAGATTTAGGATCTTCATTCATTTCCTCAGAGAATAGTACAAATCTCGCATCGACATTAAAATTCTAAGATATTTTGTAAGAGAAAATTATCCTGCACGATGGATTTCACATTTCCCATGTAAATCAAAGGGGAAGGATAGTTCCTGGAATCAAATTCGGGACTTTCAATCTTGGCAGCAAAAACTATCCTCGGGAGCTCGGCCCAAGTAGCAAGAGATTTACACTAAGTTTCATGAAAAACCGGTGAATCGGTTCAAAAGTTAATCAGTCATACAGACGGGCAGACAGACACAACTAAGGCATATTTCCATTCTGGAAAGTAGGCTAAAAATGTAATGGTGATTATCATCATCATGTGTAACGCTGTCTATGACCCTGCAACGCCCACTTTCAATAAAATTTTAGTATTACTTAGAATTGTCGTACGAATATGGGATTTGTACCAAACAACGCCTAAAAGAATGAAAACTCAGTTTCCTACCCTGGATTTATAAACTCTTGTCCACTGAATCGTTTTGAACACGAAAATTCCGTGTATTTTTCGGGTTAATCTTTGGTCGTCAAGAGAAATCGTATTGTTTCTAATTTCAGCATACAATGAACCGCTTAAAGGTTCGTCTCCTCTCCAACCCCGGCGCTGTCAGTCTCCCTAATATCCAATTTTTGAACTAATACTATTTCGTAATTAAATCGAAGTTGTTATAGTTGATATAAAGAAATTATAAAAAAGAGAGAAATGCGCTAATAAGTTGATCTTTAAAATTTTGACTTCAGGGCGGAGAGATGCTGTGATAACTGTTGTGATTAAAAGATTAACCTAAGAGACCACAGGAGAACTATTTCATTTTCATCCACCATCCGAAGGGGAAGAACAACGGATATGGAGACTGTCAAATCAAGTTGTAAGAAAAAGAGCAATGTATATAGATTCCATAGTTTAACACCACAGGAAATTACAATGACCTTATCGAATACTCGCAATCAGTAGTACAAGTAGTAATAGTATTTGAATGTAATAATTGTAAGCGCTTCACTTTCTGGGTAAATTGAAATTAATGTAAAACTGCCGTTGATTTTCAAAGGGCAAATCTCTAGTTAAAGTAATTGCCACTCGTGCATTTTACCCACAGCACCGCTCACCCAGCACGATTGTTGATCTTCTTCTGTTCATTGCAAAGGGAGATAAGAAATCTTAAAATTAAGTTTGGTTGGGTTCACTTGCATTCATTGTATATCCTAATACGGATTTAAATAATATATTTTATCTAATGAATTATCTAATTAATAACTGTTGAATGCACAAATTGAACTTACCGAATCCAGTAAACCCACTTATTTCACTTAACAAAGACAAATTCCGTTGTTAATAAATTCAATTGACAATCATAACTTACAGTTTATTAATTCTTATTTTTCTTTGAAGAAAGATACGTACGTAAAACAAAAAAAGATCGAAACTGTGTGGAGAGTAAAATGTTCAAGTGTCCCCGAAAAACTCCTCCGAGAAAGGCTCTTAATTTCGGCATGAAATGTAGTCCCGAGCGACCTCAGGTGAGAGAGGAGGTCATTGCGCCGAGACATCCAGGAGACGGCTGTTTCTCTGCAGATACATCGTTATTGATCGGCCAACATATGGAATGGCACGCATTCTGCTTCGTTTTCTAATCCTCGAGTGATGCGCTCAGACGCTCATTGCCGCCTTGCGGTCGATGGCGCATCGATGTTATTTTGCGCTTCACTCGAATCGGAGGTCTGTACCTCGGCTCACGACGTCACTTATTTCTTTCGTGAATCGCTCAGTGTTCGCGCCAAGTTCTTAAAAGGGTCGCGTTCAAATATGAATAAATCATCCGGCGATTCAAGTATTTCGGCGAGATTTATTGTTAGATGATTATTTCCCTTTTCTTCGGGTTGTGTAGACGGTAAAGTTAAAAAGCAGCTGGAGTGTGACCTTCGAAGCGTGTGACGGCTAAAATTCGCGGCACTCGTCACTCCCGGGAGTTCACTCGAAGTCTCGCTTCGATGTTTCCGATCGACTGTTTCTACGACAACATTCGACGAGCGATTTCGACGCCAGGACGTGAACTATCTTATCTTTTAGGCGAACTAATGCGTACAGATAAAACGGCTCGCTCGTTTATTTTTTCCTCTCTCTTTCTCTCTCTCTGCCATCGCACCGCTAACGTTTTCAGTCCGTAAGAGGAACTGGTCGTAGCGTGACAGAGAGGATTTCCGCGCAAAAAGGACTTTCCAAACGACGCGTCTTTTTCGAGCGAATGCGTCAGAGAAAACCACTTTCCCCCTCTGCTCGGTTCGAACCTTTGCGCTCGAGCGCCTCTTTTGGAGTTCGAAGCGAAGGTCCTACATTTATTAAAGAGTCGGCGAGGATTGTTTATCGCACGTATTTGGCGAGCGAAACTGCGACTTTTTGGTGAAAAGATCGTGTGCGAGGGACTCCGTCGTTCCGTTGGAGCGGCCGCGCCTTAAAAATGCAGCCACTTATACGATCCCGTCGCGAACCCCGAAGCGGCTGAAATGGGTCGCGTGTCCGTCAAGGAGACTAGGACGGCGCCGCGATGGAAACAGTCCGAAGACCCGGCGACGGCGTCGAGGGCGGGAGAGGCGACGAAGACGTCAGGCGAGGCGACTAACGGAAGGCCGTCCGTCGGCGCCGATGCGACCTCGGAGGCGAGCCGATCGGCGCAGACGAAGACGGCGAGGATTCGCAGAGAGGGTCGCTTCGAGTCGACGAAATCGCGCAGGGCGTCGACGGCGGAGCGCTTGCCGAGAGGTGCGAGGACTGAAGCGGTCGGAGGCGGCGGGAGGCGGAGGAAAAGGGAGGGTGAGAGGTGGAGGCGGAAAGCGAGGTAAAGGGTCAAAGATGACGAACCGTGGGAATTCACGTTCTCCGATTTTGCATCCCCGTTTCGACCGTTCCCATTAGTATTTATCCATTCGGCGAAATAGCGAGGGTATTTCAGGGGAGAGAGACTCCTCTGGGCTAGATGCCGTCGGAGCGAAGACGCTTTGTCTCGAAATACGCGCGTCGGTGAGAGAAACGAGTAGAAGAAGAGCTGCCGAATCAGACAGGAGATGGCGGAGTTTTCGACAGAAAAATGAGACGGGGCAAACGTACGCGACTCGACAGAATAATAAATCGATTGGCGAAAAACGAAGACTATCTTTCTCTCTCCTTTCGTTTAGGAAGAGTTGGTGCGACAGACAGACGGACAAACCGAACACAGAAGCGGATTTTTAAAAAATGCTAAAAAAACTCTAACTGCGGAATAGCCTTTATGGAAAGAAAAGTTTTGTCTGAATTAACATGCACTTTGGGTGAGTCGTTTATATTCCATTTTTGAATTTCATCCGTTTATTTCGGTTTCGAATGACAGTTTTCTTTCAATTTTCAAATCATAGACTCCTCGAAAATGTATCTAAAAATGTCACTGATTTTGTTTTTTAATAGCCGACCAGTCAAGCGGCTTTAGGAAATAATCTGCTGCTCGTTGTGCGACCGATTGCGGAATAAAAATGGACGATTAATTTTGTGGAAATCCGGCGGATGTTGATATTCCCGCTCACTCGTTCTTCACGATAACAGTTTTCGTGAAGTGCTATTGCAGTTTGAAAAGTTCACCTACGACGGCATTCAAATGTTTTGTTGTTCGCACGTCATGTTGCTCGCATTTTGAGTTTATGGCTTAAAACAGATAATACGTAAACAACTAGCAGAAGACTATAAAATGCCGTTTATGTAACTGTTATGTCGTAGGTTAATAACAAAATTATTGTTTCTGTGCTTATATTTCTGTCGTCAAAAGGTTTAAAATATTGTTTATCAAGAAAATTATCTTTATATTCCAAAATAGCAGAAAGTTATGCTCAAGGAAATAAAAGATGAGTCAAACTTCCGGTAACACAGGCCACAAGAAATGATAAGAATGAGAAGAGGATGGGGAGGAGGAAGGTAGAGAGGGAGGTAGAGGTAGATAGAGGGAGGTAGAGAGGGAGGTAGAGGGAGATAGAGGGATGTAGAGAGGGAGGGAGAAAGAGGAAGGTAAAGAGGGAGGTAGAGAGGGGGGATGACTCTCACCGTTATACGGGAGCGTTGACTAAATAACGGACGGAATGCACTACCCTCTGTTCCCCGCTCTCTCATTCTCTGCTACTTCCGCACACGTGCTTCACGCAAGTCCTTTTCTACCTTCGTAGCAGAGAAAACAAACATTTCGCCGTGAGGCGCTTGCTGGAAAACCTTTATTAACACTTGAAGGTCGCCGAGTTTCCACAAGAAACTCTACCGCTTAGCCTTTTTTTGTTTTATTTCGGCTCGTCATTTTACTCGGGTCGCATGGACTGGCCGGCATAAACTTTCCCCGATTGGTTTCGCGGATAGTTTTCGAATCGTCGCCGCGTACGACGCTTCCCGCGCCTACCTGCTCTGAGGACGTGCCTCGGATATCAAGATCTCAGGTGGATTTTCTCGCAGGGCGTTTGTACGTTTTAAAGAGGGTTTGATGTTTCGTCGCTTCGTGGGCGTTTGCTGCTCCGCTTGGGACTGCCTAATCGAGCCTCGGCGCGTTCTTTGCTCTTGCTGCGTCTCTTATTCCGTGGTCGTTCTCATCGTCGACGGAGACCTCGAGAGAGAGTACGAAGAACCGCCGTCGCAGCGCTCGTGCGGGGAATGCAGCTTTAAAAGAGCACGAAAGTGAGTGAGTTCTGAGGCCGTTCGGACGAGAAACGCTCTGTCGACGTGGTGGCTGGCCAGAGGGCCATTCCTCCGACTAGCGATGCTTGTCCGGACGAAGAAGAGAGAGCCCGTTTTATAATTTTCACTTTCAAATAAAATGGTCAGTACTAGATAGTATTTTTATTCATATTAAACTTTTTTACAAAATGTATGTAAAACACGACCGGTTTAGGTGAGTAATCATCGTCAACTGGTGATGAAGGTGATTTGATTATGGTGATTACTCACCGAAAGCGGTTGTGTTTTACATATATTTTGTGGAAATTAGCAAAAGTTTAATATGAATAAAAAACACTGTCTAGTACTGACCATGTTATTTGATTATGTAATTCCACGAATTCTCGGCTTCGTCCATTACCTTTAATTCTGTCATTCTTTGGCCAATGTTATTTCTAAAGTGTGTTAACATGTGACAGTTATTTTTGTAAGACATCTTCCTATAGCCTCTCGAATATATTTCCCTTCGATCTTCTAATTTTAAACAGCATTATTTCATGTGCGGATTTCAATTGATTTGTAATATCATAAAATCAGACAATTTTTATATTTTCACTTTAAAAATTAATTTAATTAAAAAAATTTTGAAAAGGAAATACAATTTATTTGATTTTATAATATGGAAAGATTCCACAAGTTAACGCCTGCAACTGTAGACTTCGATTGTTTTCTTGGACTAGCGCATTTATACGATTGCTTTGACTGTGTGATGATCGAGAAAGAGAGAAGCATCGTTGCGCACACGAGGCTACTCGTAGTATCCCGTCATAATCGCACTTTCTTTGGCAAACAACGATGTGAATCCGACAGCTCCTGTCCATCCCCATCCACGTGGTTTATCTTCGAAATAAACATCATGTGTGGTCCTTGTAGAGAAGTCTTATTGTCTTCCTATATTTTTCCGGATATATTCTCATTAGAATAAAACCCTATTTCGATTTTTCCTGTCATATTTCGCATTTAAATTTTGAATTAAAAATCCGCATGGTTATAAATGAAGCAGGGTAGAAGGGAATAAAACTCCATTTTTTCAATTAATACCGCGTTAGACTCCCAGCTTTCATGTGTGCAAATATCCAATCATGTTTTTAGGCGTTCTTTACAATAAGTAAAATGAGAAAGTAAAAAGAACGCCTTATGATCAGGTCGTGTCCGTCTGTCCGTCCGCATGTTTCGTCTCCTAAACTAAAGGGCGGATATTCATGAAATTTGGCATTTAGCGCATAAGGGCGAAGGAAATATAAAAATTATATAAATGGATCACGTAGCCTAATTGCGAGTGCCACTTTAGTCGTGACAAAAAATTAATTTTTCTTTATATCTCGTACAATATTACTTATAACTAAAAAGCCTTCAACCAAAAATTGTAGAACTAGTCAAATAGCATCATATGTTTTGCTTAGTGCATTTTTATCGAAGGAGTAGTCGATTTCGAGAAAATCAAACGAGAAAGTCGTAATTCACTTTGAAGTGAGTTTTTCCGTGTTTTTTTTTATTTGTTGTCAACGAAAACAGTCTTCGTGGCAACTGGAGTAAACAACATCTGCTGTAAATACCTACTTAATTTAATTTTCTTTCGTGAGCATGCAATATTTGGTAAATGAAGGAAAATGGATTCTCTACGACGAAATGAACGTAAATACGCCTATTTTATTTACGTATACACAGCGTTCGTAAGTGAAAAGGAATGGGTAATTTACGACGAAGGAATGAACGAGAACGTAAAGATTATATCTCTGCTATTCGAGTAAGGTATGTTGTGAATAATTTTCGATTGTTTTATTAATTGCAATAAGTCGACATTTCCATCGTATCATTATTGGCATATCATTTTTCAGCTCTTAGACATTATTCTAAGGCATCGATATTTATCTTTTTGACATGATAGCCTCTGCCTTGCATGTATACACGCATGATGTGTGCGGCTTTCCTCTCGTCTTCATATGGACCACCCTTTGGGAATTTAACAGTAAAACAATATTGAAGTTAAAGAATGAAGCAGTTCAATTCACTTCGTCGATTCTTTTTATTTTACATGCGCATGTATTTTTTCCGTTCGTATAACGAGCTTTCTCTAGTTTCAAATAATAATGCAACGTGGCCCACTTATTCTAAAAAGTTCCCTCTAGATAATCAATTCTTACGAGAAAATTTCGGCTCGCTTAACGCTGTTTCGTTTAATGCATGTTTTTTTCGACACGAGGACCGCATGTAAATGGCAAGCAACTTGAAAGAAATAAAATTTAAATATGTAAGTTCTCTTAATCCTTACTAATCAGGTGAAGTGATGATCACATTGTCACTGAGGTGTAGGCTCCCAGATTGTTAGGCGTTCTTTACCAGCGAAGCGGTAATAGCGGAACGCCTTATGTGCACTTCTCCTCCGTCCGTCGTAACTTGCATATCATAAACCGCCGGACGGATTTTAATTAAATTAAGTAGGAATGATCCTTATTAAAATGTAAATCCCAAATATAATTTTGAACTGCATCAGTCAGAACTTCCACTAGATATAAGCACTGAAATAAACTTATACTCGTATCTCGTTAAATGGCATCCATCAAGCAACAATTAAATACCATATTTTTCTCTCCCTATGATATATAAGGTATAGAATAAAACATTTATTCGGATAGAGGACAACATTTACCACTAAAAAATCCGCGAGACCACATGATTACAACTTATAGTTTCGGAGATAAAAATTCGAGATACTCCCAAGCATCAGTATATACCTATATCAGTATATCTAAATTCTCAAGTGTCCGTCTGTCTGTCACAGTACTTTTGGACATTTAGCGATGGAATTAAAAGCTGAAATATTTAAAAACGTTAAACCCCCAGAAGTGGTGCCAAGAAAAATCAAACATTCCGGAAAAAGTCCCGGGCTCGACTCCAGGGGATGATTATATTTGCTCATAAGTTTACACAGGATTTTCAGTTTCTCAAGGTGTAAGATTTTTCCTTCATTCATCAATATACGTTAATATGGACCAATTTTCTCCGTTTGTGCTTTATTCGACGGCTAAAACTATAAAATATCTAATTCTTGCGATGCTTAAATGTTATACGGCAGAATTTGTCAGAAATACGCATTTTTTCGAAATTTGTCTTTTCTGTACTATTTCCGGGTGTTGGCTCCGATTCAATTAGCGCCTATTGACCCTTCAAATATACGAAAGAATTGCGTTATTCGCTTCGCGCTTTTTATGAAGCATCGAAATTATTGTTGTAGCAACGTCAAAGTTGATAGATTACAACGTTTAGAGTTGCAGATAATTTTATTCAGTTTAATTATTATTCAGTAAATTTCATGTGGACTGTGGGCTTTTTTAACTATTGACCAAAAGAAAAAATCTTCCTTCTTTATGTCAATACTTGAATATTCCCTTTTCGTAAGGGACAAGCAATTAAAATTGCACATACGAAGTAAGTATAAATTATCAAAAAACATCACATTCAAGATGTCAGTTGTTAAATTTTGTAAGGAACGCCCGTCAAAAATGATGGGAAAGTGCTAAAGAAGTGTCGTCTTTGATCAGTGATTAGACGTTCGTCTCTTTCTTCTAGTGTCTCATTTTCTCTCCGTTCTCTACAATATTGTCGCCCGCATCGCTCCATTACTATCATTTTATGAGATCCTGAGGCAGAACAAAACGCTTTGTAGGGAAAGGGGAATTAATACTATTATTATTACGATTGCCATCATCAATAAATCTAAAATAGCATTTCTGTGTTACTTGTGGCACAACAAAAGGATTTGTAAAGAAATTGAAAATAACATTTACAATAATATTACAATCTAAACTGTATTTTGTTTGTTTATTAATTTTAAAAAGGTCGCAATGTAGAAATGAAGTTGTTGCAGATGGAGTAAGAGAAATATATATATATATATATATATATATATATATATATATTGTATATATATATTGCATTCTGAAAGCATTTCATCTGACCCTAATAAACATTAATATTTCAGAGAGATATAGCATTATTAGGCAATATTTTTTTAATTCAAAATATTTCACCTCTGCACCCAATTTCTATCTTTCCTTATTGGATAATATTTGATTAAAACAATGCCTAAAATTTGCAATTTTAAGAAAATTATACTTAATCCAATGTAAGGTGCTAATTCCACCCATTTTTGTCAAATTTAAAGATGTAGCACATCTAGAAGTGAAATGATATTTATTTAATTGTTTAAATTTCAAAAGTTTAATGCGGCCGCAATAACACTTTGTTGGTGCTTTTCAAATGTTTCTTAGTTTAAATGCACTGAGTTTTACTTAACTTTAAAATTTCAGCTTCCTAGCTTGCCCCAAAGTACCTAAACATTTATCTATTAGCTTAAACTTGAAGAATTTTTAACAGCCAAGGAAATTAAAATAACAAAATTTTTATAATTTTTTATTTCGTTTTTCCACAAAATCTACCGGTAAAAAAATTTAGCTTCGTAGCACATTCGATAATATATATAAACTTCAAAAATATGTTTAAACAATTGCGAATTTTAAGCGGTCGAATTTTTGAAATTTTTTCAAAATTTTCTTTTTTTTGTATAATTTTCTAAAAAATTATTTCAAAAACTCGAATCTATAGCATATAGTTTTCAAGATAAAAATAATTAAACTTAAATGTTCAAATGGGGTTAAAAAACCCCTGAAAAATAATAATTTTAAAATTTTTTATTATTGTAGTTATTTATAAAAATAGTTCTATAATTTTGCAAAATTTCAGCTTCCTAAACTTATTAGATTGGTCTACACACTGGATTACGTTTTCCCATGCTAACTTATGGGAGATATTCCGTGGTCTCTGGAGTCGAACCCAAGACACTGTAAGCAAAAGTGACAATAATTCCTAATAGATATTGCCACCATCTAGCAACACTGGAAATTTCATTTTTCTAGCTTACCGGCAAGTGCCCATAATTAATTTTAAAAATGGCGCAATGCTTTTCTTATGGAAAAAAACGCAACTTTCGGAATTTCTGGAGCCAAACTCATGTCATTTAGGTAAGAAGTCGCATTTTATCTGAAGGTTTCTTTATCATATCTAAAAAACTAAAACTTTCAGCTCTGTAACTCTTGTAGTTTGGGCTGGACATTAGTATCCTCCTTAATGTTATATGTTATCTCCTCCTCCTCCTCTGTAAGAAACGTCAATATATAATGACTAGTAAAAGGTGCTTGCATACTGCAAGCATTTCATCTAACCTTGAAAATACATTTAATTTTTCTGACAGATATTTCATCATTACAAATATTCTTTTAATTCTAAAGATTTCACCTCAGCAGCGATTTTCGTTTTTCCCTCGTGTAAAAATAAAAGATTAAAACAATCCCCAAGTGTTGCAATTTTAAAAATTTTACACTTTCTATATTATGGGGTACCCACGCTACACATTTCGGCCAAATTTTAAAGTTGTAGCACTTCTAGAAGTGAAATAATATTTTCCTAATTGTTTAAATTTTGAACATTTTTAACGGCCGCCGCAATACATATATGGAGAGATTGAAATGTTTAATTTTGCAAATGTACTACTTTGTAAATAATTTGAAAATTTCAGCTTCCTAGCTCATCCCGTAGTACCTAAACAGTTATCTATTTCTTTAAACTTTAAGAATTTTTAAATGCCAAACAAATTAAAATATCAAAATTTGTTTAATCCCTATTTCGTTTTTTTAAGAATTCTACTTATAAAAAAGTTTCAACTCCTTAGCATATGCTGAAATACATAAACCTTGAAAATTTGTTTAAACAATTTGGAATTTTTAGCGGCCGCATTTTTGAACTTTTACATGATTTTCGTTTTTTCTAGTTAGTTTTGCACAAAATCCTACCTATGAAAAAAATTTCGAATCTCCAGCAAATCTGGAAATGCCTAAACATTAGTATCCTCCTATATCCTCCTTCTCCTCCTCCTCCTCTGTAAGAAACGTCTATATATGATGATATATATATATATATATATATATATATATATATATATTTAATTATTTATTTATTTATAAGAGATAGATGATGCTTAGAAAAATTACACGACTGTTTGAATTACTCGAGATTTAATTTAGAATATTCCTTTTGTTTTGTCCAAGTTTTTTCTTTGTAGCAAAGTCGTATTTTCTTGCAATGAAAGAAATGTTATTTAGGTCAAGTATCTTTATGAACATGAAGAATAACCGGGTAAGCAAGGGTAGTAAAACGCGAACGATAAAGGGCTCTTGAATAATGTGGATTTGGCCTTCTCATATTATTTTATCCAAATTAGAATTCCAGCGGAATGAATTTATAAAATAAACGAAATTAATATCGAAATGGGTTCTTTAGTGGCGCTTTCTGTTGGCGTGTGGTGGAAGTTGTTGCAGACGAAGTAAGATATATATATATATATATATATATATATATATATATATATATATATATATATATATATATATATATGGTTAATAATTGAAAAGTAACACACTGTGACATACAAAACAAGTTGTTTTGGTAATAATTCATGAGTAAAAATGAAATAAATGGTTGAATTAATTCTATATGAAAAAAGTGCATATATATATATTTCAATAAAAAAAGTAATTTTAAAGCATTAATAACATAAAACTTGGAAAATAACTTCTGTGTATCATTATTTTTCTCTCCAAAGATGCAGATTTCTGACTGACTTTGCAAAAGTTCCTACGGGTACAACTAGTAGTAGCGCATATTTTGTTTACATCGATCGCTAACACGGTTCTATCGAAAAAAAAAAACAATTAAAAATCAATATTTTCTCTCCCATGCTCTTTTATGATGTGTGAGGTATAGATTAAAAAATGTATTCGAATAAAGAAAAAGCAAACGAATGGATATGTCATACTATTTTACGTGTAAATGAAATGGAGAATGGAAACTATCCTGGCATAGAACCCATCCACTTATGTTAGACAACTGCCCATTTGTCACATGCAGAAACCTACACCTACTATTATAATTAAAGTTTCGTCAAAATCGGACTGACCTATCGCAATTTATTTACCTCGTGCTATACTAGGTACATGCCGAGTTTGAACGCCAAATTCCATCTGAAAGGCCTCTTTAGAAGCGTGCCTGACAACAACAGTGCTTCAATGTTAATCTTATGAGAATTTTTCAATTTTTTTAAATTTTTGGGACATTTAAAAACTTCCCGTTTATGCAATTTTTCCTTTGTTTATAAATCATGAACAATCTGTTCGCAAATTCTCAGCTTTTTTGCTCATCCGGAAGTAAAAAATAATTTTGGCATAATTTGCGTTAGGCAAGATAGTGCGGTTATAATATTGATATATGGCTTAAATAAGAAATGTGAACTCGTCAAAAGATTATGGTTTCATATGGCTAATTATGCATCTGGAGAAATGGTGCTATCAATTGAACACTTGAACGACTGAAATTCAAATCAACACTTTAATTTAAATAGAAACAAAGCTTCACAAGTTGAGTTAGAGGCTTTCGCAGCGTTGTTGAATGCTGGCGAACGTTTTCGGGTTTCGCTGCGTTAAGGACATCGCTGACTCTCGACGTAGGTAAACACTGATGTAATTTGTGTGTATCTCAATTCGCGAAAATGGCTACGCAAGATTTATACGACTCAGTACAAATTTAACAAATATGGTTTTATTATATTTTCAATCAAGCATAAATGATCATACTTCTATTTAGAATAAGGGCACAACTATGTAACTTCCACACAAATCAGGTCTTAGCGAAACCGGACGTAAAAAATAAATTTGTGTGTGTAGCTGTTCCTTCCTTCTAAATATGATTGTCACTGAACACATAGTTGAGTCCAAAGACTACTATACCCCTACAGATATATTTGTACGGTTGAGCTCAACTCCTTAGATTATATATGGTCATCCTTCATTTAACTTTATACATGTTTTAAATATTGTCAAAAATAAAATCATTTTCAGTTTATTATCATGACTTATAAGTAGGCTTGATAGTTTTAGACGTTCATTTTTCTTAAAATTCGACGAATAAAATCGACGTTTATATTTCCTAAAAATCGGTGACGACTATCGACGTTTATTTTAATACATTTTGTTAAGCTTTGCAGTTTTCGAAGTTTATATTTCTTTAAAATTGACCGCTAATATCGTTTATTTTTCCTAAAAAATCGAGAACGAATATAAACGTTTATTTTAATTTTATCGATTTTTATCAATAAAAATTACAGAAATTGGATTCTTCCAATTAAATTTTACTAAAACCTTTTATGTATTAGATAATGTAAAATACTTATAAAGCTTCGAAATATGTGTATGCAGAAGAATGGATAGATACGATGAAAAATGATGTACTAAGAAAAATTGGAGAAAAGCGAATGAATATACAGACTATAAGACAAAGAAAGACAAACTGGATCGGATATCATCTTAGGAGAGAGAGAGCGAGCATGATTAAAGACATGTTAGTAGGAAAACTGGAAGTAAGAAGTGAAAAGAATAAGGAAAAGGTTTCAATTGATAGACGAATTGAAAGGGAAAGACAATTATCAAGACAAAACGAATATTGCGGATAATAGGATTATGTGGAGAACCAGGTTTAACCAAGAATAAACTCGGACCTGTCCACGGAAAAACTACCTATTATGATGTTCATGACAGTATTAATTATAATTTATTTTTAATATCTCTTCATGAAAAACGTATTTCTCTACACTGCGCATGGAGTAAGCATAAAGATAACATCCCAATTTTGCTTTAAACGAACCATACGACTGTCCAAAAATGAAATACGAACCGAACCATCGTCAAAAATTGCGAACCGAAAACGAAACACTCCAGAATTTGGACTGTTTTGCAGCTCAGAGTTAAATGCTTCTGTTTCCATTGTAAAGTGTATGGCTGTGTGGATGCCGTTGAGGTGGAACTTGTTTAGTTCTTCTCTCTCATGCGGCCAGATGACCAAGGTGTCATCCGCCTAACGAAACCAGCAAGTGGGGCGGAGGATCAAGTTGTAGAGTGCATCGTTTTCGTAGTGCGCCATATACATATTGGCTATCACGGGAAAGGTACGGGAGAGCCCATGGCCGCTCCCTCCTTTTGTTGGTAGGAATCACCGTTCCACAAAAAGTAGTGGTTTTTGAGACAAAACCCCATAAGAGGTGGAAAGTCTGATGGGATGCCTTGGTCCTTGAGTTCCTAAAGGATTCTGATGAAGTCTCTGACAGAAACATTGGTAAGAAATGGCACTACGTCGAGACTCACCAGCAAAGCTTTCTCAGCAGCACGAAGATTGTTCAGCTTTTCGATCAAGTACGCTGAATTCTTCACAAAGGAGTCCTTTCTTCTCACAAGGGAGTGCTGGTAACGTGCGAGGCATTGCGCTAGCTTGTAGGTTGTGGATAGAATCATGCTGATGATGTGCCTCAGGGAGGCCCTGTCTTATGGACCTTTTGGCGGCCGTACAGTGGAGGAAGCCTGGAGAAGGGCAACAATTTTCATCGGTCCTCTGCCGGTATGGAGGGTATCTTTATGATATTACGGATTTTTCTCCGAGTCTAGGCCGTTGGATACTTTTCGCGTTTGACGTAGGTTTTTTCGTCTAATAGACTGCGGGTCTTGTCGTCGCAATCCCCCTTGGAGGTGATGACAAAATTACGATCTCCTTATTCGTCTTTAATTCTCGGAGGGTCTGTTTCTCCGCTGTCGAGATGTTGGAATAGGTCAGTCTGAAGGTACGAAGGATCCGGGCAACCTCCTTTCGTAGTAACCTAGACGACTTACCACTCTCGGAGGCCGCCGCTTCTGCTTCGGAGAAAGGTTTAAACTACTCGATCGCTCCAACCGGAACCCTAAAAAGAGTTAGCCACGAAAGTTGAATCTGCCGCTCGCCTATTAGACGCAGACAGAGCGGAAGCTGAAGAATGCATTTAATTTGAAAACTAGGGAATCTACCCCTACGCGCTACGCTACCCGGGTTTCCATCCAGGTGGTGATTTGGTTTCCCAACGTTTCGATGGCTGTCTCTGACGTCATCCTCAGTGTATCTGGTGATTATCCGGGGTTTATATTCAAGTGGCTACCGTTTGTCTTTCCGCTCGTTGGCTGATGGTTCTGCCAATCAGCGCGCTGTTGTGCTAGCCGTGCAATAGTGGGGTCCCACACCTTGCTCAGGTTGAAACCGGTGTCTCTATATAAATTTTGTGGGGTCAATCGGATCGCGATGGCTTCTTTCACCAGACGGTCCGAGTATCCATGGCCTCTGGTTACTAGGCTCACGTCATCGAGGCGGATTTTATGACCGTTCAGGAGGTAATGCTCTGCGACCGCCGATTTTTCTGGTTGTCTCAATCTGATGCACTGGTAGTGTTCTTTCATGCGGGTCTGAATGATTCTCCCTGTCTGTCCAATGTAGTGCTTCCCGCAATCACGTGGAATGGAGTACACGCCCAGTGTTCTCAAACCGATATTATCTTTCACTTTTCTGAGGAGGCCCCTGATTTTGGTGGGCGGTTTGCGTATCAACATTCAAATAAAGAGACTTCTATTACTCCATGAACAATGACAGTAGTTTGTTGAATTCGTTGCTATGATGAACGCTTGTCTATCTTCCCACGAGAATTTAAATACACATGTATCGTATCGTTAACCCATGGATCTGGTGGCTGAGGCGACAAAAATCATTCGATCTAAGATGACAAAATCATTCGATCATTCGTCTTAAGCGATGGTGAGGTGAGGTGGTTTGAACCCTGCAAGCATCTTTGGATTTTTTCAGATTAGACGGGGTCCAAAACATATATATATGTATATAAAGCGAAGTTAATATAAAAGTTGGCAATAACCCATTTGTTCACTCGTCTATGCTCAACCGAGTTCGGTAATAATCGTCTCCATGGCAACTATCGGATAAAATAAGAATTAAAATCTATATTCTTTTCTTCTTCTCCGATATCACAATTTTAAGATATTTTAAATTGTTAAAGATAACATATCTGCACAATGGATTTGAGATTTCCTATGTAAAACAAATAGGGAAAAAACATTCCTGAAATCGACTCCAATCTTCGCCAAATAAAATATATCCCGGAGGTGGGCCTTGGCAGCATGATCCTCATACGAGGTTTCATGAAAATCGCTCCATTGGTGCAAAAGTTGTTAGTAGGAGGAACAGTCACACATACACACACAAACACCCAGACAGAACCAATTTCATAAGGCTTTGTTTCCTTTGGAAACCAGTCTAAAAAGAATGAACGGAAGACAAAAGTCAAAAGTCGAGAGTGCGAAAAAATGAGGATAATAGAAAAAAACAAACCGAATTGTAAGGAGAACGTTCAGTCGATGGTCTGCATCAAAGCAGTTGTTGCGAGTTGATTAGATCAAAATAGACAAGGTGGAAAAGGTTACTCCATAGATAGAATACACGGAGATTTCACAGGCGTTCTTAATGGGAAATACGTATGGAACGGTATCGAAAGATTAGGTGATTCTCGAATTTTAAATCCCGAAACTATAGTCTCGGAGAGTAACTTGTAGTAAATGTTGTTCTGTATCCGAATAAATTTTTTAATCTATCCCTCGCAGATCATATAAGAGAATGGGAGAGCAATATACGGATTTTTAATTGCTGTTTGCTGAGAGAACCGTCTTAGCGATCGATGTAAACAAAATATGTGATGTTTTGCTCGGGATTTTCTCGAATTTTTATCTCCGAAACCATAACTCGTAATTGCGTGGCCTCGTTGACTTTCTTGCAATAAATGTTGTTCTCTATTCTAATAATTTTTTAAATGTATACCTTACAGATCATATAAGAGCTAGGGAGATAAAAGTTTGACATTTCATTGTTGCTTGACTGATGCCATTTGAGCTCGTTGCCATGGCAGTTAGAATTTTCATTGTTGTGCCTCATTCTCAGAAAAATATGCTTTCTTAGCGATTCAAAACTAATATTTAAGCTAATTCGGCACAGATTTGAATTTCCTCTTAAAAATTAAAAAATCATCATTCTTTCTTCTTCAAAACTGTTTTATCTTGAGTTCGTATCTCAATTTTAAGAAATTAAAAAAAGCATATTTAGAATGCACTGCATTGAATCCCATGCATTCCTTTTGTGGTATTGAAATGGAAAAATGGCGTCAAAAAAGACCCCCTCAAAATGCAATTTTTTCAATTTTTTATTTTTCCCGTTGGTTGTGATCCGTGATCCACCAACATGCCAAATTTCCTATCTCTAGCCCTTCTAGAAGTACTTAAGAATAAGGAGGTTTGTACACAAGATTTTTATATTATAAGAAGAAAACAATGGAAATACACTGTACTTAAATTGGAATTGTACTGTATATGGCTAGAAATGACTAAAAACCAGGTGTGGTCTTTATTATATTACCGTTATGTATCTTTCCAGAACATGTATTGTAGTAATAAATATAAAAATCTATTATTGTTGTTCGTAGCACCGAGTATAAACAAAGTACGCTTCATTTATTTATTAATTTATTTATTAATACGAACGTTTTGTGAATTAAATATAACCTCTTATTTAACTTTTATGTTAAATTATAGCAAACTGATGTTATATTGTAAAAAACGTTTTAAAGGTTTTACTGACAATGCTACTTGAAAATTGAAATGCAAAATGACAAACGATAATACGTATTTTTGTTATTAGTAACCCAATTAAGACTCTTATGCATGCGAACCATGCAACAGGCTCTCTAGTATTAGTACAATTTTATTAAAGTAAATGGTTCATGTAGCAGATGTGGAGCCATGTCTGGGAAGACTACTTGCTCTTCGCGTTCGACCCTTATTAGAGAGGATTGGCGTCCCTCGCTTGGACTTGAGTCCCGGACCCATGCTCGGTGTAGTCTACCCTATCAGCGGGTGGTGAAATTACCGATCTATCATTGCAAATTGCAATACTTTTTGCAAATAAGGCGATTGAAAGTTACGTCATTGCATTGCAGTAAAAATGCTGATTATTGTCGTTTTTTAAACGAAATTCTACGATACATATCAACGGAGCTAGGAAACGAGCTAAGTAGAGAGGGTGGGAGAGAAATGAAACTGAAGGGAGTGTGAGAGGTACCAACATAAGCGCTTCGACTTAGCTGAAGCGTTTTAGGAGGGAAATTTCAAATCGACATTGGCTTTCCGAATTACAACACGTACAGTGACTCTGTCCTTCCCGCTATCCCTTTCAAATAGTCTCCAGGAAACAGATAATATTAAACATAAAACAACGACTATGAAAATATGATTGCTTTCATTGTTGTTGGTCTATGTTTCATGATTTTCTCGGAATTTCACATTTTCTTCTTTGGAAGAAATCGGAACAGGGTTTGCTAGACGTTTTTGTTGCGTTTTTCTAAGAGGATAAAATAGACCACCAGGAGATGTAAAATGAACAATGTCTCATTTGCGCAAAATATGAGAGTTTCGGATAAGATATAATTCAAGTGATACTAATAATAAAATACTTTGAAAATATTAATGCCGCTGTCTATGGACCACCATATAGCTTTGGAATGAGGATATTCGAATGATTCTATAAGTTCACGCTTTTACAGCATGCGGTAAAGCCTGATCCACGTTTTTTGGATTTCACTCGCAAAGAAATTTAAAATTAATTAGTGGATCTATTCATCAGTGACCTCGCTAACGTTAAAAAAACTAACATATAAAAACTAATTAAAATTATTTTAATTGAGTTTTACTCAAGTGTGTATTTCATTCATTGATCTTTATAACAAAAACACTCAAACTCCGTAGTTAAATGTACTAAATCGAAGATTTTAGACGTACATAAATAAATCAAAACTTAGAAGCCGTTGAACAACTCTATAAGCGGTGTAAAATGCCATAAATCCAACCAAACACTGCATAGTTCGTGCGGATATCCTCTTAAATGTCTGTGATTATATTCGTGCAAATTTGTTTATTACGACGGAATCTATCGATGGATATACAGCTAGACAACCGTCGGCGAAGCCATCTTTGTTGCAGTTTTCGATAGCGAATTTAAGTCTGCAAATAACTTATCGGCTTTGTGGGAAAGAATGCTTGCCATTGTTATCATGCCTCATATGCTCTATGAATACGGATACTTAAAGACGGTTACAATGTTACGTAATACATTTCGTCTCGAGCATATTGTTTTCCTTCACATTTAATGACTACCCAAATAAAATATAAACGTTTCCAGACTTTGTTTAAGTTTATATTTTTATATATACTTCCACTCATCAGAATTCAACCAAAAACTATACAATTCCAATCATTAAACTCCGAAACGTCGGTGAACATTTTCGTGAAACTCAGTCCATCGTTGCGACCGCTATCGATGGACATACATACAGACAGACAGGGGAAATGCACGGGCTCTCAGAAGAGAGACCTTCGCTTCGCTCGGTCAATAGTTCAGACTTCGTTCTATGCTGAGGTAAAATATTTTAAATTGTTTTCCCCTTGCATTTTAATACAGTGTCTCCCTTCTATGTAAGATATGGATTTTGTTTCTTAGTGCGACCGCTCTTATCTTAATTTAATATCATTCAAGTAATAATTGCATATCATTATGAGGGACGACGGAAGACGAGGTCAGACTGGAATGAGTGAACAAGCGAGGCACCGCGACATATTTAATTACTGCTACCCTTTTTATAAAATGAAAATGAGTCCGAATTATGTTATGAATATTACTGCTAAGCAGTACTTAGTTCGATGCGGGACATTTGGCTAAAATTTAATAACTCAAGTCTCAACAATAAAAACCTCATGCATAGCAACCATCAGTTAAAGAGTCAAAATTTTCACAAAAAATGTTGTTTTAAATTAAATTTGAGCTATCGCGAGGGGAATATGAAAATTGATCATAAGAATATTAAACCTAGTTTACTTCACTTCAAAATAGTTACAGTCCGATGGTCGTAGGACTATTTTTCCTAATTTTAACTTGCAAAAGAATAATAGCCTGCACGCCGAAAAATGTGTTTGTACATGTTATCTCATGGGAAACGTAAAAGAGCTCGAGTCGAACCCAGGACTTAATTCAATGTTTTTTCTCTTCATTACCTTATAAGGCGTAAGCAAAGCGTCCCTACCAAATCTGACTCAACATTAATTTTAGGTAATTTTAAAGGAGGAAATTATATGGCGCTTTTGTCGGTACCTCTCACTCTCCCTTCTGTTTCATTCCTCCCCCACCCTCTCTACTTCGCTCGTTTCCTAGCTCCGTTGATATGTACAGTAGAATTTCGTTTAAAGAACGCCAATAATCAGCATTTTTACTGCAATGCAATGATGTAACCTTCAGTCGCCTTATTTGCAAAAAATATTGTAATTTGCAATGATAGATCGGTAATTTCACCACCCGCTGAGAGGGTAGACTACACCGAGCATGGGTCCGGGGCTCAAGTCCGAGCGAGGGACGCTAATCCTCTCTAATAAGGGTCGAACGCGAAGAGCAAGTAGTCTTCCCAGACATGGCCCCACATCTGCTACATGAACCAAGACAATTACTATTAATTTAAGATTAATATATCGATTTATAGTTATATTTGACCCTATTTTACTATATTAACTGGAGTTTTAATATCGAAAATTCGTCCGGCGGTCCATAACCCCTATTTCCCGTAGGCTTAAGTTATCTTATAGTGTGCTTTCCTATTACATGCCGTTTTCAAGGAACGTATCCCTTGCGTTATATGAGGGACGGCTGTACACGTCATTCCATGCTCTATAAAGCCAATAAAGGCTCAATAGGTAATTATGCGACTAATACGATAGTGTAAATTCTGTCTTTTCATCGATTTTTAATCAAATATCAATATTTTTCTTCGAAATATTCACATATGCATAACATTCGTTTAGTTGTTGAACTTTATGCCACGCTTCTGGACCTGATTAAATTAGTGAACGATACACGTTATATATGAGAAAAAGGAGACAACGATGAAAAATTGAAAATTACAGCTAAAGAAATGGTTTTTAAATTCTTGAACTGTAAATTTTGATATACGTTATAGCTTTTTAAACAAAATGATCTCTTTTTAATTAAAGAATAATCTTGCTCATTTTAAAAATTTGATGGTTTAAAAAGTGTCACTTGGTGGAGCTCTATAATGTTTAACCAGTGCTTTAAATGGTCCGATGCTGTCTAATACCTAGTATGGACACTTTTAATTTCAATTTTACCGGAAGTTTTAATTTTAATTTTTAGCGTAGCACCTATGCAATCCTCAGCTATGCGTAGTATAGTAGATTTTGAAAGGAAGAAGGCAGAGAGGCAGACGAAATGAATTGTAGCAAAATGGTACGAAATGAGGAAAACACAACAATCGATGTGGAAACTCGTGTCACAAAATATTTAGCTTTCTGCTTTTTGTTTCTTCTGAGTTCTATTATTGTCACTGAGTAATTGAACGTTTCTTTATATTGTTTGTAAACGTAGTTCACTATCATGCTCCATGCATTGCAAGTATCGGCAGTTATTTTTTCCATTTAAAGCGTTGTGTTTAACCTTAGATATATAATCTGAGGTTTAGACTACACCCCACATATTTAGTTTTTTATTTGTTTTCTACTAGCTATGCGGCATATAATGTTGTTATCTTGTGTATTCTCAGTTGTCATTCATAGGATATCGGTTCCAGATGCGTGACAATTTATTCCATGTTTATTTCTGAGAAATAGTGCTTTGAAGAATTAACCCAACTCTTGATTACCTGTTGAACATTGTAAATAATTTTGGTACATTAATATGATTGGCATTTTTTTTAGCTTAGTTTTGATTATGTAACTTGCTATGTATTTTTCTTATTTATTTCTGTTACTTTCAGGATAATACAAGCGTTTTTGGCTACATTTTTTATTTGTTAATTTATCCATTACTTTTATATTATTTCAATGTTACAAGTCGCACATGTTTTCTAAATAAGCATAAATAAAAAATGTCAAATAAAATTGTGAAGAAAAATCAATATAGTTTTTACTTTCCTTTGTGGTGTACATACATTAGACCCCAGGTTCGCATCCCCGAAGAATCTCGAGGGAAACTTTCACATACAAGTCTCCCTCGAGATAAAACGAGGATTGCACTCCTAGGAGACCGAGCGTATTTCGAACAAGAGTGGAAAGATGCACACATCATGCATGTATACATGCGAGGCAGAGGCGGTCTTCACGATTTATGCAATCATGAAAACAATATATAAATATTTATGGCTTAGCATAATGTCTAAGAACTGAACAAGTAGGGATGTACACGGGTTTCCCGTGGTACAGAAGTGCTTTTCGTCAAATTCACCGTAGTATAATCGTATACTAATATATTTGCTTTGAAATCAGAAAATTATTTTTCCTTATATTGTGGCAACTTTTTTTAAATCCGTTTTAAACATGTTCATTTCGATTTGTCATTCTATACTCGCCTTATAACGGAAATTCGTTCAGCCAATACCTTCAAAGTTAATAGTTACAGACAAATTCTAACTATGATATTGTGTTAGCCCTGTTTACTCGAACCGGTTGAAATATAATAATTTTATTATTTATTTATATGAAGATTATGTACATCATATTTGGTTAAAAATCCATGCCTTCAGTTCTCTAGATTCACGTGTAAAAGGAATATTATTTTACCTTTTAGTGTAATAGCCCACTTAGCTCCACTTTAAACATCTTGATTTCATTATAGTATGTTGTACAGATCTTATATACAAAATTTAATTTAAATCCGTTCATCCAATTCCTTCCAACTCAATAATAAGTGAAAGAAATTAATTTGTAATTGAGGCACCCCTGTTTCGCTGATACAGTTTAGATATGCTATTATGGTTTTCTATGTATCTGTACATTATAAATATTAAATTTCAACACAAATATGTGTAAAAGGAATGTTTTTTATTTCTTATATTGTGATAGCCCTGATTTCTATATTTGTACTAAACGTCTTTATTTTGTTTCTTTATGTTACACGCCTCCATCATACAAAATTTCATTGAAATCGTTTTAGCCAATTCCAGTTTCATAATTACTAAAAGGTTAAACTTTACAATAGTGGTACCCCTGCTAAGTCGATCTGGTCCAAATATGGCTATTAATTTATATGAATATTTTATGTAGCAAATTTGGTTGAAATCGGCTAAGCCAATTCTTCCCTGATATATGCGTACGGACGGACAGACATCACGAAGATAATAGTGCTTTCCAGCAATGACGAAAAGCACTAAAAATGATACGCCAGTAGTGATGCCAAGGAAATATTGATTTTTTTGATTCACCGATTTATTTCTTAATCAAGTGTTATTAATAAAACAATCGAAAACTATTAAAAACATACCTCAGTCGAATATTAGTAACATAATCTTTATGTTGACGTTTATTCCTTCGTCGTTAATTACCCATTGTTTTATCACTTACAAACGCTGTGTATGCGTAAAGACAATAGACGTATTTACGTTCCTTTCTTCGTAGTAGATAATCCATTTCCCTTCATTTACCAAATATTGCGTGCGCATGAAGTAAAGTTAAACTAATTAGGTATTTACAGCAGATGTTTACTTCAGTTGCCACGAAGATTGTATTAAATACATTGTATTAAATAAACGGCGCAATATACATTGCACAAACAAAAAGGTGTTTGGTCCACTGTGTGCGCTTATAAATCAAAGTTAACCGTGGTCTAGCGTATATTTTAATTCCACTGGTCGATATTTAGTGATTTTTTTGGGATATATGGCTTAGTATTATTTGTGACATTAGGCTGTACTATTGGATGGATTTTAATCAAAATACTTGTAGCTATAAGGATTTTGATTAAAATGCATCCCATCGCACAACCTGATGTCACAAGAAATACTAACTAAGCCACATATCCCAAAAATTACTATATATCGTCTAGTGGCATTAAAGTGTACGCTAGACCACGGTTAACTTTGATTTATAAACGTATATCAGAAAGTTTGTGCAACGTATATTGCGCCGTTATTTCTTTTCCGCCTATCTTTAAGAAATATCTATCCAGCACAAATCCCAGCAGCAACTTCATGACATGTCTAAAACTGACGAGTCGGTGGGACACCTAGACAATATTGTTTACGGACTGTATCAGGACAATCGGCAAACAGTCAACAAACATAGTCGACAAACTCTTTGCAAACATTGTTTGCCGACAATGTTTGTAGTTGTGTACAAGGCATAACAATGAAACAAGCGCATGAAGGACAAAAACCGATTGAAATTTTACGTGAAAAGTTTCGTTTAAATATAAAACAAATGAAACACGGAGCGAAGAAATTTTAAATCAGGAACGACTCCATTGTCTTATATTAACGGACAACTTAAAATTACAAATGGCAAGATATTTCACGCTTACATTGAAAATATCGTTTTGTTTGCAATTTTTTTGGACAGTGCAATGCAAATTACTGAATTCATAATTTTGTGATTAAAAAATGCTGTGTACTGGGAAGTGTTAGTGGTGTCCAACCTACAGCCTTTGGGCCGGATGTGGTTCGTGAAGGGTTTTTGTGCGGCCCGCCAAGGTATGATGAAAAAGCTAGGTACCCAAAAAACTTAACACAAATACAGTTTTATGAAAATCTTTATGATAAAACTTTTAACATTGAAATCTTAACCATATGGATAACTTTATATTTATTCTCTAATCCGGCCTGCCGAAGTGTTGGCAACTTCCTATGCGGCACGCCAAAGGATTCGAGATCACCAATGCGGCCTGCCAGTAAAAAAAGGTTGGGCACCACTGCTCTAAATCATTTAATGTGTTTTTTGTTGTGAAAATTAAACGAGCTATAATATGATTGTTTTGAGAGGGTCAATAAAAGTGATTCAACGAAAAACACCGTGTCACAATCCTTTGTCATAGGAGCTATTGCATAAGTCCACTTCACGCAAGGTTCCCAAAATGTTTGCAGGAAGTATTGCAACGGGCCCCTAGTGAGAATTTATGAGTGATGAATCAAACTTGTAATTTTTATGAAATATACTTAATGTTTGCATTGTCTTTCCTATTTATAATTTGCTAACAATGTTGAATTTCTACCTTACATTTGTTTGCTTAAATAACATCAAACATCGAGGTTATTTTATAGCAATAAAAAAATCACACGAATTTTATAAGTAATTTGATGCCTTTTTTCGTACTTCATTCCGAAACCTGTTAGGTAGCGTTATAACTTTGTACTTTCTCAAAATGATAACGCCAAAAAATATAGAAAAAACCTTCATGAAAGTATCTCTCTCACATTCAAACTTATGTGTTTAAATTTGCCTCCAGAAAGTGTTGTTGATGACGCTTTGTTTTTGTTTTGATTAGGCCTTTATCCCTATTGGTTCATAGTGAATGTGGATGTTCAATACCGTAATTTCGTGATTGAATGTCTCCCGTCCAAATTGGGTTTTCAATTATTATTTCGCACAGGCAGTAAAAGAGTTAAAGTTGTGTTTAATTGCTTAAAAGAGGACTCTGAAATTTACATTAAAATCGGAGAATGTGGCTCGGTCAACCTGACGCACGTGATTTACTCGATCTGCTTCAGCAGGTATTTAAGATGTTATAACCGCATCAAATAACGAACAAAATTGTAGTATTTAAAAATATTTAGTATAATATGATAATTTTTATACAGCCTACTTTTATTTCACGATTTATGCTTTTTATTTTAAATATGAGAAAATTTAGTTTAATAGCTTTTAGGGTCTTAGTGATTAAAAAGTAGGTCATAAGCACGTTCTCTCTAGTTAAGTAAAGCAAGTACAATCTAATAGTGGAGTAATAAGTAGAAATATTCAGCATAATTGTTCTACATATTTAATGTAAACAACTGTTGCCCAAACTTAACGTTTTTGCTTGACGTTATTAATTGGCATTCTTGTTTATCGTTGTTAGCATGGTATTCTATTCCTGCAGACTTTAAATCTGCACTTTAATTTAAGTATTTAAAATATCATTTTATATATTAATGAAACGTATAATTATAATTTTAAATGGGAAATGCTGTTATTTTCATACATTGAAGTATACGTAGCATCATAATTGTACAATATTAAACCATTATGCTTTCTCTATTTTGCACGTTACATTCGTATGATGAAATATTTTATATAATTAAGACGGGATGGTTAAAATATGTAGAAGATGGACATTAAGTGACATTTTATTATTTATGGAAAGGGATACAACTATGCAATTTACCAAGTCATATCTTGATTCTAACTGTATAAATGTTAATTTTAATTTATATAATTTTTTCTCATTTTTAGAAAAACGTTTTAATTGATCTTCCCCTAGCATTTCTTCTGCCTTTTCCTCCAGCCTTTTATTAAGAATCCTTGTAATGATCTTTGAAGTGTGTGACAGAAGGCTTATTGTTCTGTAGTCTTTACACTGCGTTGCCTTTGGCTTCTTCTTTAGAGGGATCATTGTTACTTCTAGGAAATCCTGAGGCCACTCTCCCGTGTCGTAAATCTTATTAATTAATTTCGTGATCACTTTTAGTCCTTCTGATCCTATGACTTTAAGTATCTCAGCCGGTATTCCATCGCTGCCCGTGGCTTTCCCCTTCTTAAGTTCCACTATCGCTTTTTCTACTTCGCTCTCCATAATACTTGGTCCTAAGTTGTCTTCTTCAATGTTTTCCTCATTTTCCAGTTCTATTTTTGCCGCTCCTGTCTGTTTGCTGTATAATTCCTTAATGTATTCTTCCCATACCTGTGCTACATCCTTTGTTTCTGAGACTATCTTCCCATCCGTATTCATAATTCCTTTACCACGAATTCCATTAGACTTCTTATCTTCTAATTCCAGTGCCCTAGCGTACATCATATCATACAATCCTAACTTCTCCATTTGTTGTATTTCATCACATTTTTCTTTTGTCCAGTTTTCTCTAGCTTTATCTGTTACCCTTCTCAACTCATTGTTTATACGTCTATAGTTGACTCTACCCTCTTCACTGTTTTTCCATTTTCTTCAGCATTTCCTTAGTGATCCATGGTTTTCTGATTTTCTTATCTTGTTTTTCAATCTCTTTATCCAAGGTATCCTTGATTCTGGTATTAATTTCTTCCCATTCTATATCCACGGTCTTTGGTTTGTCTTCCAACTTCATTCTGACTACATCCTGCCTTTCTTTCAGGTTTTCTAGGTCCCAAGTCTGTCTTTCTCTTCTCGTTTTTTTCATACATTATATGAATATATAAAACCAGCCAAACTTTGTGTATACTGTAAATGTAAGAAATTTACGTTTTTTGTTACCCAAATAGAGGTAGACTACAGATGAGAAATTGATTGTGTGAATG
Organism: Tanypteryx hageni; assembly: GCA_028673005.1. Classification (NCBI taxonomy): domain Eukaryota; kingdom Metazoa; phylum Arthropoda; class Insecta; order Odonata; family Petaluridae; genus Tanypteryx; species Tanypteryx hageni. Next base: position 194,798,772 of record CM054114.1, on the reverse strand, counting down.
TGGTGACTGATAAGAGATTAAATTACCATTGCAGCATTAGTAAGTAGTGAATTGAATGATATGTCGACAAATTTTAAAGATATTGTCTATATTATATTTTATGACAAAGCGTAAATCAAATGATACTTGACAAGTTGGTATAATATAATGTAATTCAGTCAGGGCCACCTAGAATCCAGTCTAGTGCCCCTTTATGTGAGTTCATTTGTTTGAAGACATGAGTTTCGATAGCTACACAGAAATATACAGTATATTATAATGAAGTATATATTTTGAATACATGTTTTGCTCACTTCCTGAATATTGATGACATAAATTTGATTCCTTGCAGTTGAATATTATCTATTATAATAATAGCGCTATTCCTTCCTTTGTTCCACTTCATCATCCTGGCAACTGATAAATATTAATCCGATATAGCAAAATCTTGATATGGAAATCATGAAAGGTTGGATGTGGAAGTAATTAAATAATAGTAAGTATTGTACAATTCTAATATTTTAATTGGATTTTATTTTAGCGAATGACATTATACATCAAATTATATACCTAAATTACAATCTTAAGCATTTGTAATTTCATTTCTTTTTCGATTTGTTTACATAGCAATGGAAGATTTGATTGGAATATAAAATCAGTTAACATATAAACTTTAGTGAAATTATGTGCATTGCACTTGAATTCTAAGAAAACGGTAAATGGAAAGAGTTTTAATTTAGTTCTTTAGTCTTACCTACCTATCATTTTGACAGGCAGTTCCACTAGTTTATTTTATAATGTTTCACTTACAAACATGCCAGTGTGTGGGATCTCTAATAAAGCAAATGAATCCAATCTTTGTCAGCCTAAAAAGTTCCCAGTTCAAACAGCTTTGTGGTATTGGTGATATTTAATAGTTCTTTGTGTATCTTTTACAAATCAGGTTATGTTGTTAATGACTTGGTACACAGTTAAAGAAAGTTTTCACATGTACATACATACATACTTTTGTCTAAAAAGAAATATCCACTATAAAGTTGTTGGAACTATTGTGTGGCACTACATATAAAATTTTGGTGGTTTACTGAAAATCATGCAACCTATATGAAATTCTGGGAGGAACATTACAAGAATAAAGGGTGCCCTTGGCACTCCATTACCTTTTGTGCCTGGGGCCACTACCCGCTCCAACCACCCCTAAATCTGGCCCTAAATTCATCATCAATAATTTTATTATTGTCTTTAAATATTATAGTGTAATAGATCAATAGCAATTTTTTGATCTCTCTCGGGTAAAATGGTTTCTTAATACATCTTGCGCATAGGATCAGTTGGAAAATAACCATTCCAACTGGGTCAATGAAGCTGAAATTGATGATAATTTTTCTGCTAATAAGCTTAGATTAATGTACTTCCATTTGTATATGTATCAATTATGTTGCTGGAACTACGCGGTTCTTGTTTCTAGCGTAACAACAATTCCAGCTCTATCTTTGTATTTTTGAAGGTATCAGCTTATTATGAGTATCTAATAAAAAGCACCAAAATGAAACTAATATTCAATATTGAAAATTTTCTGAAAATCACCTTAAACTTTGTTGTTTCTAAACTCTTACCATTAACCATGACTTGATGTTGATTCTCAAATTGCAGTCACATAATTATTATGATATTTTGTTAAATTTATTCTTATACAGGCATCCCTCACTTAGTGCTCCTAATTGGTTCCTGAAAAACAGCACTAACTGAAACTGCATTAAGCAAGGGAATTTTTCTCTCAAAAACTAATGTAAATTGATTTAATCTGTACTTCCAACCTACTCTCAATGTCAATGAATTCCCAATATAAGGTGCTTAAATCAAAGGAACAATTAAAATATATGAAGACGTGCCTTTTATGAACATATAAAAATATATGAAGACGTGCCTTTTATGAACATCTAAAAATATATGGCATTTTATTCTTATCATCAATCCCACTAATGTCAAGGCTTTGCAAACATCAACTTGCCATTCTCCACCTTCAGTTCGTCAAATTACATCAAGTTTCTCTGAAAGTGACAAAGTTTTTCTTAGTTTCTTTTCAGAATCATCCTTAGCACTTATATTTTCACGCTTTTCATTTATTGCAAATAATTCGAAGGTTCAAAAAAATAGAAAAATAACTCCACCAACACATTAATCACACGACTAATACTACATCAGACAGAAGATTAAACAAGATTGAAGAGGATCTACATTTGTTTCTCGCAAGGATTTGTTCTTATTAAGGAAGAGTGGCCAACTTGCCAGTTGACTTAGCTGTGCCTTCAGTGCTGCCATCCCATTGCATTTGTACGTAAGACTGTGTAATATATTTTTAGACGCGAACTGGCCTCAGAATGACCCTAATCAAAAATCCCTTTGTGCAAAGATATTATTGTCAAATAATTTGTAACCAAGTGGAAGTTAATGGAGAAGCTAATAAGTGTAACATGTAGAATATATGGATAAGAAAATAAATGAAGGTAACATGTCACAGTGAAATCAGATAAATAAGATCCTGATATAGACAGAATCTAATGTAGATAGGCTGCCATCGAAATAGCACCAAATCTTTAGAAGAGATTAATTTTTTATTGATTGGATAATTGAATGATGTTTAATTTAATTGTAACTTACCTATAAGCACTAATTAAGCATAATAAATTTTATGAGATAGTTATTCACATATAATATATGAACAAAAGAATGTGTCAATGATTTAGCACTTAGCAAGAGCATTGTAACGAAACCTCACTAAGTGGAGCATACTATAACGAGGGATGCCTGCATTTGAAAACATTCGTTTTTTAGTATTGTCAGTGTTTAATAATGTGAAATGACAACACTTTATAATTTTCCGCTATAGGCTATAATTTCATGACCTAGGTCTTATATTATAGAATTATTCCACAAAGTTACACCAGAAACATTTGAGTTGTCAGTATTTATATTTTAAAGGAGAAGTGACCAACATTATTTCTCCCCAAATGAATAACTGTAAAATAAACAAAACTATCCTGGTAATTTGTTTTTTTAAATAATAATAATGGTGAAAATCAGAACAGTTTTTCATTGAGTTGATATGAGCTTTGCATAAGATACTACTTTTTGCTGAAGTCATTTGTTTGTAGTCATTATTTTGATGATATAGAGGATCTTCTGTAATATGTTTATTTATTGGAATTATTATATAAAAAAGATAAATCCTTAGGTTTATGAAATTTAATGAAATACTCAACATTTTTGATGCACATGAAGCATGAGCAGATATTTGGAAATTTGAGGGCATTGGTTAATCCTCTGTAGTGTTTTGTATTCATGAAGCTATTAATATTAATTAATACAGTATAGTTATATAAAATGATGTTCATAGAAAAAAATGTCTCGTTTTGACATAATCAGATGTTCTTTAATCTCAAAGTTTAACTAAAATTTTTTGTCTTGCAGAAAGGCGGTGAGTAGCGGAGATGGGTCCAGCAGCGAAGGTGCTCAGCAGAGACCTCTTCGGTCTACTCCAGATTGGGGCGAGTCAGCAGCCAATGGGGATCACCTTTGGTCTCCTACCTCTGCATCAGGAGACCTCTGTTATGTGGGCGAGAACGACTGCTCTGTGAGTTTCCATCTTTTATGCTTGTTGATTCTTAGCAAACTTAAAATAAGTTATCTTAACTTAACATGAACATGTCTATTAATATAAACAACAGTTAACCTTATGTTGACCATGAAATGTTACACTGCTGTAACTTTGTTTCACCTCCTTTTAAACTATCTGCTCTTAAGCATTTGAAAAAATACCCTTGTATAAAGCAACATGACACAATGATCTTTTACATATTATTCTTTAATTAGTGTAATTGCCTGACAAACATTGCATTGCATTGGAACCTAGCATTTCCCGAGTTTTTGAAACCTAATACATGTGTTCATAACTTGAAATGAAGAGTCCTAAAAGAGGATTCATTACAATGTAAAAAATGAATGTCAATTTTAAAAATTGTATTTTTAGAGATTTCTTTAATTGCTTTTTGATTGTCCGTCCTTCTGTGTGCAACTTTTTGGTCCATCCATGCACAAACTTTTGAAGCAACAAGAAGAGCTAGGAAGCTACAGGATAGTTTCAGCTGGTGATTGTCATGAACCCTATTCATTTTAGGTTCCGACTGTTTGTCCATTTGCCTTTTATCAGGATTTTTAAAAACTCCTTATGAATTTTCAATACAGCTCCAGTACTTTAGTAGAATTTGGTTTTGTTTACATTGTGACAACAATGAAAGTAAAGCATAAATAGGTTCAATTTATTTTTGAAAAGGAATAAAAATCATATTACAAATGTCCATAGCTATCCATAAAATTTTTGTGTGAAAGGAGTTAGAGTAGATTCTGAAAATTTATGTGTGAATATTCTAATAAAGTGCCTTTGAAATATGTTTTTGTAATTCTTTTTTAACTGGTTAATGTGCACCATAATGTCTTTCTTATTTCTTCTTCCAAACTTACGAGGCATATGATCAGTTATCAGGGTTGACAGGGCAGTTATCTAATATCAAAATAATTCTGGAGTAATCACCTAGCAAATGATTTTTGTGTCATTTGCCAAGAAAGTTATGTGAATCATCAGAATTTTTATTCGCGTGCCACAAGTTTACTCTTTATCTTAGATATATATTTTATACAGAAAATGCAAGCTTATGCATGCTAAGTAAAATCACACATGTGCAATGTGTTTGCCATCCCTGACCTAGCCCCTTAGACTTGCAGTTAGCTCATTCCTTTAATGCAAAATGTTTCCGACACCAGTCTACCATTATTGGAAAGATATCCATGCATGTTTGTTTGCACATTAATGGACGAGATAATTCTTACATCTTTAAAGCATGAGGGTACATACTTTTATCAATTACCATTAATTTGAATTATTTCATGTTTGCTGAACTTGGGCATGCAATGACCATCAGCTTCTCCTTTGACTTCTTTACAACACATGCCATCACCAGATGCAAGTGTGCTACAAAGAAGACACCACCAAAATAGCCTTGTTTCATTGTCATTATAGATTTGTTCGGCAGCAAGGTTTTTATCCCCAATGAATTTGAAGGATTCGTCAATAAATTTCTCTCCAGTATCCAAACCAACACAAAGTTTTTCACTGGAAAATGCTAATTTTCATATACTATGATGAAGTTGAAATCGAGATAGCCAATCTTGAGAATAATTGCAGGCTTTGGTAACTTTTTCGTCATCATGAGACTTTTTCGTTTGGTGTATCAGCATTAGGCATGAAACTGGTACACATTCACTTCTTTGTTGCAGAAACCATTGAAAAAATACTCTAACAACATCATTAAACCATGAAGTGCATAGTGTTTTACAGCTAGTCATAGCTTTAGGTTTGTCGCTATCTAGGTAAAATTTCAATAATTCTTTTTTTACCAACTTTTATATTAACTTTGCTTGATATATATGTATATATATATATGTGTGTATATATATATATATTGCAGGGTTTGAACCACCTCACCTGAGATAATCATCGCATAAGATGAGTGAGTTAGTCACCTCGGCCACCAGATCTACACATTGGCACTCCGATAAATGTTAATTTAAATTCGTGTGGATAGATAGATATATTGTATTAGTGGCATTTTTTTTAAATTATGTTTTCATTTTAGTTGTTTATTTTTATAATTTCATTATTTTGACAACAGTTATCACATTATTTGTACAATATAACCTTAGCTTTCCTTTTAAATATTTATATTGTTGAAGCAATTCGGAACAAATTACAAGCATCCACCATAGCAGTGAGATTAAACAAACTATTGTCATTGTTCATAGTGTAATAGAAGTCTCTTTATTTAAATGTGGATTTGTATTGGTATGGGCATTCCTACATTTTTTAAGGGATATTTCTGCTAATAATTGTAAGTTTTTATTTATCTTAAGAACTTTTATCTTTATTCATTTAAGATTATTCTGAAAACTGTTTCCCCTATGGAAAGACCATTGAAAACCTCATTGGTGATCAGCAGTTTCACTCCTACTAGTATCTAAAGCTGATTTACTTTGAACTAGCTGTATATTTTCGTTGATTTTAAGCAATATGGATGGATAAATCACTATTTGCAGTAATGAAACAAAAGATATTGTCAAACTTTTTACTACTTATATACCAAATATTCTTACATTTGCCACTGAGTTCCCTACTTCTGTCTGCATTCTCTCATCTGTAAAAAGATTAAAAGTTAAATATAGAGACCCCCACATCACTCAACAGCTGGTAGACACTTTTGCAAATTTTTACACCCATGCAAGCTGAAAGGTTATCATAATTATATTATAGAATGTATTCATATTAAAGTATTAACTATATAAAAGTTAGTCATAAAAATTCATTTTTATATCTTCACTTGTTTCATAGTACAGAATGCTGAAAAAGAGGGACTCTTTAATTGCCATAATAAAGAATAATACTGTCACACGCACTCCAGACATGTTTAATGGTTTATGGGACATTACTCATCTCCAGAGACTCAACAGTCATGCACCATACACACAAAACACTCAGCGTTATGGGGAAACTTCACATGCCGACATCCGACATGTTAGTACGTTGAGCGTCATTGCTAGCTTAATTAATTTTTTGCTGTGCTAGAAATTATTCGATCTTAAAAACCTTTGTATATTTTAAAAGAGGAAGTTTTGGACTTAATTGCTATATTTTATTCATCAATTTGTATTCTATTTCTTTTTTTCTATATAGTTGAAATTTTTTGAATATTTTTTTGTAGCCACCTAATTCCCTCGTTGTGACTATACATACAATGTCATATTTCAGTTTTTATAAAAAAAAGGGACAATTTTCTTATGCAACTTATTGAATGATTTCAAATATTGACAATGTAACTTAAGAATACATCAAAATTATGAACTGCTTTAAAAAAAATAATAATCATAACATCTGAAATTTTCTGTCAAGACATGAAAAAGTTGACCTGTGAAAAACTTCTTTCCTAATTGGTTTGGAGGGGTACATACAGTGAATGAAATGTTCAGAATAGTTTAAATGTATCTTTGAGGAAGGTTGCATGACAATAACTTCAATGATTTTCACGATATTGATTAATATATGAAAGTGCAGGCACACTGTATAGATAATAGATCAGTGTGCAAATCGCAAGTGTGTGAGTGCATTTTTGACTAATAAACCTCTTGGATTATTATAGTCATAACTCCTTCCACACCGAACACACTCACAAGGGAGTAGGGAAACCTGGTGCCGGCATTAGCCTACTCTTAACGAAGAGCACCAAGGGGGCCAACAGATTAACGTCCCTTCCTAAGGACTTGGCTGGGTCTCCTCAAACCACACAAACAGGGGACTGGGCGACCTTGGAAAAAATCCTACTTTTGCAGGAATCATGCCTGCAGCCCTTTCAGAGCAGCGGGCGAGTAGCAGCCAGCGCCCTAACCATTACACTACCGGCACCCCCCAGTGTGCAAATCGCTTCTCTCCAGCAAAGTCTCTCTACTTATTTCAAGCTAGCATAAAATTATAATTTTAAAATATCATGTTTTACATAAATCCTAAAAAAATTCCATAAAAATCCAATAAAAAGGAAAAATTTTAATATTTTTTGCAATTTTTGTGCCTGCATCGCCAAAACCATCTCTTTCGGCATCTGGGATATGGTTTAAATAAACATCCTCCTGGCTTGAGGGGTTAATTGTTGGGGTTTCATGGCTATATCCAATATCGGAAGGCTATGGTATGAGTGCATGCCTGTCCTTTGTAAGGTCTTTGAATTTTTCTTGCAGTTCGTTAAAATATTTATTATAATTTTACCTATTTGGAATTTTTAGAAATAATACAGGTATGGAGAAAGTCATGCGGTGATCACATCAGATTTTTTACTTTGTAAAGCATGTAAAACTTCGTTTCATTAATATAGATTTACAAAGTTTATTTTTCTGCTTTTAGTGAAAGATTAAAAACTTACTCGCTTTTGCAGAACACATACTCAAATTCTTTTTAAAAAATTCAGCTATTTTAATCTTTATACCTAATATATTATAACCACTGTGTCCCTGCCTGCCTGCGCCCGAAGCCTCAAGTGATGTCACCATCCAGGATGAATGCAAATAAATCGAGAACGAATCTTTTGCCTGAATACTCGGTGTGAACTCTTTCAGGCTTTAAGAAGGCAAAGGTGTTTTAGTTTGAAAGTTACACTCAAGCAAAATATTGACCAAAGAGTCTCAGAAACATTGAGACAAAAAAAACTCAAAGATTTCAAAAATGATGGATAACTTTAAAAAGCTCTTAGTGTAAGATTGAAGCCTGGTAGACCTCCAGCTCAGGTTGATCAGCTTCTTTAGACAAGCATAATCAGCATTGCTGTACAAGGAGCAGCAGTTGTTGTGAAAAGGCATTGCCATGGTGCAAAATTTATTTATAAGGGTACAATTCTGGCCTTGAGCATTGAGTGTGGTCTTGTAATCACTAAAACACTTCAAGATAACACTTTAGGTTCACCGTCTGATCAGCAGGAACAAATTCACAGAGGGGTTGGACATCCATGCTTTCTTTGGTCATGTTGATGATGGAGTTTTCCACTGAAGGCTTCGCCTATTCATCTCTGGGTTGTATTGAAACGTCCAAGTTTCATAACTAGTTATGATTCTATTCATCAAGTTGTCATCTTCCTGAATTCTTTGCAAAAGATCAGCACAAATTTCCCTTCTTGCTGATCTTTGCTCCTCAGTCAGATTTTTGGAAACCATTTTTGTGCAAACTTTCTGCATGCACAAATTTTCACTCAAGATCAATCTTACAGACTCCTATTTAATATTCAGTTCTTCTGCTATTATTGGAACTCAACCATCTTTCATTTTGCAGCAAATGAGCAACTTTTTTCATGTTTTCATCTGTTCTTGATGATATTGGATGACGAGACTGTTTGTCATTGCATCATCTCTGCCCTCAGAAAAGTGCTTGACGTAACCAAGAACCGTACTTCTGGACATGGTGCCATCTCCATAATCTTGGCTTAACATTTCAATAATCTTTGTACATTTTTTCTCCAGTTTCACCAAGAATTTGATGTTGATCCTTGGCTTAAAAAATCTGATGTGGCCACCACATGACTTTCTCCATATCGGTAATATTTCTAAAAATTCCAAATAAGTTAAATGATAATGAATATTTTAAGAACCACGAGAAAATTTTAGACTTGACAAAGAACATAAATAAACTCAAACCATTGCCTTCTGATATTGGATATAGCCACAAAGCTCAAACAATTAAGAAAAGAAAAAGGAGCATTACTATGACATAACTAAGCATCAATTGGGGGGGCATAGGATCTTTAGCTTGCTTTATTCCATCAATTTAAGCATCAATTGCTAGCAATGGTCGTCTGTAGGTGGTGTGGTGGTGGCAGTTAAAAATGTAAGACATCTCTTAAACAATGGATTATATGGGAAAATGTTTCAAGCAAAGGTTGTAGAAAATTAAATTTCCTACAACTTTTATTCTAATACATTTTTACATATATCAAATATTTCAAAATAACGGATAAATGACAAGAGTAAACACCCACTTCCGGTTAACCGATTTTTACCAAAAACTAATCGGTTCCTGTGACTTTTATAAAAATGTTAAATATAAAATTTCGCATTGACCTAATTAATAGTTTTTGAGTTAGAGCACTCACAAAAAAGCTATCACATACAGCCATCATCAAAAAATGGTCAAAACGTGTTCAGGGGACCTCAAAACATTGATTTCCGTTAAAATCTAGAAGTTGATTTTTTCTTTCCCCTATCATTATATATAGACGTTTCTTACAGAGGAGGATGTTTAGGCACTTCCAGATGAGCTGGAGATTCAAATTTTTTTCTTAGGTAGGATTTTGTGCAAAACCGACTAGAAAAAACGAAAATCTTGAAAAAGTGCAACAATGCGGCCGCTAAAAATTCGCAATTGTTTAAACAAATTTTCAAGGTTTATGTATTTCCGTATGTTCTACGGAGCTGAATTTTTTTGAGAGATAGAAATTGTAAAAAAACGAAATAGGGATTATACAAATTTTGATATTTTGATTTGTTTGGCCATTAAAAATTCTTCAAGTTTAAACAAATAGGTAAATGTTTAGATACTACGGTGCGAGTTAGAGAAATAAAATTTTCAAGTTAATTAGAGTCTAGTCTATTTAAATGAATAAACATTTATTGTATATATAAAATTCTTATTGCGACCGTTAAAAATTATTTAAATTTAAACAATTAGATAAATGTTATTTCACTTCTAAATGTGCTGCAAATTTAAAATTTGGCATAAATGTGAAGTGTTATTAACACAATGCGGAAAACGTATAATATTCATAAAATTGCAAAAATTAACAATTGTTTTACACCATTCCATAAGGAAAAAAAGAAATTTGGTCCCTAGGAGAAATCTTTTGAATTAAAGAAATATTTCCAATGATGAAATATCTCTTTAAAAATATTATGTTTTTTCAAGGTGAGATGAAATGCTTGCAGTATGCAAGCACCTTCTACTAGTACTACATATATGGAGAAAGTAAAAATGAAAGCTGCTAGTTTTTCCTGTCGGGCGACCTATTAGTGTTGTACTCCACACACAGATGGTACATACTCCACCACTGTTTACCATTTTTAAGTTATGCAACAACAAATAGCTGGATTGTTCCACTTTTGATTGATATGAATTTCTACCAAACATTCTATATGCTTATGTACGTAATTTTACATGAGTTTTTTTACACCTCTGAAGAATTACTGTTCTTCATAAGAAATGCAATGAAGGGATTTGTTGGGACATTATCATATTTTTATTTCGGAAATTATTTAATCATAGATATATGCTGTATTTTTTGTAGCAAATTGTTCTCCACCTAAATTTTTTTGGGATGGAAGAACATTGGAGGAGTATGCAGCTCATATGAAATGTAGTGGAATTTATTAACTCACTCATACCCATCACATTTGATAGGCAATTTCACTAGTTATGTATAATACTCAAATAAAATATTTTGAAGCCTATTTTATTACATCATTTTGGGTAGGTGTTCAAAACTTTTGTTACAGGCAGAGTAAAGGGATCAAATAAGTTCAAAAATCACAAAGTGGAATTTGGGAATGGCTAACTAAAACTAATATAAAATATTTGTCTGTATTTTAAGAAGTTGAATGTAAATTGACTATTTGTTAGAATTAGACTTTTATCTTTAACTGATTTATGCACTTTTCCTTTTGTCTAAAAATTAATTTTTCATGACATTGTTTAATTAATATTATTTGCAATCAAAAGGGCAAAATAATTTATATTAGAAAATTGCAGTAGATTTACATTTATAAAATTAAGAGAATCATTACTAGAAATATTATGAAAGCATTCCCATAATATTCAACATATTAAATTATGTATGTATATACATATTAAAGTATGAAATTATGTAAAGATTTAAATTGATAAAATGAAGAGAATCATTACTAGAAATAATATGGTAGCATTTCCATAATATTCAACATATTAAAGTATGTATATATTAAAGTATGTAAGTTAATTTTACTCATTTATTTGGCTCAAATAAGACTTTTATATTCCAGAAGCATGGGCCTCGTATGAAATGCTCAGCCTGCAAGATAATTGCTCATGCATCATGTATTGGAGCACTAATGGAGCGAGTACACTTCACATGCAAGCCTTCATTTAGGGACGTAGGCGTACGACAATACAGGGAACAAACAGCCATTCACCACCATTGGGTTCATCGGCGGTCACAAAAAGGAAAATGCAAACAGTGTGGAAAGGTCAGTTAACATGGTCATTTTTGTCTTGTGTTATATGAGGTACCTATATATAAGATTAATGTGTGCTTTCCCAAGTTAGCATATTACGTATTTTACCATTTAAAAAATATTCTTACGGTTAGAAGTTATTACAAATTATCGATCTATTGAACTGTGTTAGATATTCAGATATACTTTATCCTCATCATTTATAAGCAAGTAGAAATGTGTTGTTTTCCAAAACATGTTTCTGTAAGTAAATGTACCTTTGTTTTTTGGAGTTTCCTGGATTATTAAATATCACCAGTAAGTGCACTAATATTTGACTTCTATAATGAGGCACAGAAAAATTCCATCGATAAGATAAATCTGTAACAAAGGAGCCTGTCATATTTAAAGGCTAAAAACTTTACTAAAGTAAATTTTAAATTGTGTCAACAATCTATAATAATACATAAAAAGTTGACACCCTTATTAGGGATGATCGAAAAATCTTTTTTGAAATTTTATGTCCAACTATGCAGAAAAGATACTGGTTGTGACCAGAAGCACGCATAAAAAGTTATTTTCAAATAAGTCAATATCTTGAGGTGCTCCAAGCGCCCCAGTTTTCGAAAATCACCCATTTTTAGCTCTATTTGGAATAGAGCATAATTGAATATTAAATGTGTAGCTCTTCGCTATATTTGGTAATTCTCTACCGAAATTACCCAGAATTCTTGGTGAGGAGGAGGCTACACATCAAGTTTCACCCGTGTTCATCCCAACCACCCTGCTATATATTCGTACTATGTCTGTGGGTTGTATTCTGTTTTAGTCTGGAATATGGGCATGATCCTTTGTGCCTCCAGTTTGGTGCAAATAAGCCATCTCTCCTCTCTGATCCAGTGGCAGCTTTGACCTCTTCTGTCACCAGCTTTAAACTCCTCTTTACACTCTGTGTGTGGCATGGAAATTTTGGTACCTCTATCACAGGAGCATCGGCGACTGTCAGGAATTCTTGCAGCTCCTGATCCATGAAGAGTGAAGTTAGAGAAGGCTCTGTCACATGGCACTCACTCCAGTAAATGAGATCAATGAAGTATCCAGCAGAAAAATTCAAGGGTAGAGTTTTGAAGAGTCGAATACCTTTTGACTTCTCTTCTCTGGCTTTCAAGATACGTCAAAGACCCAGCTGACTGATGTGTGGACATTCGTCTGATACCATGCTGAGAAGTATGTTTTCAGGGTGGGCATAGTATACATGCAGCTGTATATATTTCTCTACTAGCTCCCTCAGCTCCTTCTTGGGAAATCTGGAGCAATTCACCAGTTGCTAGAGGTGTTTGGCTGTTTTGCCTAATATTCCCTTCGCCAGTGCTCCCTCACTGTATTCGGATATTAAATTTTTAAAAAATGTGTTTTTCGATCATCTCTAACCTTTATTCTACTATTAATATCCTTTTTATGAAATATTTATGCTTTTGAATGAATTTAAATCACAATGATTTGAAAACACATATTGTGTAGGAGATATGGAACATCATTAAAGATATTAATATTTTAATAATTAACAAAAATAAAACATTTATTTATTTTAAATGGAACAGCTTTCTCGTAGTACCTTATTAACTTTTAGACAACTTAAAAATTGGTTAATAAAACAAAACTATAGTTGTGTATTAGGTTAAAAAGCTATCCCTGGGTCAAAACATCTAAATCGACAAACATAAGACATCTAAATGAGAAAGCTTCTCTGTATTCAGGTGGATATTTTTAAAAATCATGCTAAAACATCATCTGTTAAATGTGGCACAGATATGTGGAAAACACATCTGTAATTTTTACACATCAGGAGATAGGTGTCTTTTTTCATAAAAATCTTGATAAAATGTTACTACATTTATTTCACAGAAAAAATAGCTACTATTGTTTATTTTAATTCCTAATCAAACATAACAATAAAATTATGCTTTTGAAAATATAGCATGTGCAAGCAACTACATCAGATTAAAGCTTTCAATTATATCTTTAATTTTTTATGAAAAGCTCTCAGTAAAAATTAGTAAGTGGAATACAAATGAAAATTTTTCAACACTGCAGTAGAGTGCCTTTTATCTGGCAGTGTAAAAACTGGAATACAAAATAAAGAGTTTCCCTTTTTCAGGGGAATATTCTGTATCTACTCATTATTTTCCTTCCATTTTTACATTTTTTTGCCACTGCACTCTGAAAAATAAATTTTTAAGAGAACTGGATCTTCCTTACTTATACACCTTCTCTCTTTCACTCGCACATGAGTCAGTTGTTTTACTAGAGATCAAGCTAGTAGCCTCGTAAAGTTACCTGCTAATGGAACATGACAAATAGATTATGAAATGCATTGGTTCGAATAAGGTAATTAAGATTAATGTGGTAGAGAGGAAGATAAGCATTTTCACAAGCTGATAATTCTTTCTTCATTTGAAGAATACAACTAAAATCAAGACATGCAGTCATTCGATCCTAATGTTGCTTAGAGCATTTCTCTTACATTTTACACATGGTATAACATTGTCATAAAGAGAATGGTGCATGTACAGATTAATGTACATGCAGTCCATTGCCAGCATATTTTATATAAGCAAAAATGTATGCTTGGATGATAGTGGTTGATATTACATGTGTTTTTTGACCTAATGACTTAAAACAAGGGAAAAAATCCTAATTCTGGCAACCTCCAGGTCAGGAGCATACTGGATTAATTGCCTCTTGCTGTATTAGAATATAAAAATATTTTCTTTATTAAAAATGTAGCAAAAATTATGAATTCACATTCACTGTCTTCAAACACAATATCCACGCTCAGAAAATCAATCACAAGTGCACTGGTAAAAGCTTATGTTATAAGTAGGCTTGGCAGGATTCGACAATGTCATCGTTCATTCATTCTAGTGTGTAAATTTTAGCCATAATTTGGTGTCCCTAATTGCAATTTCCTTACTGCTGCTTTAATACTGCATTTATCTTTTTTACTGCCATTTTATTTATGTCATTTTATTTTTTGTTTTGCTTGAAGAATTTCTACTGGCAAAATATTTTTTTTACTGTCCAAACAAATTGTAGCGATTGCTTTTTAAGATCTTTTATGCCAGGGGTTGGCAACATATGGCCAGCGGGCCAAATGTGACCCCTGAGAGCACTTTATGTGGCCTGCAAAGCCATACTGAAAAAGTGATCGATGCAATTTAACAGAAAATTTTATAATTTTTCGGTAAAAATTTGGTTTCAAAACCTTTTCTGATGAATGTTTAACACTAGTAAATGATCTAGATATGATTTTTACTAATACGAGACCACAGAATCTCTGGATAGCTTCAGATGTAAACACTTATCCGGCCCGCCAAAGCTCTTGTTACTTTCAATGTGGCCCTCCAAAGCATTCACATTACGAATGTGGCCCACCATGCAGGAATGGTTGCCAACCCCTGTTTTAAGCCATTTTCTTAAGGATATATACAAAGCAGCAATAGGATACAAAGTGACAAAACAATATGTTCGATTTGTGGCACTCTCTCTTTACCCTCCCAGATCCCCTGCACTTTGATTTGTAGTCAGGATATATTCTACTGCCATACTCCATTTACAAAACATCAGGGGAGGTTTCTTGTACCATCTGTGTGACAAGATCTACCAACCTCCTGTAAGATGCCAAAAATAATGTTTTAGTAAACTTATAAATATCCCTTATAAGTACCTATCCCCAAATGTCACTATAGTATTTTCAAAAACAAACTCAAAAAATTTATATTCCCACAGTCCATCCTCCGAGGGAGAATGTTCCATGCTAAGTTTCTCTTGCATTGCTGTCAAAGGAGCATCATTCCATGTTCGCACTCGGAGCTTTTTTCTACATTCCTCGTCGTTTATTGCTCAAAAAGATGAATTTTTCCTCATAATATTCATATAAACATTTGATTGTATATTATATTCATGTCATATTTTGTTATTGAATAGTCACAATTTTGTGAATAAGGGACATAATTCAACCAGTAAAATATACTTGCTGATTTAATGCGAAAAATTAGCTGTTCTGGGTTAGTGGTCAAAGTCAACAACAGCACATTCATGAAAATTCAGAAAACAATGAACAATCTGGCACACAAAAAGTGTTATTTTTATATTTACATTTTAATCAATTTCACTTAGATGAAATTAAATTTTTTGTAATTTTTCTAAATAAAATTTGATAAAATGAATAAAAATAAACATTGATTTTAGTTGCCACTTTTAAGAAATATAAACATAAAAAACTACCAAACCTAATAATAAAATGTATTAAAATAAACTTCAATATCTAGCGTTGATTTTTAGGAAAAATAAATGTTGATTTTAGTTGTATATTTTTAATTAAAATAAATGTTGAAAATTTTCAAGCCTAGTTATAAGCTACATGTCCCTACTACTATCATTCCTAAATTATGTTGTCTATCAAAAATTCACAAACCATATATCCATATAAGCCCCTTTGTTTCATCTAATAATTTCAATGGTAGCTTATATTGACAAGATTATGGAACAAGTATGGCTAACCTACTTCCTCTATTCCTTACCGTGATCAGTGCACGAAACTGTAACTTTTATAAAAATAATTGTCTGCAAGACCTCTAATTAATGATTAACTCTTTAATTTTCAATTCAGTCTTTCCAGTCCAAGCTTTCCTTCAGTAGCAAGGAAATAGTGGCCATCAGCTGTTCATGGTGCAAAATGGCATACCACAATAAAGATTCATGCTTCAATCTTCAAAAAATAGGTGAAGAATGTAATCTTGGTGAGTATCAATGCTTGAGGTGCATGCTAGGGGACTTGAGTGATTGTGATGACCTCATATTAAGCAGCCATTGAGTCATTTCTTTCTAAATCTTTTTCAGTGTTAAACATTTTATTCTTCCATTATAAGATGACAGATACATAAAAGATTCTCATAGCCTTCTAGTTTATTATATAACAAGTAATGGTTATAAAAATATTTTTATAAATAACTTTTACATTGGAAACCTGAATTTGTTCTTTTAAAATACCAAAATAAATGGACGATTACAATTTTCATTATTTAATTAACCAGAACACTTACAACAATGAAATAACTTGGAACATGTAGAGAGCACTTCAAGTTTCCCGGTGTCATGTGGCAGTTTACTTCCTGGCCGCTGCAGTGCTGTCACAATCCCTACTGTAAAATGGCATCTCAGCAGCAAAAAGTGCAGTGTTGTTTGTGGTTTCTTGAATCAAAATCTGTGACTACAGTTCAGCATCAGGTCTGAACAACACTTGGTGTTGATCCACCTGAAAAGAAGTCAATCAGACTGGTAGGACAACTTTGTGAATAAAGGACACATTATCACTGGGCCATGAGAAAATTTCTGGATGAACAGCTGCCCAGAAGTTGGATAGGGCATGGGGGATTAACACCTTGGCCACCACGATCTCCAGATCTGTCACCAATCGACTTCTTTTTCTCAGGTTTTATCAAAGATTATGTACACACACTACCAATGCCACAGTCCTTGGAAGAGCAACAAGGCCAAATCTCAGATGAAGCTAGCTGATTTGATGCAGTAATGCTACAGTACATTGGGGAGGAATTTCAGTATCGCTTAGACATTTGCTGCATAACTTGTGGTGCACACATTGAACACTTTTACGCAAAACTTTAAGTGTTTCTCTACATGTTTCAAGTTATTTCATTTTTGCAACTGTTCTGGTTTATTAAATAATGAAAATGTCCCATTAATTTTGGTCCACCCTGTATTATATAGTGTCCTTAGTTTAATGTTCCTTTGTTTAATGTTGATTCATGTTAACATTGTTAAAAAATTACTACCCATATTCAACTAATCAAACTGGTACATTACCTGAGACTGAATCCCTTCAAATATAGTGCCCTAACAATTACCCTCTACCCTAACCCAATCCCTCCCTACTTATCAACTAAATAGTAAACAACTATCGACAGTAGTGAATCAAAAGGGCCCTATCATTGATAATAAACTCACCTTTTGTCCTCACTTGTCTAAAAGAAAGAACAAAGCTATGTACCTTTTATATAGAACTATTGACATTGTCCCTACCTACTTCTTTAGGTTTGTCCTTCCAATTATTTCCTATTTTTCTCCCATTTGGGCTGCGTCAGCTTCCTCTAACCTCACCTCTATAGATAGAATCTTTCTGTCTCTTCTGGTGCCATATCTAGCATATTTCTGATAATGGAAGTAAGTTCCCTTGGTAAATTTTTGGTTAGGCGCACCTCCATATGTAGCTTTGCTATTGGAATAATTTCCTGTGTAAAAATTTAAGAAAATGATAGTTGGTAACTCTAGCAACAGGACCAGATGTGATTTTGATATAATAACATTTGTTTTTACTTATAAACCTATTTCCCCAAAACTCAATGTAGTTTTAATTTAATTAATATTTTTAGATGTTATTGAAAATTAAATAATAATACAGTATTATTATTTTTTATAGGACTTCATAATGGGATAATAGTGCCTCCTTCATGGATAGTGAAATTACCAAGAAGGGGTAGTTTCAAATCCAGTCTGCGAAAATCTCCAAAAAAGAAATCTTCTAATAAAAAGAAGAGTAAAGAAAAGGTAAGACTTTGTTAAGATTGTGTGAAGTCAGAATATACTGTGAAAATATCTGATTTTTAGTTAGTATGATGTCTGTAAGCATTATAACTTTTCCTTTCAATTACTGGTCAAATCTAATGACTATTGTTGATATCTTAAATTCTTCAATTTTGGCAAGTTTAGAAAATTTTGAGAACTACATTAGACCCTTGATTTTCACAGAAATTCTGGAAAAACACAACATGGAAAAGACATTAAATTGCTCACTTGTAGGGAAAAACATGTTAAGATTCCCTAGCCACAAAGCTAAATGTTTTATTAAAGGATAAATTTGTTTATTTAGTATAAGAAATCATAGTAAAACTGCATTAAACATCTCTCTTTCTATAGTAAAACCTCAATCTTATGAACCTCCCTATAACAAGAACCTCCGTATAACAAACTCTGATCTTGGTCCTGCCCCCGGAACATGTAAAATGCATACAAGAAGTCTCTCTATAATGAACCTCCGTAACTAAGAAACTCCCATAGACTGAAGGCTAAACTTGGTCTCCAAAATTTAATCCACCTCCATGCAATGAAATTTTGATAAAAAATAAATAAACATTGACTGTCGCTGGATCATCTTGGTGCAAAAACAGTGTCGCCCTAATGCTACATGCCTATCTCTCCACTCCTGCTGAATCACCATCCCTAGTTGGGAATGGCCAAGTGAGAGAATGAATCATTCTTGCCAATTACTCTTTAAGCTTTTTTTATCGCAAAGTGCAATCATTGGATTATTATCATACTTAAAATGCTCATCCGAATCTATCGCCATCACTTATGTGTGAAGTTCTTCCCAGTTGTTGTCACTCAAATGAATAACAGATGTCTTAACTGGGAGAATTAGAATGAGTTGTATGAACATGATATCATAAGAAAAAATATGGGGAATGAACAAAATTGATACCTCAGAACAAAATGATGTATACATCGTTTCTGTGTGTATCTCTATATTGACTCTTTCTGACTTGCTGCACTCACTATTTATGAAACCGCTGACTTATAGACTGCTCACAAATTTTGTGATACCAGAGGGAGGGTGGAGTCTGACAGTGTTACTTGTGTTACAGTAGGTAACAGGGTTGCCAAATTTCTGTATATTTATGGACAGTCCATAAAAAAGAGCAAAAATTGAATGTGTCCATAAGGTCTGTAAAAAATATTTAGATGTCCATAAAAATGCTAAGAAATTTCCCAAGGTTTAAATCAGTGGTGGTCAACCTTTTTAGCCAGCGTACCCCTAAAATATTTTTGACGAAATTCATGTTCTCTGGTATATTTTAATATATGTATATACCGTATTTACCTGAAAGGAAGACGAGGTTTTTTCACAAAAATGCCATTAAAAATATTAGGTATCGTCTTAGAATGGAGTACGAGGATTTAAGGTGAGAATACATCCCTATTTTAAATGCACCATGAATCACCCAGATGTCAAATACACGTCCTTTAAAATATTTATTATTGCATAAAGTAATACATCGTATTTAATTAATTACTACAATACTTTAAAAAATTTAAGGTCAAATTTCTTAAAATTGCTACCACAGACCAATGGTTCCCCTTTGGCGGTAGGGAAGTGTTTAGAGCTGGGTAGGTAATCACATGACAAGTTGAAAAAAAATGACTACAGCTGAGCGGTTCCATGTATAATATGAAACACAAAGTCATGTAGTCATCAATTAAGGTGTCTAGTAATACAATGTAAACATATCTACTACAATTTAAACATGATGCTTTGTGTTTGGTATGCTAACGGCAGATGAAAGTGGACGTGAGTTTCAAAGTGTAGAAAATTTACAAGAGCACTTGAGTAGTACACACTTGGCTGAGTTTTAAAGTGAAATAGTGACAAGTTATTATTTATAACTTTTAAATAAGATACCCCAAACAAATGGCAGATCACGTAGAGACAAAGGAACTGCGGTAAGAAGGAATGTATCAAAAGGAATTAGAAGAAGTTACGAAAGAAATTTTAAGTTAATGATGGTGCGCTATGCTGAAGAAACAAATAATTGTGTAGCAGGGAAGAAATATGTGACTGAAGCAAATGTGCGAAGGTGAAAGCAAGCAAAAGAGATACTTGAAGATACTAACTCAACACGGAGATAATTTAGTGGACCAAAACAAGGCCGATTTCATGCATTAGAAGAGGAAATTGCAAACTTTGTGCATATTAAAAAAATGGATGGTAAACCGGTGACGCGGGATATCATTAAATTGAAAGCCCAAGAATTGGAACGATTGCAAAACATTCCACACCAAAAATTTAAGGCTAGTAATGGATGGTGTGTGCATATGATGCATTGCAATGGTTTTAGCCTGCATTGAAGAACTTCACTTTGCCAGTGTCTACCTTCCGACTTCACGGACAAGCTAATAACTTCCCAGAGGCATGTAATTTGGTTGCAGAAAAGTCACAATTACCTTCTGAGCCAAATGGGTAATGCAGATGAGACACCCATTTACTTCGACATGCCATCCAATTACACAGTCAACGAAAAAGGTGCAAAAAAGTCACAAAAACTTCCGGAAATGAAAAACTGCACATTACTGTAATGCTGGTTGTATTAGCAGACGGAACAAAGTTGCTGCCGTATGTTATTTTAAAATGCAAAACAGTGCCTAAGGAAGTGCTGCCAAATGGAATAATTGTTAAATGTCAAGGCCTAGGATGGATGTCAGCTTATTTAATGAAGGACTGGTTAAGCATAGTGTGGAATAGACGACCTGGGGCACTTTTAAGGCAGAGAGCAATGCTCATCTTAGATGCATTCAAAGGCCACCTTACAGAGGAAGTTCAAAATAGCCTTCATGGTATGAATACTGACCTTGTAGTTGTACCAGGAGTTATGACATCACAAATTGAAGTGCTAGATGTTGTAGTGATGAAGCCCTTAAAGGATTACATAAAGTCATTTTATTCAGAATGGCTTTTGGCAGGAGACCATGCATTATCTCCTACAGGGAAAATTAAGAAGCCCATTATACCACTTCTCTGTAATTGGATCATTTCAGCATGGAAAAAATAGATCCCAATAGTATCTCAAGAGGGTTCAAGAAATGCTGCTTATCAAATTCCATGGATGGTATGGAAGGCGACTTGTTCGAATTTGAATAAGTTATGATAAATGAACAGGACAGTGAGAATAAGGGAAGGAAACAGAGGGGAGGGAGATGTAAGTAGTAAATTTACTTTTTTTTATTCATCCTCTTAATGTTAGCTTGTTATACATATATGTAAAAGTTTTTTTGTAAGTGAACCTAATTTTTTTTGGGGTCGTCTTAAATTCAAGGTCGTCTTCCTTTTGGGTAAATATGGTTCCCTATGCCAGGTAAATGTGCTAACTAACATAAATTTTCTTTATTATTCCCTCCCTCTCCTTCCCCTCCCTTATTTTCACCTTTGCACTGCATAGTCATAATTGATGTAAAATTCTTTGTTGATTGATACTAATGTCGACTGTTTCCTTAGCGTAACTTATGGTCTTCCCCCTCCTCCTCCTTCCATTCTCCTTTTTGCTGCATATCCGTAATACCAGTCTCTCCCTTCTCCTTTTTTGGTGCATATTCACAAATCTCCCTCCTTACATCTCTCCCCCTAGTTTTCGAGAAATGCTTACTATGTCATGTGGGATTCTGGCAACTGGGAATTCGGGCTTTTGCTTCTCGAGCATCTGGGATTATGGCAAGTGGAATTTATAGCAACTGGGTTGTATGGCAAGTGAGAATTGATCATGTGAAATCAAGAACTGGGACTAAACCTTTGTAGCCATTGCGATCTCAATACATGTAACATTATTTATTTTTCATATGTATAAAATAATTATGACATCTACACAAATTCTACTGTTCCGTGGCATTAATCGCGCTATTCAATGGGTTCATTAGGAGCTAAAACATCGCAAACATGCTGAAATTGTAATTACTGTGAGCAAATATGTAATGAAGTGCAATAATAGAAATGTATTGTTGAAATTCACGTTACGTAAGGTATTAAGCTATATATTAACAAATTTTTCACTCTGAGATTTTCTCGGGTTATTTTACGTAATTTATTTTAGCAAGTGTTTTATCATTTACATCTAGTATATTGTACTTCTTTTTGTTGCTTTCAGTTTTCATTGAATAATACTTGTTTCTTAAATATTGGTGGTTCGTCATTGTTTATTCTCTAGAAATATAATTCATTTCGATGAAGTGATTCGAATTTGGATTGCAATATTCCATTCAAAATAAAAGCCTCATTAGAGAAGCATCAAGTTAAAATTACAATTATTAATATGCTCGATTTTTTTGTCATTTCTGACTGCCTTATTTAACGTTCATACATAATTTTTAGATTTCGATAGATAATTATTTTTGTATTCTTAATCTTAATTTAATGATCGATCTTTGCTATGTATTGTATTACATTTTCATTGGTCATAAGTAACGACTGCGACGTCATGAGGCAATTTTGAAAAATAATTGGTCTTGGTTTGGTCGTAATATCGAATCGTAGTTAACCGAGGGTTGCCTGTAGTTAAAAATGAAATTTAAGGAAAAGGTTACAATTAATTCACAAAGATTAAGGAATATAAGCATAAATTATTTAATAAGGTAACAAAATTAACGTATTGATTAACACAAAATAACTTAAAGGTACAATTATTGAATTAAAATGTAATCACCTCCCTTTAAATCATAAATTATGGAAAATCTCCCCATTAAATCATATACATGTCATTATCTTATTATTAGATGACTTCAATTTAATTTACACACAGCATAAAATTGTGTAATTAAAATTCCTCAAACTAATTTGTAAAGTTTTAAATAACCTTTTTCGAGTAATAATCTTTCAAAATGAATCTTGCAGGAATGAATATATATCTAATGGTTTTAAGGGAAATAATAACTAATTGCCATTTCATAAATTAAAAAGGAACTCATCAGAATTTCTCTTCAACAAACGTAGTGTTTATAACATATGGTGATATAGACATTCTTACGAATAGTAATGTAGATAATCGTTCATATTAATGGAAATGCTTCCGTTACATATGTGCCCGAACTAAATAAGAAAAGTTCTGGAAAGATACATTACAGAAGTCTTTACAAGCTGCTCACTTTTCTGTAAACTACAATATGTTTTCCTATCAAGCCTGGCGATTTAAAAATATGTATATCACATAACTCTTATACCTTTTAGCAGTTTATCTTTCCTGTGGTTAAGAGATTACATTCTCCATCCTAAAAAATATCTTTGGGAAGACCTGTCGCTTGAGTATTTTGCTTCCAGCTGGAGTTTATATTGTGTCAATAAACACATATCAAAATGCCACCTAAACAGGAACAATTTTGACATTGGTGTAGGAGTTTTTAGCACATTGTAAAAATTTTCAATCCTGAATCGCAAACATAAATTTCTTACTTTGGGTTCAAAAACTGTGTTGTCAACATGGTGATTCCCCATTCTAGTGCTACAATATCACATCAATTTGTTTTGTTGGAATGTGTTTCATAGTTAATGCAATAATTTTTTATGTATTATGAAACTGAGTCTCTACAATATTAAACTTTGTTTTATTGGTTTAGTGTGCATCAGTATAAGAGCACCATACTGTTACAAAAAATATTATGTTATTCACTCCTTGTCCCATTAAAATATAATAATTCTGATATTTCTTTCATTTAGATATAGTGATATTATTTAAAATATCATAGTGTGTACAAAAAGCACTCTATCTAAAAAGTAATATCATGTCAAAACCTCTAATTGAACTTGAAACTAAGCATTAACCCAGTATTTTTTTAATCAAAAAAATTTCAGAGTGAAAAGGACCAAAGAACTTTTGTGATAAAGCCAATACCTACGGCAACTGTAAAACCTGTGATTGTATTTATTAACCCAAAATCGGGTGGAAACCAAGGTGTGAAGCTGCTACAAAAGTTTCAGTGGCTTCTCAACCCACGGCAAGTATTTGACCTCACCCAAGGGGGACCAAGAATGGGGTAAGTGAATGCTTCGGATCCTAGTGTTCTTATTTTACAGTAATTGTTTTCAAATTTTTATGGTTTTTATTGTATGGAAATAATTATGGTGTACTCTAAGTTGATCTGGCTAATGAAAAGGGGAAAGGGTTTAGAAGTTTATACATTTTAGCTTGGAAGTATAATGGTCAGTCAGTGAGAGTTGATCAAATGAAACAGATATGTTAATCCAATTTGCAGGCCAACTTTTCAGCTGATTAAACGAAAGGTTGATGCATTCAATCTTTTGTCTTTAACCCCTTAGCAACATCTTCTGTGAAGGATGTGGACCTGTATAGCTATGGATTTAAATTCCTCCTTAGTAACTGTTTAAAAATATTTCATTATTAATTTGGTGTATTCTCTTAGATAAATGTATACACCCAATCCCCGACTAACATTCTTAAAAAATTTCGTGCAAGGTGTAATCATGTTAATTGGACATTTCTCTAAGAAATAATGTAAATAGGGAGGGATGCATCCAGTATCCTAACCTGACTGACATATTTTTAATTTTATTCCTTTATTATGACTATACTTTGGTTAATGCCTTGTGTTTTTTATTTGTTTATGTATATTTCATACATATGACTCATTTTTACAGAAAAGAAGCCATGATAATGCATATGGTTCATAGCATTGCTTTGTTAAGTCCTGTATGATGAACGATATCACATGTTTGTTCATTGTTCTCATAGCGCTTAAGTAAATCTAGTTTTTGCTCTAGCGATATAACTTCTCTGTTTCTCAATCCCATCACCGATAAAATGTGAGCCATAAACTCCAGCGTGTTTTTCGATGTAGATGACTGCCATTTTGAATCAGCTGTTCAACTATTCACCATTTATTTAGCAGACGTTATTAAGAATATTTGTAAAATGATAATTTTAAACAACATATTACTAAGAATTATGCATTTTTGTTTTAATATATGAAATCATTTTTCAAAATATAACAACATACAATCTATAGAAAATTTCAAAAATGGTCAATGGAAATTTTAAAAACATTCAAGAATGGTATTTTTCTACAGTGCAGTTTAAAAATCATGATATCCCTCGCCTTCTGCATCAGACTCGTAGAAATAGTCAAATTCATCCTCTGGGTCAGATGTTATGATAATGGGCTCATTGTCATCCTCAATTAATGAAGAGCAGGGCTAAAGTTTGTTTCCGTTTCCACTTTCTAGACATTTTTCACGATCGTAGAGAAGTCATGAAGAAATTGTGTTAAAGCAAATCACCTACTTTAAAATCATGTTAAACTGAAATCGTGTTGATAAAATTTTCTTTAATTGGGGATTGGGTGTATTTTTAATTTTATTTTAGAAATGTTCTCCTATCTTATATAATATTGATTATTTTTCTTACAAAAATAATTCATGATATTAATTTCAGCAAGTTTGGCAGATGTATTCATTTTTACCCATTCATTTTATTTCTTTTTCTTAAAACTCATGATTACCTATTATAAAAATGATCAAATTTCTCACCTGGTAATGTTATGAGCTCATAGCTAAAGAGCACTCTTTAGAAAGTTCATTTGGCCCTCAACTCTCGAAACATTTTCAATTTTGGAGTGGACCTTATTTATCTTTTGAAAACTTTATACTGTATATATTTGAGACTCTTTTTTGTATTGATGTTACTTAAAAGGAGATCAAACATTAAAAATAAGATCAATGTCACACGCTCTATGTACTATGTGAGAATTTCAGTTTTAGTAGTGCACAATTATTTTATTACCATGTGTTTGTAATTAAAGCTTAAAGAAGTGATGTTAGACCATGTTTGAGTATGAATTAAAAACTAGCATTAACCTTATATACAAAGTAGAATATAAATATTTAATGTTTTATGAAAGTTTTGACAAAATTTATGTAATTTCAGCAATCATTATACAGCCATAGTCATTGTATGCAATAAGAATCGCAAAATCTCCTCTGTGATTAAAAGCATACAAATCTTCTCATTCTCTGCTTAGAGATTAAAAATCCATTCCGCTTATGGCACCATTTCAACTTTAATTGATTGACTAAAGTCAAATAGAGAGAATTAAGCTTTATAATGCACAATTTTCAGTTTATCTTGAGTTTTTTTTACGCCATTATCATACAATCTTTTCCTTGACTGAATACTTTGTGAAAATTCTGCTAATTTATGCCCCCAATTTTCCAAAAAATTTTGGTAACTGTCCTTTAGTTGTACAGTTTGTTGTATTGTTACTGAAAAACTTTCTTTTGAATAGATTTTGTAAAAATGTATCAGAATTGGAGATTGTATGCAGTCCATTCATAACTTTCATGCTACCATTAAAAAGTTTTTTCAGCATAAATGAAAAATGCAATCTTGTTCTTTTCCATGCATCGATAATCTGAAAACCAGATAATGGAAATGTGTTTTTGTTGGTTTTTTTGTCTAAAAAAGTAATTATGGAAAATGTATTGGTCCTTCCCCAAACAAGTGGTAGAATTCCTTTTGAGGGTAATATACCTATACTATTGCAATTTGTCATATCAAGAGAGCAATTATGAATTATTGTTATTTTCAAAATGATGATGTTTTGGGTTAAAAGGCTGGAACTGTTTCGCAAAGCTCCAAACTTAAGAGTGCTAGCATGTGGAGGTGATGGAACAGTGGGGTGGGTGCTATCAATCCTGGACCAGATTGGCTTTACTCCATCGCCAGCAGTTGGAGTATTACCTCTTGGCACAGGGAATGATCTTGCCAGAGCATTGGGCTGGGGCGGTGTAAGTTTCACTTTATTTATTTTTCAACTCTTTTGAAAATTTCTTATCAAGGTACTAAATATATTTTTTAATTGTTGTAGGGATACACCGATGAACCAATTTCCAAAATTTTATGCAATATTGCTGATGGTGAAATTGTTCAGTTAGATCGATGGGAATTGAAAGTCGAAAAAAACCCAGGAGCTGAGCCTAATGAAGAAGGCAAAGAAAACCTTCCACTCAATGTTGTAAATAATTACTTTTCTTTAGGTGTGGATGCCCACATAGCATTGGAATTTCATGAAGCACGTGGTATGCAATTCTCTTATATTTCCTTTTAAAAATTTGTATTTTAAGTAATTTTTGTGTATAATGCAGTAAAAAAAGCTCACTATTAATAAGGTTACTTTAGAGAGATACGTGAAAATACTGAAATTATTTTTCTATCCCAATTCCCCTTTGTTAGTAAAACCATGCCTATGGCATATTATAACATTTAGGGATGGGGCAGTTCCACTTTTTTCCCAGTTACAGTTCTCGGTTCCGGTTATATTAATCTGTTCCCAGTTCCAGATCTCGGTTATGGTTATTTTGCGTTCTTTGCACGAAGTGAGCGCATCTAGGGGAGGTCGTTTTCGTCCGTCCATCCTCATGTTTAATCTCCTGAACCACTATACTTACTTCGATGAACTTTGGTGTTTGGAAGTTTTTAGTTTCAAGAAAATCAAACGAGAAAATCATAATTCACTTTGGACCTGTTTTTTATGTTGTCAATGAAAACAATCTTCGTGACAACTGTTGTAAACAATATCTGCTGTAAATACCTAATTAATTTAATTTTCTATTGTCAGCACACAACATTAGGAAAATGGATAATCTACGATGAAGAAGTGAACGTAAATACAGCTATTTTTTACGTTTAGACGCAAGTGAAAAGAAATGGGTAATTTACGATGAAGGAATGAACATGAACAAAAAAATTACATTACTACTATTCCAGTGAGGTAAATTTTAAATAATTGTCGATTGTTTTATTAATTACAATTGATTTGGAAATTAGTTGGTGAATCAAAAATTCGACATTTACTACTGGCATTTCAGTTCATAGACATTATAATAAGCCATTAATATTTATCTTTTTTTTACATGATTGTATAAATCATAAAGAGTGCCTCTGCCTCGCATGTATGCATGCATGATGTGTGCATCTTTCCACTCTTGTTTTTTTGTTAAAATAAGGATCGGAACCAAAGAGCCGGATTATAAACAGTCGGTTCCGGTTATTTCTGTTCTTGAGAGAACCGGCAGAACCGAAGAACCAATCGTCCCATCCCTACATAGTTGTAAATGAATCAGTGCACACTACAAAAGGCTTATGGCATTTCATTTTGTTCATTTAAAAAATGCTTTATGCTTGCAAGAAAAAACTAATGCCTCTGTATCATTGATTCCCAACCTGGGGGTAATAACCCACCAAGGAGTAAACAAGGGAATTGTATGCTGCTATTTTTTTTACTTTGGCAGTGTTGTGAGACATTCAAAATGAATCTGTTTGTGTGTAGATTTTCAGACTCTATTGTATGTTAAACGCTTATTATTCTTTGTTAGAAAAATATCTAAAAATGGTAGGGAGCTACTGTTTTATATTTCAAAAGTGAATTTAATCAATGCATATTGTGAATTGAGATCATTTAGGAAGGAGTCTATATACTATATATTATTGTTGAAAATAGCAAAGATATCATATACTTCCCTGAGTCACGTCCGAGAAATATTGGAAACTATTTTTTCATTTTTCTTCTAATAAATTTGCCAGAAAAGGTGAAATTGTGCTTACCATAGCTGTCCCATTTTGTTTGTAAACATTTTTGAGTAGGAAAATATTTTATTCCATGCCGAGTTTAGAAGGTTTCTCCATTTTTCGTTAGTCATAATTAACCATAGGGCTCTGGTCTTAATTTTTCATTTTTTCAGTTGGTAAGTTAATCCTTCTGTTTTGAAACAAAAACATTCATATTTTATAGTACAATTAAATATTTAATAGGATGTTGTAGTGTTACTACTGTAGTTTTATGTGTGGTAAGTTAAGCTAATCTTCTGTTTTTAAACAGAAACATTTATATTTTATAGTATAATTAAATATTTACTTGAGTGTTGTAGTTTTATTACTGTGGTTTATATTTTTGCTCACAAAAATAATTTCATTTAACTGGCATGTAATTTATGTTTTTTATGAATTAATACTTATAATTTGGTTCATTTGTGAATATTGAGTATCTGCACAATTCAGGAAAGGGCGGCAGGCTGGATAAAAATCTTCGACAGGTCCAATTCTTTTTCCTGAATTATCTTCTTCTGTGAGTATGACTGAGTCATATTCATATATTGAGAATATTTTGCTTAAAATACAACTGGAAAAACTGCCCAGTAGAAAAAACAGGTATAGATAGATTTTCATTTTATATCATTTGGATGATATGCATATATTATACATATGAGCTTCTGCCATTTGAATTGATGATTTCATTTGTCTGTGAGGAAAATGTGGAAATATCATTGAAGAGAATAATTATTTTTCATGTAATAAAATGCAAAATGTTATACAAGAAAGATGAGTATATGTATAAGCATTCATGTAGCAGTATTTGGATGTGAAAAGTTTTTTGCTTTATAGTTATTTGAATTTCAAGTTGGTCCAAATTGAAGATTTTCAGACATCTAAGTTGAGCCTTTTGTGCCTTGGGTGTTTAAGGGTTAACCTAAAGAATCATTCCTTTTACTCATACCTGAGAAATCACCACCGGTCTCATCTTACAGTTTCCCAGTTGCCTGTACTTATTCACTAAACCACCAAGCACATTAACATTTTTATCCAAACCACAGTTATTTAATTGTAAACCATACTTGGCAGACCACTATCCCTAATCCAAAAGTTCTACTACACTATATACACCCGTTGCATTTCAGAAACTTTTCATTCTGTAGTCGTTCTTTTTAAGTGACTCATCCTTTCTTTCATTTATGACCAGTCTTGGATTTTTGACTTTGCAGGGTTGCCCAAATCCCCAACCAAACCCACTACATTAGGGGTGGCCAACTGACAGCTCTGGAGCTCCATGCAGCTCTTTCAGAGTTGATATGTGACTCTTTGAAACTTTGGCTGCCTTACATATACCGTAATTTTACAATTATAATTTTTAATTGAATTGTTGAAGTCAAAGATTGCCATTGAATAAAAGAGTAAGTTTTTTTTTGTTATTATATGCTACAACAGCTACATTATGTGTTGATATATATTATCAGCTCATTACATGTTATTGTGGCTCTTTGGTGATGTCAATTGCGGTATTGTGGCTCCTGCTCTGGTCCAGGTTGGCCTCCCCAGCACTACATGGTTGTGATTTTTATTCTCTTCACATTATTTATGCCAACATGTTACACCAAGACCTCTTCCTTCATAGTGCAATGCCTTGAAAACAGTCCACATTACACCTCTCTCCCTACCACTATGCCTGCTGCATCAAATCGTTGAATAATGTTCACTACAGATTCATTCTCATAGCATACTTCTTCAGAGTTTTTTCTTTTCCCTTCTTTGCTACTTAATCCAGTCACTGGTCTTTCTTCCCTCCTGCACAGACTTCCAAGTTCTTGTTTTCCTTATCTAGTAGCCTAGCCAAAACAAACTTTTCCAAAAATTTTGATTACAACTTTCTTTTCAGCTAGGACTGATTTTCATTTATGGTCCAAAACATGCTAAACACTTGCAGTGCTCTTCCACACATTACTTGACTCTTTAGGCACTTTACGTGGTACCAGCAGCTTTGAAAGTAACATTAAAGTCCATTTATTAATTTCATCCTTTAAACCTTATACTTGATGTCCACTTTTCTCCTCTGGCTATCCAAACCAGCCATCTAACTTTCACTTTATGAGGATAAACTAGGCACTTACCCTCACCATGTCCATCATTACTTGACTGGCAGACCAAAGATGATTCACTCTTCTATTGATAATAGCAGTAGCGGAACGGCATACTTCTGTTTGATATAATTGAACTTTGAAGCTGAAAAGGACAATTATGTAACTTGAAAATACTTAAGAGAAGCAGCTACTAAAATATTTTATAATCATATTAATCCTATTATTTGTCACTCTAATGAAACTGTGACCAAAGAACTATTTTATAATTTTTCCTAGAAACAAATGGAAATAACTGCATGTATATTATTCTTTTCTCTATCTAATATTCTATTTTACAGAGGCTCATCCAGAAAGATTCAACTCTAGACTAAGGAACAAAATGTTTTACGGACAAGCTGGAGGAAAGGATCTGTTGCAAAGAAAATGGAAAGACCTTTCGGACTTTGTAACCTTAGAGGCTGATGGGAAAGACTTAACCCCCAAATTGAAAGAACATAAGGTGCATGCAATTGTATTCCTCAACATACCCAGGTATTAGAATTTTTAATTCTTAAATCTATATATTGCCTTAGTAGTACTGATCTTTTATACATTGCAAGAAAAAGATCCACAATGTGAAATTTCCAGCTGTATAACTGGCCCCACCCTATGAAAGAGCTGACATAGTTTTGAAGGCAAGACTGGAAATCATGTAGTTTTTCGATACAAAATTTATTTGTTTGTTTAAAAAATACTAGAACACAATGATAGCTATATTTATGCATAGCGATGAATTTCTTTATTTTTAGTAAAATATTTGCTATTCTTTCTCACATCTCCAGTCTCTCCTCTTCCATTATACATCTTCCAACCTGCAGAAAATATCCTCAGCTCTTTGATTGATTTTCTTCCTTTACTAATACTAGGTATACTGGAATAGTTGAAAAAGTTGATTACCTATTCTTTACTTAATGACCTCATCATTTACTGTAATTTTTTTTGTTACATTATTTAATGTCTTAATGATAAAATAAATTATGCTACTTAACATTTTTATGGCAAAATACATAGCTTCATCGAAACGAAAGCAATTTTTTCTTGCAGCTCCTGTCTCTTCTCTCCTCCTTTCACATTATAAATTCCACCAATCTAGCAAAATTCTCCTCAGTTACTAAGTCGCTTTTCTTCCACTACTACTATTTGGTAAATTCTTACTAAAAATTAGTAGCGAGCATAGTAATTTGGGAGTTATTTCAGGTTTTTGAGGGGGTAATGGGCATCTGAAGGAGTTGCAAAGAGGTGAAACCATTAGTAAAGGTATGAAGTGGCAATAGGGGAAGATAGGCTGAGCCATTAATTATTCTCTATTCCTAGGCCAATCAGAATCATCTCAATTTTCATGTGCCACAACAGCTGTTTAAGAAAGGAACACGCATAAATCAGTTGCTGTAAGAGTTTTCATAGCAGCGGTGTTTCTATTAAGAAAACTCGTAACTTTTCCATTCTTGTAGTTATTCTTCTGTTTACTGCTAGTATATACCTACCTATTTAATAAAACCTATGTATGTGGCATATACGACAACTGCACACGTTTTTATTTTCCTTCATACACCCAGGCTTACTGAACATGCATACTGTATTTTCTTGCAAAAAATAGCATTAACAACGAAACCCAAAAACTTAATAAAGTATGGTGAGAAGCATAAGCATGGATAAATAAAAAATATTTGTCAATTATCCAGCACTTGAAAGTGTAGTGCCCATAAGTCCAGCATTCAAAATTCTGGTGCCCAAATGGTAGCACCAAAAGTCTTGCTTTGCTGTTTTGGTGTATACCAGAAATTTTATTCTTTACTAAAGGGGCTCCACCCCTCTTCCCGCTTCACGGCTTAACCCCCCAGCCCACGACCTCACAAGGTGCTTCGCATCTCGCCTTTGTTGGCCACTTATCAGCCAAATGCATTTCCCTCACAATTTTATAACCAAGGAAGTCAATTTGTCACCATGTAGCAGTTAAATATCGATTTGAGACTATGTTTCACCCTTCTTTCCACAAAATACAAACTCATCATACAAAGTCATTTTATTGACCCAGGAGGAGTGGGGAGGAGCTGAGCGGTAGAGTTGCGCACAGGCTTAAGAAAAGCATCTGACAAAACTCGATTCTTTTTATTATATAGAGAGATTCAGAGATATTAAGTTCCAGTAGTTTTGTGATAGTAAATAAGTTTTGTTTTGTAATATTTTTCATCGCAGAGTGACTTAAAGTTAGTTGTTGGGAATCAAAGTTTAAAATGCTTTTCTAATGTTTTCATAGGTTATTGAGAATAAAAATTCTCATTCTGATTTTGTCTCAACAGTGTTGGAAGATAGAACAGTGAGTTGAATAAATTTGTTTGCTTTTTGTTTCTGATAAAACTTCCTGATGACAATGTTTAATGCTATTAAGATAAAAAAATGTACAGTGAGCATAGTTTCTTCTCAATTTTGAAAGTTTTAATTTCCCTACAACTTATAAGAAAGGCTGGAACTTGTATGGAATGGCTCTACTCCTGAGATTAAGTTTGATTTGTTTTAAGTTTTACCTGATGACAAAATGGGCAAGGGGATAAAATATGTTGGGGACCACTACCATACGTTATTCTAGCATTGAAGCTGTTTATTAGACCTTATTTGAAGTTTTTTATTTTAGTTTAATCAATAAATATTTATGAGAGGTACAGATGTTCCTTTTTAATCTTTGGCACTTACTAAACCTTCTCCTATCCTTGGAATTGGGTTCCCCTTACCTTCTATTTTCCATTTTAGCTGGCGTGGTTTTGCCAACCATGGTGTTTCCCATGAACCTAACCCCTGCTACAAGGAGCTACTGCATTCTGTAATTTATATTATTCAATAAGTTATTGTGTATTTCATTGAGCTGGCTAATGTATGCCATGCTATAGATAATAATGAAAAAATCTAATGTACAAAGAACAGAAATAGACTCATACTGTAGCCTTCTGATATTGGCTATAGCCATGAAGCTCCAACAATTAAGAAAATAAAAAGGAGTGTTACTAAGACGTAGCTAAGCATAAAATGTTTACATTTATTGCTAGTAGTTGGCATTGTGGTGGCAGCTAAAAATTAAATATTTTTTATTATCTCTTAAACATTATATGGGAAAATGTTCAAACAAAGGCTCTAAAAAATTAAATTTCATACAACTTTTATTCCAATATTTTTTACATATACCAAATATTAAAGCAAATATTTCAAAATAATGGATAAGGGACACTTACTGTTGACTGATTTTTACCAAAAAACTAATCAACTATTGTGTCTAACAAAAATGTCAAATATTAAATTTTGCATTGATCTGATTATTTGTTTTTGAGTTAGAGCACCCACAAAATTTCTATCATATACAGTCACACACAGACATCATCGAGAAAATGGTCAAAATGTGATCAGGAAACCACAAAACATGTATTTTCGTTGAAGTCTCGAATTTGATTTTTTTCATGAAAACAATACTTTCCCCTATACCACATATAGAGAAAGTAAAAAGATTGTGGTGACCACCTCCATAGACCATATTTTAAATGAGATGTTTTGGTAAATCATTGATTGAATAATATTTTATAGTTATGGAGGTGGTACACATCCTTGGAATCGAGCTGCTGGGAGTATAGAGCCTGCAACAGATGATGGAATGATGGAGGTCATTGGTCTCACCACTTACCAGCTTGTGAGTAAGTCTAGGAACTTAGTAGATTACTCTTGTAGTAATATTCAACAATTTTTAAATTGAATATGATGTTTCTGGATTTAAAATGCAATTGTTTGGAAATTGTACTCTATGAACCATAGTACAGTAAAATCTCCTATTTACATTATCGGAATGTATGTTTTCCTGCTATTTACAACATTTTATATTGGTCCCATTAATTTTCCTGATTCCAATGTAAGTAAAACCCTGTATTTACGTTATTTCATTTTAAGTTTTCCTGCTATTTGCATCATTTTATGTTAGAATATCCAGTTTTTTAGAAAACAATTTAGCATGCGATTCCCAACAGTTTTAAACCTTTTTTTTGTCTTAGCTTTGCAAAAATATCCAAACTCTTTTGGGTGAAGATTTTGAAAATGGCAGCAGAGTAGGAACAGTGTCCCTAGAGGCAAAAATATGACCTCTTTCTTTTCAAAACAGCACTCACTTTAACAGATGCTACTCAGGAACAGCGTACTTAGAGACGGAAATACGTAATAACTCTTTTTGGTGAAAACTTCAAAACCTCTTACACAAATCACACTGGCAGAGCATAAACGGTGCACATAGATATGGAAATACTAATTACACTATTTACTCTTTGAACTAAGTATGAATGCTATTGAAAAGATGTTAAAGTTTGGCGCTATCATGTTTTAACCCTACTCAAATTCTGCCCCTTGGCTCCCACAGTTTGTAATTAAATTTAAGTTAATTTGTAATCATTTAAATTACTGTATTGTCCCAAATATAACACGATGCTTTTTTTTCAGAAAATGATATTTGAAAAGTAGCCCCCGTATTATATTCTAGTACAAGTGATTTTAAAAATCATGTTTTGAAAAATCACCATACATTCCGCACGTCTGTTTAAGTGATACAAGATACTCGTACTTGTTATATTGTAGACACATTAGACATACATGTTACAATGTACTTGGAAAGTGTTTGAGGTGAGAATAGGTCATTAGTCATTGAATTGAAGCTATCAGTATGTTGGCGTATTCTTTGTACCTGCCTTAGCGAGTTTTTACCCATCTATTATTTTAACAATGGGTGACAAAAAGGATGCTGATCATCTTGAGAAAAAAGGTTCTTCCAAATCCCAGGTTAACAGAGGAATCCGACGAAGTTATGACATGAATTTTAAAATAGTCAAGAGACAAATGTAATGTGGGGGATGTAATGGAAACCCAAGCATACTATACATACTAGCATTTTAATTTGGCATATATTTTAATATTATTATTATTATTATTAAAAAGTGTGCTGGTTAAGTAAATGAATAAATAAATATATTCTTTATAAACTTAGCTTTTTTAACACTGATTTTATTGTTAGTCTTACTGTAACAAATGAGTGAGTTTAAAAGTAAAATCAGTTGAGCAATTTTTCCTTTACCCTGAATTTGCACTTGCCCGCAATTGACACTTTTTTCCCAGATCCCTAGAAAATTGTAAATAAGAGGTTTTACTGTATATAAAATGGGGGGTGCGAGAAATGGTGAAACAAGATTGATAGTAAATGAACAAACACTATTGCACAGCCTAAGTCAAAAGCACTAGACACCGATGTTTCAACAGCTAAGCTCTCATCTTCAGTAGTGTGGGGTGTAGGAGAGGGAAACATGGTGATTCATGACTTTATGTCAATACTTTAGGAACGTATTCCCAAGACCATTACCAGTCAGAAATGTCATATAAACATGAGTCTGATTCTCAGCAGTATAGAACTTTGGTTTTTTGAAATTCAAGATAATTTAAACTTAATTAAGCTGTTCATTGGAACAAGCTCTTACATTGTTAAGTTCATTTAATAATAAACATTCAAAATGGCCACTTTCAGCTTGGATTCACTTCCTGACTCCTTTGTCTATTGAATGTGTATCAAGAACTTCAGTGTCATTTAAGCATCTTGCACAATCTAAAATTCAATGAAGTTGTTCATCTCTTGTGTCTGCTTTGTATTCATACGTCATGGCTTTCATGTGATCCCATGCATATAAATCTAGCAGGCTGAGGTCTGGTGACCTCAGTGGCCAACTCTGCAGACCTCCACAGCCAATCCACCTATTAGGGAACTGATGCATGCTCATGTACACTGCATTTCAAATACCCATAGTTCCATAAATGTGGAGGATTGGACCCATGTTCATATGGCATTCCTACTGGGAATGGCCTCAGGAATAAGCTCCTGAGGTATTGGCAAAGTCATGATTGTATACCCCTTTTCCATCTAGACCAAGGTCGTTGTTCATAACTGTGTTTTTATTTTTGTGTATGTAAATGGTTTCGTATGCATAGTTTACTATATTGTCTAATTGATTTGAGCAATTATAGGTTTTCTATGGTGATAAGATGGTGAGTGTCAAAAATTTGAGTTGCGATGCTTGATCTGTTTATTCTGTTGTTTTTGCATCATGCCTAGGTGTTTTTAAAAGTGTTGGAGATACTGCATTAGTTTTGGTGTATGTTGGAGTTTTATGTATTTTTACTTTGTTTTGTTTTTGGTATGTATGGTGGATGATTTAATATGTATATTGTGTTTGTGATTTAAAAAAATGTTTTCAATAATTAGTGAGTCGAGTCCATTGGGTAATTGCAGTTTTTAATAAATGTAAGTTCTTTAGAAAAATCTGTTTTTGTTATATATGTGTTTAAAAGTTTGTGAATCATGGAGTGGAAGGGCGTCAATTTATGTGAGATATGGTGGTGAGAGTCCATACGAATATACCGTATTTTTCAAGCTATAATAATACACTTTTTCTAGAAAATGATCCCTGCGCCTTATAGACCAAAGGTAAGATTATTGCTGTATTCAGTACTGACACTCATGAACCCACTCTTCCCCTAAATCAGTGGTTCTTAAACTCTCAATTAAATTCCTTTGAATTGAATATAGTAAAAATAAGAATCTTTATTGCAAATTTCTTCATTTTATGTAACTATCAATAATTTTTATCACCTTGTTTTTACAAAAATTTCCTTATAAAATTTTATTATTCATGTAAACTTTATTTTTTGGCATTTCACCTTGCATCCAAAATAATTGTGCAGGCCTTTGGGAGGCCATGACCCACAGTTTGAGAAACATTGGCTCAAATAGAATTCATAGCAAAAACATTAAAATATACATTGTTAATAATTAATATTTAAAAAACTGTTAAAATATATTGTAAAACCTTATGCAACGTGAATTCCAGCAACACATTTTTATTATTGCCCTTCATTACATGTGTGCTCACAGTAATTACAATTTTGGTGCATTTGCGATGTTTGTTGCGATGTTTTAATCTTAATTAACACATTGAATAGTGAAATTAATGCCACAGAACATAAGAATTCCAGTAGAAGTCATAAAAATTTTATAAACACCTAAGATAAATATCGTTGTGTGTATTGAGGTCACAATGGTTACAAGAGAGAAAAGATATTATTGTTAGCTATAAACTTTAGATGATTCAATATGTAAAAACGAGTTGATTTTGAGATCTTCTTTTAATACATGATCCAAGTATGTTTTTGATACTTCCAATTCGAAAGAAATTTTGCTTGTTGATTTTTTTCAGCAATATTATCACTTGATGCTTGAATGTCTGTTAGGTGCTGGTTGCAGGTGACAAGTCTACAACTCCATGCAGCATTCTTTGCTGAACCTGTCGCAAATATCTTCTTATCCCAATTTATTAGGTTTAACCTTATAGGTACCCTCTTGCCAAAACTATCTTTGAACTTTGTGTAACCTCGACTCATTTCTGCTCTTTTTTTCTCATGGTACAAAACAGCAGCTTTGATATTCCCTTCTATTGTAAAAGGACTAGTATCTGTCATATTTCATCAACAATTGATAACTAATATTTTCTGAAATAGAAACTAAGAATTAATATCTACTAGCTTAAGTATCTGGCCTTACCCAGGTAAATGCAGTACTTAATGTCTGTAAAATTGTAGAACTTTATTCTTATGATTTCCTATGAGTTACGTATCTTAAGTGTCGCTAAATGCTCTTAGACACCTCTAATTCTTTCAATTTTTAGAGAATTTCTCCATATTTGTTTTGAACATGGAAATTTTCCATTTTCCCAAGTAAAACTCTTGTCAATGCCAAGGAACTGCATTGTTGCTCTCGATAAACCAAGTACATTTTCCATAGAATTTTAGTCATCATCCCAATTGCTCTGAACACATCTCAAAGTGTCTTGTTTTACTCAAGAGCTGCTGTGTTTCTTCATTCCTTTTTAAATTTTTTTAAAATTCCCCTCATAAGTGTGTGGTTTCAATCCAAGAGCATTCATTTCATCTAGTAGAATACTGCAGTTCATATATTGCTAGCATCGGTTACTATGAAAACTATTCAGCATGAAGATATTGTTGCTGAGAACAAATAAAAAAACATTTTCTTCTCCTTAGATCTTATATTATTTGTGAGTTCCAATAAAAACTTTATTCAGAGATATTTATTATTTTTAACACGTAAGTCCCATAAACAAAGGAAAAATTGCATCTGGATTTAAACTCGGGTACTTTGAAGACGACTATCTTGTTGCCCTTCAACTTGAAAAGACTAACAAAACCATACAGATTTTTGTGCATTTGATGGCCGCAGTGAATGCCAGAGATTTTCCGCTAAAATAACTTCAAATTTTCATGTTCTAAATAAACTTGCATATAAGTTTGATGTCTCTTCGAAAATTGATGGTATGAAAGTTCGCCGGCCTTGGTAGAGGGGTGGTTTGCGTGTCTGGCTCCTAACGCTAGGGTTGCGGGTTCGATTCCTGCCGAGGGCATGGTTGTATGTGTTCGTCTTTGTTAAAGTTATTACGCTCATTGTAAAAGGC
Source organism: Tanypteryx hageni (assembly GCA_028673005.1). Lineage (NCBI taxonomy): Eukaryota > Metazoa > Arthropoda > Insecta > Odonata > Petaluridae > Tanypteryx > Tanypteryx hageni. Next base: position 194,759,079 of record CM054114.1, on the reverse strand, counting down.
CGTTAACGGCTATTTATGAGCTGATATAAATAAATAGATTCATTTAGGCATTTTTTTGTTCAAGTTCTGACTTTCTACGAATATAATAAGTAATTTTAAGATGCAAATGAAAAATATGCTGTACTCATTCCCATGCCATTTTAACCCTTAACTACGTGCATCCTGACACTCCATGCCCCACTTTACCTAAAATATGCATAAAATGTTGCAATAGAGATGAAGCATTTTTTGACAACCAATTACCCTATCACTAACACATTAGCCGACTATGAGGCAGATTTATCGCTCTGGTGGCCGTGTTTTTTTCCCTAGGAGCCGTTTGTTTGGTTGCTCTCACATTTTGTAGCACTCGGAACACCATGCACTCAGTTATGTAAGTAAAATGCATAAATCCTGCATGCACTCTAGCTGCTGTAATTTTGAAACAGGTTGGCTCTGAGGAAGTAGAACTTGAAGATGAAGTATAGCCATCGAGGAAAATAGGACGTGAAGCTTTCCATGTGGATGTGATAAAAATGCTAGCACAACTCTAAAGTGTAATAGTTGTTCACACTTTACATTTAAGAAATACATTTCGTTAATAACCTACACATGTGAAATATGTCACTCAAACATAGATCTGGACAGTTTGTAACTATGATTTATGTGAAATGTTTACGAATTTCTTTTTTTAATTTGTTTTGTACTTTTCCAAATAACTACTCTTAATGTGTTGTTTAAAATAAATATTAATCATTACTGCATTTACTCACATATAAGCCACACTTTTGTTTTTTGAGACAATCTAGAGAAAAAAATGTTTCCGAAAATAAGCCCCACTTCAAAAATCACGATTAGGCATAAAATATTCTGTGTAATTACTAATATGTATCATTAACTTTACACAAATATCAGTAAATATTGGTATTGTTTGTAATAATAAAGTATTTCAGTGAATTATTTGTAACGATCAGAAATATATTCATTTCGCAGGATACAAACTACAATTTTTGACTTACAATTGCAAATTAAAATTAGAAAGAATTTACTGATGGTCTTCGGACCTGGACCGCTTTAAAGAAAAATAAATAATATTTCTTATTCTTATTGTCACATATTGCCTACGATCTAAAATTGCTCAAGTTATATGTCAAATCATATTTATTGGAAAAATTTAAGCTTTTATGTTGACTTGCCGACCGTGTCATTATTAAACCTCAAGATTCTATTGTCGTCTCAATCCCTTTACTATATGCGTAAGGGAAGCATGCTTTGAATGCTTTAATATGAGAGAGAGAGAGGAAGAAAGAAAGGAGAGAGGCAGAGGGGGAGAGAGGGAGTGAGAAAGGAGAGATATAGATAGATAAGGTTCCTTATTAGGGTGAGATAGAGACTAGGAAGTATATTTTTCCAGAGAAGGAGATAGAGGGAGAGATAGTGAGGAAGAGAGAGATAAAGTGTGAGGGAGGGAGACAGAAGGAGGGAGATAGATAGATAATTTTCCTTATTACGGGAGGAAGAGAGAACAAGAGGAAGAATGGGAAATACCTTAAATTTAATACTTAATCCATGCACACCCATCATATTTGATGGGCAGTTACACTAGTTGTTCATATTTCTGCTGTAATAAATCATTGATTAACTTTATAAACTTTTGTTAAAAATTTTATTTTGTCTTTGTAGGAACTTTTATCTCTGTATCTATTTGGTTTTTGAAGCAAATATATTGTTTCTTCACTTAGCCTTTGTTGCAAGCTGGAGGTCATGGGACTTCTATAACTCAGTGTAAATCTGCCAAAGTAACAACAACAAAGACGATTCCAATGCAAGTAGATGGTGAAGCATGCAGATTGAATCCATCTATAATCTCCATAACTCTTCTCAATAAAGCTTCAATGCTAGCAAAGCGGAAAGGAGGAAAAGCAAATAGCCAGTAAGTGAACTTTTAAGTTTTTATTTTTATTATAGTAGGATATGATATTGAGAAATTTCTATTTCCTAAGTATCATAGTTAATCCTGATGGTTGCAAATCAATATATGCCTTAATTTTTGGTGAATGTTGTTTACTTTGTAATGAATTACTTCCTTAACTTATAAGTTTAATTGCAATTCTAATCGACACTGTAGTAAAATAAAAATAAGTTTATTAACTCAAATGAAATTTGTTTGTGGCTACCATACCATTTAATATTTAATCTTTATAAAAAATTCCTTACAGGCAGGCAACATTAGAGCAACTAAAATTATCAGTTAATAAAATCAACATGGCAGATTATGAGCAACACCATTATGACAAGGACTTGCTGAAACAAGCAGGTGAGGACTCCATCAAGATTGGCAGTCTGTCAATGATTATAGGATATATTAAACCTGATAGTCTGCATACTCCTGCTTTCTGCAATTTCCTTCATTTCTTTATGGCTCCTCCCTCTCCCCTCAAGTATTCCATCAACTGAAACCTTTTCCTTCCTCGTGTCTCTTTTCAGTTGTTTTTCTAATACATCTTTAATCATACTCTCCCTCTCTCTCTCTTAGGGTCATGTCCAATCTAGTTATTGTCTCTATAATCATTCGCTTCTCCTGTTTTTGGGGATCCTGAAGGCAGTGGGCATGAATCCTGTGAAAGTAGGATTTTTTCCAAGGTTGCCCAGCCCCCTGTTTGTGTGGTTTGAGGAGACTGTGCAAATTCAGTGTTCTGTCCTTCAGAAGGGACATTAAGCCATTAATCCCCTTGGTGCTCTTGTGAGTGTGTTCAGTATGGAGGGAGCTATAATCCAAGAGGTTGATAAGCCAAAAATACACACAGTCTCCTATTTTTCTTAGTACTTCCTCGTTTTTCATCCAATTTGTCCATTTTATCTTCAGAATTCTACTTCATGTCCACATTTTGAAGCTTTCCTTGTATTTTATTTAATTCTTCCTCAATGTCCTTGTTTCTTCTCCATTCAAAGCAATACTCCATACATATCATTCTGTCAACTTCCTGCGGATATCTCCCTTTATTTTTCCCATCAGTAGGATTTTCTTTCTTCTAAAAGTGGCTCTAGCTTTTGCTATTCTAGTTCTTATTTCATAATAGAAATGAAAACCTTATTGTAATTTCCACTAGAAAATATTTTACTTGATCAGTTTTGCATTTTACAGCATCATCAGATTACGAAAGGTTTGTTCCTTTAGTTGCCTGATGATGCTGTAAAAGGCAAAACTGGTTGAGTAAAAATATTTATTGGTGGAAATTATGATGAGTCTTTCATTTCCATTATGGAATCTTTCCACAAAGTGAAACCTTCCCATGTAGACTTCATTAGTCCTTATTTCATTGGTGCATTTTGTATCTCTTGTTGTGGTGTTCCTTATAGCTTTCTACCAATATTTATGTTCAAGTTTTCTTCTTTTCCCGATATTCCCATGCTTTGATTTTTCTGCATTTATTTCCATTCAGTATTTTTTACCTGTTGTTACCTGTCTATAACTCTCCAGTTCCTTTTACTCTCTTTCTAGAAGTAGGTGACCATCAGCATATTTTATTGTTCTTATAATCCTTCCTCCAATCTTGAAATCTCCTGTGTTTTCTAGCACTTCTTACATTAACCTTTCTTTGTACGTATATATTAAATAGAACTGACTTGTTGTACTCCTATCCTGATATTTACTCCACTGGTATTCCCTTTCTCTAATCTGATTTTTACAACTGGATTCATGCATAGATCCCTTATAATTCTCATGTTTTTCCAGTCTACACTTGTATCCTTTGATATCCTCATCAGCATTAACCAATTTACATTATCAAATGCCTTCTTCCAGTCAATAAAAACTCCTTATAGATCTAAAAATTGATTTTAATCTACCATCTTCCAGTGAAGACCAATATCATCTAAGCCTTATGGCAGTAAATCTTATGCAAGCTTAATTGCAAAATGTGTTGCAAATTAAGGCATTAGTTTAACTTTTAAGAAATTGGAGAGTATTTCATATGAAATTATGACCAATGAATATCAAAGTTCATTAGATAATGCAATTTATTTGTCTTTTGTCATTTTTATATTATGCTTAATCCATTTTGTTAACAATTTTCAGCTATTTCTTTGGGAACTATTGAAGTTAGTCCAACTGCAGATTTGGAACAAGTCAGAAATCTTATCAATAAACTCCAAGAGGAGAGTGCTAGCACTACCGCTAGGCTTTCACCAGATTGGTGCTTTGTTGATTGTAAGTAAAATAGATTAATTGTGTTTAGTTTTAAGTTCCAATTTTAAGACTTTTAGAATGTTTATAAAGAAATGCACTTATAGTTTCACTTTGGCATCTGTCTGTCTGTGCACTTGCTTAAATCGAAATTGTGATGGAACCATAAACGATAGAGAGCTGAAAATTGGATTATAGATTTCTGTATTGTTGCCTGTTGTTTTTCTTGGGTTTTGAGTTTCGAAAAATATACAAGGACGAATAGTAGCCTATTTAAAATTCTCTTTTTAATACCTCTGAAGATATAATAGATGGAATGCTGAAATTTTGAGTGCACATTTTCACATTGATACCACTTACAAAAGAGGCTCTAGTGACTGAATAAGATAATAATAATCATCATTCCATCTCACCAATCACAATACACCCCCAGCACCTATATAAATTCCACATCCAGTCAACTGTTCATTCCCTAATTTCTCTTACTGAGGATGATACCGTTGATGTCAAAATGTACATGTAGGATAATAAATATACTGGTGTGATGTCTGATTTTCTGTGTGTGCAAGCCCGTGAGTTCCTGGCACTGAGTCACTTCCCACAAACTCACACACGTAATACTTCTGTCCCTGGAGTGAATTAGTTTTCATAAACCACATAAGTGTGTCTGTACTATCATTAGTATTTATTTAGTCATATTTCTTTTTTTTATGTGTTGGTGTATATGGTGTTACATTTTCATGAAATTGAATTTTCGCTCAAACTAGCGTAATTGCCCATCAAATTTGAGGGACATGCGTGAACTTAAAATTGAATTAAAAATTAATGAAACCAACTTTTAAATGCCCTAAAAAGTAAGCAATAAGTATAAAATTCACATAATTGAGTGTTCCAGAGAGTAAAAATAGTTTTGGGCGAATAGAAATTGCTTGACAAAGAAATACATTACACTATACAAATCTTATATGCCTAAAATTATTTTATCTCTATGTAACATTTAATTTTGTCTCTCTCTCTCTCTCTCATATTAAAGCATTCAAAGCATGCATTCCTTACGCATATAGTATAAGGATTAAGGAAACAATACAATCTCAAGGTTTAACAATGACATGGTCGGCAAGGCAACATATCATTAAAAAGCTTAGATTTTTCAAATAAATATGATTTAAACGTAGAACTTCAGCGATTTTATATCGTATGCAAAATTCAATGATAAGAATAAGAAATGTTGTTTATATTTCTTTAGAACGGTATAGATTCGAAGATCGTAGGTCAATTCTTTCTAATTTTAATTTGCAAAAGAGTAAAAGCTTGCAAGTCCCAAAATGGATTTTTACATGTTATCATAAGCGAAATAGAAATTATCTACTTGAATCGAACCTGGATGTTTTTTTGTGATTTTGTTTCGTAAATGGCTTTTACTATAAGAGACAAACATTCCTACCGAATTTCAATCTTCTACCTACTTCAAAAGTTTGTTATAAATAGCATTACAGCCAATCAGTAGAGCAGTCTGGTGGGGCATGGTGGAAGTTGTTGTAGACAGAGTAAGAGAAATATATATAATATGAGAAATTTCTGGATAAACATTTGTTTCCAGTTCATCAACCAATTTCATTACATCGTCCAGTTTTTCTGGTATTTGAATTTTGCCACTTATACAGTAAAATGTCAGTGTAACAAACGCCAGAGTAACAAAATATTCAGTAAAACGAAATTATTTTCTCTCCCCTGCCAATTTACTATGTAAAAATTTCATTTTAACGAATACCATTGTAATGAATTAGTGCAATAAAAATTCTTCCTGGTACAAAAAAATATGATCATTATAACAAAGTTTGTAAAAAGAAACTCCTTAAACAATGTGATGTACACTTTTTTATCTTTACTGGGTTTGATTTTTAGCACCTGGCAATCCTGCAATGATTTAAACTTTGTGAAATCTCAATCCAGACAGGTGTATTGGACGATAAGGAAATGGACTGTTCAGAAAATATTACGGACTTTTTTAAGAAGTAAACACTAATTCATGGTTTCTTTGTTTATAATTATTTTGTTATATGTAACCATCGTTCTGACGTTTTGGCTCAAGTGCAATGTATTCCCTTTGACTGTGGCACCACAAATGACTATGGCCAAATACGGAACTACGTCCTACAGTAATATGTTCTCATATGAATAAACACATCGAAAAACTATTCCTTTTTATTCCAATAAAACCTTCTGTTAAGATGGATTTGGGTTGGGTTGATGTGTTTCATCTTCACTTTATATCAATGTATTACTCATACTATTTCTGAATTTTTTTGAGTTCCTTTTCCTGCTATGATTACAATGATGACTTAAGCACTACAGATGTAATGGCACCTAACTGCGCGAAGAGTCATGTGATGTAGTGATGTAGGGGAAGGCAGGTGTGGAGGGGGAAAGCTTAAGTGGAAGGTGGCTGTGGAGGAGGAAAATTTAAGGGAAATTGAAAGAATTGAGCGGAGCTCTGCAGGACTGGCAAGTCATTTGAATTGGCAGGAACTTAAGCGAAGTAAGATACGAGATTGAAAAGTATGTGTTACAAATTGGGAAATGGAGGCATTTTGAAAGACGAAAATTAAAGTAATTGTTTATCCGTCAACATTTATTTGCACTTCATGCAATGCAACATCGAAAGCGTTCAATACATTACAATGGAAGCAACTAAGCTCCTATTCTGTGTTACATATTAGTTATACAATGAGTATAAAAATTGGCGAATACTGAAAACAATACACAAACTACTACTAACTACTACACAACTGAAACTAATCCTCCTCATTTTCAGTATCTGAATCAACACTAATAATTATCTCATTGATGTTCTCCATAATATTTTCTGCTTCAATAAATTCTCTCTCTATTCTCTGTGCACATTCACATATGTTCATCCACTCATTCACTCCAATTTCGAAACACTTCTCTTCCACTAACCTTTTCACTTCATCCATTTTAAAAGTTATATTTCTTGAACCCACCCAATTTTTTAAAATTTCCCACACATTTTCAATTGGATTTAATTCCGGGTGATAAGGTGGCAATCTTAAAGCAGTGTCCATGTTAGGCAAGCAATTTGTCCACTAAAAATTCATTAGGTGGCTTAAATTTCTTTTTTCATATAATTCGATTTTAGTATATGTAACTGAATATTCAGTCCCTCTTGAACCCAGCCATACTTTCATTTCACCTTTCTTGTACTACTTGATGGCCATCGATTAAGCTCCACGTTGTGATATGGATCATTATCCATAACGAGCACAGAATTGGGTGGTAAATTCGGGATAAGCTTATTTTCCACCCACTTTGTGTAGTTCTCTTTATTCATGTCTCCATGGTAGTCTCCCGTTTTCAGTCCAGATTTGAACAGAAGGAGAGCATGAGGCACAAATCCAAAGTCCCCTCCTTTAAGAAAAATCGAATACATATATAAACTCTGTTATAAACTTGTTTCCTTTAAAATGTCTATAACATTTGAAGGAAATTGCAAATACCTGCATGAACAATTATTAAATGCTGGCCTTTGGAAATCTGCGCATTTAGGCCATATTCATCACTGCTGGACCACTGATAAGCTGTGGTGTGGCTTGAATGGATGTAGGTTTTGTCTGTGTAGACAGTTTGCCATCCTTCTCTATATTTTTGTATTTTTCTCAAATACTGCATCCGTTTCAAGCGAATGTCTCTGCGTTTGCAAAGACTTCTTTTATTATTGATATTGATATACCATATCCACCCGAATACAAGCCGATGTTTTTCATCAAAATCCATCATGAAAAAATCACCTCTTTGCTTAAATATGAGTCCAAGAAAAAATTTGGTGTTAGGGTTAAGTCTCCTAGTCACCCATAGATGGCAGCATGTCTCATTGCCATCACGTTCAAATGATAGTATTATATTTTTCGTAGAGTAAATATTTGACCTACAATGAATATTAATGAATAAATAATAAATCTAGAATATTGAATTTAGCAGTAACTGTGTTTTGTTACTGTTGTTCCCTGTTCTTTCATTTCTAAATGCTATTGGATATTTTATTTTGTTTCTCAGGGTAATGCATGTCTATCATTAAGAATATTTAACAATTTGTATTATTTTTCATTGACCATTAAAAGAAGTTCCTATTAGTTTAACTTGGCTATTGTAGTTGTTGCTATAGCCAATGTAATGTTTATATGCATGTTAAATCCTCATTCATGGAATCTATTAAAATTATGTACATTGACTATGCAGGCGATTACATAAAATGTGATGACAGTTTTTGATGCTCAACTCTTTGAATTTCGGTAAAATTTTACATGAACATGTATAATTCATCATTATCATCATAGGTAGTCTGTCCGTAAACCTGGTTCTTCATATACTCCTATTTTCCACTGTCCTACTATCTACTGGTGAAGTTCTTGTTAATGGCCAATTTAGATTTTATATAATTCACTTATCTGTGGGATTAGGTATATTAAGTCATAAATAACTATTTCTTTGTTGTTGGCTATTTATGGATTGTACTACTTTTATAATTTGGCAATATATCTATATTGTATCACATTTTAATATTCACAGCCTGTACTGCTGAAAGATTCTTTAGGGTGGATCGTGCCCAAGAGCACTTGCATTATGTGACAGATGTAGGAGGCAGTGAGGAGCTGTTTGTACTTGACACAGAATCTGGAGGTGCTCCACAGACTCCAGATGATGATTCCTCAACGCTGGTTGCAGCAGCTGGAGCCTCAAAGCCTGATAATGTTGCACAGCAGCTACCCATAGTGAGTGAGAAGAATGGACATCAATCAGGCGAACAGAACAATGATTTCAGAGGCCAGAAGAAACCAAATTCTGATATGAGGTATGACATTTATTGATAAGAAATCTATGAAATGTATCTTCACCAAGTCTAATATTTGTTGTTTACTATAGAAACTTTGCTTTTTGCCATTGTGCTTGTGTTCTAATTTCCAATTTGTTCAGGAGATAATGCTGTTGGATGGAAATTGTGGTATGGAATTTTTGTTTTTGCTGCTTTTTACTGTAGTGAAAATAAAAATACATTAGGTGTTAATATGCACCAAGCAATAGAAAATTTTCATAGCATTTTATAGTATTGTTCTGTATGAGTTTTGATTATCATTTATTATAATATTATGGTATCTTTGATCAGGATTGATGAATGATAAATATACGTTTTAATGACCTATATGAACACTACATTTGGCATGTTCACAGCAAGTTGTAATCACGTTATTTAATTTTGCTTTTTGTGGTTTGGTAATTACAGCATCGTTTGTTCTTATAAAATTGTATTAAAAAAGTATCAGTTCCAAAGGAATGAATAGTTTCTCCATTTTATTCTGTATCTCTTGCATGGCATTCTTTCAGCTTATATATAGGTCTCTAAAGTTCAAAATTTTGCAAAAATTAAAATATTTCTCTATTTCTCAATGAAAGTTTAATCTCAAGTTTGAATGATGGGCTGGCCATTAAGAATAATTATTGTCTTTATTATAAATTTTTCTTAGGAACAATCAATTGATGTTGCCCAATACATGTTTTTCTCAGATACGATACAATTTATGCTTATCATAGCCAGTGACCATCTTAACATGAGTAGGAGAGTATTTCTGTAAACATGAGGCAAAATTAAATTTTGTTGTATTAAAACTTATATTATAAATTGTATATGACATTAAGATGTTTACAGTTAATGATTATTGGAGCAATGATGGTTACACAAATTAACATCTTTTTCAGTTCTGCTGTTGAATGTGGTTTTGACATTGTATTTACATTGAATATGTAGGCTTCTCCTGTCATGCCAGAGGTCAACAATCCATTCATTATTTGAATGTATGATTAAATAACCAAACAGCCACACACATTTTATGTGGTGGCTCTCATCCTATGAATTGTGATATTTGAGAGACTGTTAACAACAGGACAAATTCATAAGGAAATTTGTTGCTTTTTATCTTGAAATTGCTATTGTATTGTTCCTGTAATAGTGTGATTCCTTCTGAGGATGTCATTGATATTACGTTAAACAAGGAAGTCATCCGTCCCTAATGTAATGACTACAATTCTTGTCATTCTACCTTTCATTGTAAAATGAAAATAACTTTTGCCAGAAGATGTGTACTACTTATTTTATCTAGGTACAAATGAAATAAATACTTTTGTTTATACATTAGGCTTATATTATAACAAAAAGTATGCAAATTCTGTGTAAATTACAATTGTTAGCTTTTTCAGTTCTTGATCTTTCACTGAATATGGCATAATGTACATTCTGTTCCACATATCATGTAATAGAAATAATACTCAAGCCATAATCAGTAAATAAATTTTTAAGTGAATTTCCCAGTCCCATTTTACAATGGTCAAGCATTCTCATAGTATTTCAGGTTTTTTTCTCTTACACATTTTTCATAAAATGTGCATTTTCCTTTTCTATTGTAATGATTATTTTCCCCAAGTGTAAAACTGATAATCTTCCAACATCACTTAAAAGCTGTAGTAGAATTATTATTTTAGCTCAATTACTAATTTATATTTACAGTCAGTAAATGAAAGCAATAACATTAATCCTTTATTTTTTTGGTTGCTGGTAAATGCTTTTATTGTTTTACAAGATGATTGTTGTTATGATTTATTTATTTTAAACTTTTTACAATGCTAGTTTTGTGTTGGCAATATTGTATTTATATAATAAGAAGTGGAACTATCCACTGGTACAATCAATGTTTGCTCCGACAGTGTTGAAGCATCAATGGAAGAAGAGGGGGACCAAGAAAAGTTGTTAGAAAATTCAAGTAGTAATCAAAATCCTCACATGGACAATGGCATTAATGATGTTGATGGTGGAGGGAGTGGTGTTACCATTGATTCTTCTACGGATAAGTTAAGGGTTGCAGGACAAAAGAGGAATGATGCTAGTGAACCAAAGACTGTGGGAGAAATTAAGGAAAAAAGGAAGGTGAAAAGCAGGGAGACAGAGAAAGGAAATGTTTCATCTGCTATGGAGGTTCCCGATGACGTTTTGCAGCCTGGGGGTAATTTTGTTCGCCTTAGGTAGGTTAACTTGGCGACACTGAATGCAACATCCCACTATCTCATTTTGGATTTTGAACATTTTTGTGTTTTTTGTTGAATTATAAGAATTATGTCCGTATAAATAAAAATTCATAGATTGTTACCAATTTTGAAAATTATATCTTTTTTACTTTGATGTTCAAAATCATATCCTGTATTTCTTTATAACATTTTAAGTGTTTCTATAGTAGTAGATAGTTTTAACATAATGGAGTGTTAAGTTAATTGGACATGAACTACTAAAAATACATTAATGTACCAAAGTGTGTTATTAGATTCAATCAAAGAGTAGATGGAATGTTATGATTATAAAGACATGCAGTTTCTTTTAAATTGAATGAGTGGGGATTGAAAATAACTTCAAACATTTTTGTGCAGTTTTATGTGTGTGATTTTTTTGTATTTTGTGTATTTTATGATTGGAAAATCAATTATTTGGCTTTGTGCATAAATGTAGATTTATTTTTTTGGAAATTTTATTTTTGTACAAGGTACTGATGTTTATTTCTTTCAGATATGTTTTATTTTATTTTAAGTTTCCTTGTCTGTGAAATCTGTGTCATTCTCATTTTGTTATCTATACAAACAATTTGATTTTTGAAACATGTATTAATTGCTTTAGTTTTTCTTGTATAGCCCATTTAAACCAAAATTAATGGTTATATTTTTATAAAATTCTATTTTTATTTTTCTGTTGATATTATTGATATGATTTTTATAATGTATCTTAAGTTCAAATTGCACAAAAAATTGATAAATGAACATATACATTTATAAGTAATCAATGTCATTTGATGAAGAATATCAAAAGAGTGCATGTCCTTTCATAGCATGTTCTTCAGTAATGATATTTCTAAAAATTAATTGATATTATAACTTTACTTGCATGCTAGCGCTCATGCCAAGTTATTTGGCCTTGACTTTTATTCCTTGAGGTAAGTTGTGAATCATATAAAAGCTCTTTCATGTGAATTTGATCCTTCACTTTAAAAATGTTGACTCATCTTGTTTTAATTTGCTTCATATTAGGCACTTATAGTTTCTGTGTGTACTTTTAAATGTGCTTTGTATTTTTGTTTTGAAAACTTTATTAAATGCCATAACTTTTTTCCAGTCATCTGTTGGAAAAAACTTCAGTAGATGTGTTAAAAGCAGCTAAGACTGGAGACATTAAAATGGTAAGTAAAGGACAACAATTTTGGCTTTTCTTGAAGTGCTTTTATTAACAGGTTTACTGTTATTTTTCTCTTTAAATTTCTCTAATAAAAATAAATTCTACAATATCTATGAAATCCATTTTAATGGGATGTTACCTTGCCAACCAATTACATAGTTAAACCTCATAATCCTATAGTTATTTCAATCCTTATGGATGAAAGCATGCTTTTCATACGAGAGAGAGACTGATTGATTGATTTGACCCTTCATTGGCAAGGTTGGGCCCTGTTGGGCCTCTCTTCCAAGTTAGTACAGGTAGTTCCCACTTAACATGTAATTCACTTTAGCATAATTTACCATTTGGGGAACCTGTTCACTTGGCACGAAGAATTCCCAGCTTTACACGAGTTGCAACACAATCAATTATGCAAAAATAAAATAAAAAAATGTAGCCATTAAGGCAATGTGTATATTAATTTGCATTTATTCATAAAATACTAGATAATATATAATTTGCAGTCTGAAGTGAAAGTAATACTTCCTGTAGCCATTTTTTGTGACATTTACCATGAAAGAATGAAAGACAAAAAAAGAGAAACTGTACACAAATGTGGGACCACTAGACTAAAACATGCAAAATAAGCTTTGGAAGACGAATTCTGATTGTAATGCCTTTTGCGAAAAAAAAGCATGCTTGTAGTTGTAGATGTAAAACTAAAAACAGTATCAAAACATAAGACGTCATGATCATGACGAATATCAAATAGTCACCACTAAGGTAATGATCTGGTCTGGCCAGGTTAGCCTGCCATGGTAATTGGGTAGACTGTGCAGCCAGGGACCCAACGCCGAGTGCCAGGCGGCGGAAAATAACTTGACGACCCTAGGGGGCCAACGGCTTCGGGCAGATGAACCTCTTAGGGAGGGTGATGGTACCTCAGGTGGAGGAAGGCATCTGTACCCCAGGTTAGGGGTGGCCTCTCTAGACAGCGGAAGGCAATGGGAAACCACTGCTGGAATTATCCCATGTTATGGTGCGGAGGAGTTAGAAACATTATGGATTCTTCGCAAATTAAATATTCCTGAGTTATAATAGTCTCCTGATCGGATCTCCGGGGGAGACAGTTTACGAAGAGTCTAGAGAATAAAGCGAAGTCAGAGGAAGGAGGAAGATTAAGGTTAGGAACCTGGAATGTAAGGACGTTATTAAGAGCTGGAAAATTAGAAAACCTCAAGAGAGAGATGGAGTTAAACAAGATGGACATTATTGGGATAAGCGAGGTGAAATGGGAGGGAAATGGTGAGTTGAGGAGTGACGATACCAAGTTATACTACTCAGGGAATACCAGGGGGAGAAACGGGGTAGGAATTATAGTTAATAAGAAGATTGAACCGAGTGTTATCAGGGTCATTTATGACAGTGATAGAATTATTGGACTGAAATTAAATGCTAAACCAAAGAACATGCTAGTCATCCAAGTGTACATCCCAACCGGCGACCATGATAATGGGGAAGTGGAGAAAGTGTATGAGAGAATAAGTGCCATACTGGACCAGAAAGGAATGGGATGCTGTAAAATAGTGATGGGAGACTGGAATGCGAGTGTGGGAGAGGGACGAGCCGATGGAGTTGTGGGGCACTTTGAGCTGGGACAGAGAAACGAAAGGGGAGACAGACTTATTGAGTTCTGCAAGGAGAGGAACATGATAATAACCAACACCTGGTATAAGAATCATAAGAGAAAGCTATATACATGGAAATCATGTGTGAGTGTGTGGGCTCCCAGGAGCAAACATAGCAAGCAACCACGTGCTGCTAATGGTGGAAATGAAGATTAAAATGAAAAGAGTTAGAAAAGCAAAGATAACTAATGAATGGAATTTAGAGAAACTGAAAGAAAGGCAAAAAGAGGAAATTGGTTATGATATGGCAAACCAGATGAAGAGAGGAAATACACAGAACGAAGGAGTAGAGGAAAAATGGAAGAGAATTAAGAATGGAAAAGTAAATGTGGCGGAAAGGGAAATAGGATACAGGAAAGGCAAGAGAGCAATGAAACCCTGGGTAACAGGGGAAATGATAGCAAAGGTGGAGGAGAGAAGGAGATACAAGAATGTAAACACAGAGGAGGGGAGAAGGAACTACAGGCAGTTGAACAATGAACTGAGGAGGGAGACGGAAAGGGCGAAGGAAAAGTGGCTGGAGGAGGAGTGCAAGGAGATACAAGAGCTCGAGAAGAGGGGAAGGTACGACCTTGTGTATCAGAAGGTCAGGAGTATTACTTGGGATGGACAGAGATCTGGAGGAGGAGGCTCAAAAGAAATTGAGAGCAAGGATGGCAGGATACTGAAGGAGGAAAAGGAGGTTATGTGCAGGTGGAAAGAATACATGGCGGAGTTGTACAAGACGAAGGAAAAGCCGGCAGAGCTGGAAATTGAGGAAGAAGGGGAAGTGGATAGGGAGGAGATGGGGAGACAATACTGAGGAAGGAAGTAGTGGCAGCTATGAAGGAAATGAGGGAGGGAAAGGCGGCAGGGGTAGATGGGATACCTGTGGAACTGTTCAAGTGTCTGCAAGACGAAGGCATTGAAGAAGTGACGAACTTATGCAATGCAATATATGAGAGTGGGGAATGGCCGGGGGAGTTCGTCAAAACGGAAATGATACCACTACCTAAAAAGAAAGGGGCAAAGAAGTGCAGGGAGCATAGAACTATTAGTCTGATAGCTCACGCGGCCAAGATAATGTTGAGAGTGATGAATAGAAGGCTGACGAGGGTAATGGAAGAGAATGTAGCAGAAGAACAATTTGGATTTAGGTAAGAAATGGGTACAAGGGATGCCATAGGGGTGGTAAGGACGATTGGAGAAAGGTATTTAGAACGGGACAAGGGTATCAGTCTGTGCTTTGTGGACTTGGAGAAGGCTTTCGACTGTGTGAGGTGGGAAAGAATGATGGAGATATTGAGGGAGAAGAAAGTAGATTGGAGAGACAGAAGATTGATAAGGAATCTATACATGAGACAGGAGGTGACCATGAGAATAGGGGAAAGCAGGACGGAGTGGTTCGAGATTGGGAGAGGAGTCAGACAGGGCTGCTGTTTGTCACCAACCCTGTTTAACATCTATACTGAAGAAATGATAAAGGAGTGTTGGGAGACGAGCACAGGAGTAAGCGTTGGAGGAAGAATTACATCGTCAATTAGGTTTGCTGACGACATGATACTGTTTGCTGAGAGGACGGAAGACTTGAGGCAGATCCTACAGAATCTGGTGACCGTGGAAGACAGATATGGGTTGAGAATAAATGGAAAGAAAACGAAAGTAATGAGAATAAGGGGCGAGGAAAGGATGGAAGTGCAGGTGAGGGGGGAGAGGATAAAGCAGGTGGAACAGTACAGGTATCTTGGTACATTGTTGACAGAGGACTGGAAATGTGAGAAGGAAATTAAGATGAGAATAGGTTTGGCAAAGGAAGCGTTCAATAGAAAAAGGAAGCTATTTAACAGCAAGATGGATTTGGGATTGAGGAAGAGATTGATAAAGTGCTATGTTTGGAGTGTGAAGCTATATCGGTCGGAGACATGGACATTGAAAAAGAGAGACAGGGAGAGGGTGGAGGCATTTGAGATGTGGGTGTGGAGGAGGATGCTGAAGGTTAAATGGACTGACAGTATTACAAATGTGGAAGTGCTAAGATGAGTAGAAGAGGAAAGGAGTTTGATGGACACGATATTGACTAGGAAAAAGAAATGGATAGGACATGTTTTGAGAAGAGAGGGATTACTGAAGGATGTTATCGAAGGAACGGTGGAGGGAAGAAAAAAAGAGGAAGAAGAACAATTAAAATGTTGGATATTCTAAGGGAGGGAGGAGGGTATGGGGAGATGAAGAGAAGGGCACAGGATAGAGAAAGGTGGAGGAGGAGCACCTGAACCTGCAGATATGCAGAATACTATTTATTATTATTAAGGTAATGAAAACTTTTTAGATTTGATAGCTTTTAGATATGACTCACAGGCAGAGCTCATCTTTTGTGAATTCCACTTCATGTTTTAAATCATTTTCGCAGTTAAAGTCGCAATGTCGGAAAAAGAGAAACTGATTTTTACATTTTGCATTCCATTCAAAGAGAAACTGAGGGAACACTAGGAAAAAACATGCGAAATACATAAGTGACAAGACTGCTGTCCCCACGGAGGGAAAATCAACTTTCACGAATTCTACTTAATGTTTTTCGTCACTTTTATGGTTTAAGTTGCAGAAAATATTATGAGAAGTTTTGTTTCATATTTGCAGATGCAAATTATAAATTAATAAATATTCTAAGTATATTTATATATAAATAATAATTTATACATATAATATTCATATGCATTTATGAAATCTCGTTTTTGTGCCTCTTATTCAAGAAATCATGACCATTCAATAACAAAATTAATTTGACATTAATATAGTCCAAAACCAAATACATATGAATATTTGAAGAAAAAATTTTATCTTGTTGTGTGACAAACAATAATGAGTGTACAACAAAGCCCAGAGCACAAACATTGAGCAATGCTACATCATTGCAAGAAAAAATAATCATGGGATACTCTCACTCGGAGAATCAATTGTGGGTAGGTTTTGGTTCTGTTCTAATAGCTGGGTGAAAGTAAAGACAGCAACAGTAGCATTGTTGACAATGAGAAATGGTACTAGTATGTCATAACAACCTCCTTGGCGGGTTGGGTTGGTTAGTTGGTTCGTTTCCTTTCCACGTTCACTGTTTTCCCCCCTTGGGTTGATGCCTCCCCTAAAATCTCAGAAACCGCCAGTGGGAGAAGAAGCTGGCTTGAGGTTTCTGCAGGAACACGGAGTGATTGCAAGTGCATCAGAATATGTGTATACAGGATTGTAGTTCAATCTTCCCTCGCTTTATTGCCTTTTATGGCACCACTGACCCTGCCCTGTAGTAGTACCATTTCTCGCCATTGACAGCACTACTGTCGCTCTTTAATCTTCACCAAGTTATAAGAAGAGTACCTAGATTTTTAACCTTATCAATCAGGTAATGAGTTATGGGTGATTGGATTTTGTCAAGCGGGAGGATAGGATTTAGTTATACTTTTAAGACCTGCTATAGGGATATTTGGCAGTTAGTATTAATTTAGTTTGGGAAAATCTTTCTTTTTGCATCTTGGAGGTTGTCGGCAGAAGTCATAAGACATTTGAGTAAATTGAGTTTGGAGACTGATCATATCATGTAAATGACCAAAGGTGCATACAGATTATCAGATGTGGTCGAGGCTAAAGAGTGCAATAATATTGTTGTGTCCCATATCCATGTCAGCTCAGTATGGAATGCCAAATGAAGTGTGGCTGTTTGGTATAACAAATGCTGATTTTCTCTTTTGTTTTGGACATTTGGCACTAAAATATATTAAATTTTAGTGTGATAAAGCAAATTAAAAAATCCTGATGAATAATTTTATAGAAAATTTTGTAGTGAAAAAATCAACACTTGCCAATGACAATTGATTTTTGTCTGTTTTGAAATTATTACGAATTCGATGTTCATCGACATTTATCGATTTAAATCAATTCCTACCAAGCTTAACTATATGGAATTCCACAAAATTAATGCATCCTTAGTGGATTATAATTTAAAACTATTCAGTTTCTAATTCTCATAATTATATTTTTTATATTTCAACATGCATACAGTGATTTATACATCAGTATGCACAGCAATGGATTTAGGGATATTTTGTTGAGAGCAGTCCCATTTATGGAGGTAAAATTGAAAGTCTCATCATGAAAGTGTTTAAAGGTAAAACAATAGTGAAGTTATTATTTTAATGAATTGCCATGTAATATTCCATATATAGGGGTATTCATTTCCTAGCTTAATTTGTTTTATAGTTTCTAAGTTTCACAGCTACAATATGCTTAACTGCAGCTCTGAATGTTAAGTTTTATCATCTTAACCAAGGGTGCACAAGCTAGGCGGTATGAAAGATTTGACGGGGGTACTATCGTTTCTTCTATCAAAGTGTAACGTAATTATCAACAAGTTTTCTAGACCAAGACCGACCTGGTGACTATTTGGTTTTTCTTAATCAGAGAATATTGAATTTTTTGCTTTTACCATTCTCATATTTGCAAGAATTTATTACAAACAACACAAACATGAGATAATATTCTACTAAAATGTGGGTGCCACAGTTTTCAGCAATGAAAATAGGGCCGTGTCTTGAAATGTTTGAACACTACTGAACTAAAACTTGGGTGTCCAATACCATCACCAATCTCCACATGTGGGAAATATGTCCCCGGCATGTGGCAAATTGAAGCTCTTCATCGTTTATATAATTTCATCTACTTCCCAACCTGATTTAATAGCATTTTTGAAATGAAAATAATTACTAGTACCACACTGAAGTTTGCAATTAAAAATGAAGCATTATGATATTTTTCATAGTTGCTGATGGTATTTTTTGAAAGATTGATCATAAATATATTACTATAAATAATAGATAATAATAACAGTTTATAATGAATAATGCAATCTGAAACCCACTTTGAAATTATTCTTCATTAATAATATTTTGTATCATTTGTCAAAACCTGTTCACCACAAGTGTGGCATGCACCTCCATCTTGCTGTTTATCTAAACTAATTAAAGGAATCATTATTATTTACAGTTGAGAGAGTTACATGCAATGGGCTACTCATTGTTGTCCATTGATTCATCAGGTCAAACTGCTCTTCATGTCGGATCCCAACACGGGCACAAGGATATAATCAAGTACTTGATTGCATCAGCACCAGCCTCCATCCTAAACATGGTGGATAATGAAAAGTATGTTATGCATGAAGCTAATTTATAGCTGATGATTGTCTAAATAATTTTAAATAATTAACATATTGTTTTTTTCATTATTTCTAAGATACTTTATCAGTTATACTTATCTAGTCAAACTATATTCAATATAATAATAGAATTTTATTTGTCACAATTGACAGTACTAATAGGTTGTGCATAGGACACATCATTGTAGCAAAAAATAAAGCACAGTATGTATTCTATATAGGGTATGAATTTTTTGGGTTTTACCTGATTTTTATCAGATTTTTACCCTCCGATTGCCTTTTTTAAATTTGGGTAAAACCCAAAATTATTAGTTTTCTTTAATCACAAATTTTTTTAGATTTGGTCACAGAATTTCTATTCTGCCGCTTGAGACACCTCAGTACTTGAGTGCAGTCTGAGATGTTCGTGATCAGCCTATTTATTCTCTTTGTAAACAATTTATTTGTAAGCTTACTTTGTAACACAATCTTAATCTCCTTGGTTTGTTCATGCCGCAAATAGTCAAGGATGCGCCTTAGCTAGTCTTTGCTAGTCGCTGTTAGATCTTGAATACGATAAGGAAAAAAAGAGCCCAAGTGTCTGTTAGTTGAAGACACTACGAAAGAAAAATCATTTCACTAATATCTGGTGTGTTTTCAAAAGAAGTTGAACGGGAAACAAAATAATTGTGCAGCCAACGAGGTGTTCCTCTCCAACTGGAGGCATTTAACATAAGATATCACACACTCAACCATACTTTAGGTATAGTAAAAAGTTTTGGTTGTTGATAAAACTTTTAAATTTTTAAGCAAGAGTTTTATTTCAAAATCATTTTATCCGAATTACAAAATAATAAAACCCGAAAATTACCCAAGATAGAACTTTTTTTTAAAACCTCGAAAAATCTGTAACTTATTTATACCCGATTTTAACCCGAATCAAAATGAAAATAATAAAACCCGATATTTACCCTCCGAATGACATTTTTTTAAACTTGAAAAATCCATACCCTAATTATATACCATTACACAAATTTTAATATAATGTAAAGCATTCAGTTCAACTATATGGCAAGTTGGAACAATTTTTGAAACGAGAAAAAAGTCTGCTATGACCGGGAATTGAACCCGGGTCTTCCACTTGCCGGGCGGATATTCTACCTCTGAACTATCGTAGCAGAACATTTTCTCTCGTTTCTGAACACGGAAGTTTCCCTTGGTGGGACGGGAACTAGCCAAGCTAGTATCAAACTGCCCCAACAGTTGGGGTTCAATTCCCGGTCATAGCAGACTTTTTTCTCGTTTCAAAAATTGTTCCAACTTTCACAGCTTATGCCTGTCTGCATAGGATCTTCGGATCATACCATCAATTTTATATGGCAAGTGATAACTATATTTCAGAAGAGAAGAACAACTGTAACTTCCACACAAATTTAATTGCATGACTGGTTTTGCTAAATATCTATCATCATCGTCAGGTGTTATGCTGTACTTTGTTCTACCCTTACAAGGCAGTATTATGCTTATGGCTCACACAGCTGCCAAATTTCCCCAGCATTAGAGCCAGCACTTATGCCTTCGTCCCGTATAAAACATTAAAAAAATTAAACTAATAATTTAATGAAGAACACTGGAAGCCAATAAATGTGCATGTTTTATTGTAATTATTGGTTAATCTAATTGCCTAATTGTATTTGGTAATTCAAATTAAGCATATTATTTCCATGAACTGTTTGCAGCATCCTTATATAATAATTCTCAAGTGTCCATCTGTCTGTCTGTCCTGGTATTTTTGGACATTTCTCAATGGAATTAATAGCTGAAACTTTCACAATCATTAAACCCCCATGAGGTGGTCTCTAGAAAAATCAAACATCCCGGAAAAAGTCCCGGATTCGACTCCGGGAGACAGTTATATTTTCCCATAAGTTTACACAGGATTTTCGATTTTTCGAGGTGCAAGGTTTATTTCCTTCATCCATTAAAATATGTAAATATGGACTAAATTTCTCCATTGTCAGAAACACGCATTTCTTTTTTTAATTATATAGCTTTTTTGTACTCTTTCCGGGTGTTGCCAAGGCGAACCTCGTAGTTGCCTCCGATAAATTAGCATCTATTATGCCTTCAAATAGACGAAAGAATTGTCTTATTCGCTTTGCGCACTGTCAAACTTAATAGATTACAACGTTAATAATTGAAGAATATTGTTATTCGGTAAACATACTAAGAGAAAGAATAACGGAGCCAAAGAGTGGCAAATCAAGTCTTATATTGATGTCAGAATGTAATAAATTTCAAGCGCTTCATTTTCTGGGAGAATTCAAATAATTGTCAGGAATTTATTAATTAATCAAACAATTGTCACGTGTCTCATCGGATAATTCCATTCCTTCTTTCATAATAAGCACATTTCACAGAGGGAGCAAAAGGCTGACACCTATTGACCATCTCCCTTGGAAATATCTCAGAATACAAAAATTTTGAAATAAAAGCAATGCTTTTAAAGTATAAATAATAAAATCTAAACCTGCAGTCTTCCTCACATTGTTGGAAATAGATTTTTTAACTTTTTGAGCCATCTGGCTTAATTTTTCAGTTATAGGTTCTGTATTCTTTGTTATGAATCAATAAAAATTAAGAATAATTAATATTGAGTTAAAAAATGCCTTTCAAGCCCTTTTAATCTACGTAACAAAATCATTAAATATATCTTTAAACATAAAACTCGAACTCAACTCGAGTTGAAAATTTGATGTTTGCACATCTCTAATCTTTATATATAATTACTCAGTGTCTGTCCATCTGTCCGTCCGTCCTCCCTTTTATCTCTTGAACAGTTTTTCAAATAAATGCTGTAAACACCATTTTGTTTCTGCCAACTAGGAGACCCCGGGAAAACTATTTTTGTTTGCATAAGTCTTCCAGGTTTGACTCCAGGAGACAATTATACTTTCCCATATGTATACACAGGAATTTCGATTTTTCAAGGTGCAAGGTTTATTTCCTTCATTCATTAAAATGTATAAATATGCACCGAATTTCTCCATTTTTGCTATATTCAACGGCTAAAACTATATATAGTGAAACTTTGATTCTACGTTTTTGAAGGGATCGATTTAAAAAAACGTAAAATTGGGGAAAACACATTCGAGAAAATTAAAATTCTTTACTCTGAAGAAAAATGTTACACTGTTTAGTATATGTGAACTTTTTTAATACCTTATACTATAACGACCTTCTTCTGTCTCATCGAATCAGCAATGCAATGTAAAATATGACCATTTAAATGTGATAATTTTACAATAAAAGTAATAATTTACCACTCTAGAAATTAATATGTTGGATGCAAATGATTTAAAAACTATATTATTGATTATTTATTCGAATACTTAACGATAATTGCTCAAAGAAAGAAGTATACAATATCATTCAGATTTTTTTACTATTAACGAAGTTTTTTAAGATTTGTCTGTCATAAGGATCGAAAGAATCCTTTATTACATTGTGAAAACAGCAATAAAAATAATATAAATGGTATCTTTTTTAAATTCTAAACTCAGTTATTCTTTGCAATGCTAACTACTGGATTTGAAAGAAGAAAACATTAGAACTGAAAAGCCTCTTAAGAAAAACAGTAATTAACAAATATTAATAAAGAGCATTAAAAGTAAATATAATATTTATTTTTATTATTGTTTCATTAAAAATCATACATACTCATTTGTGTCTTTTTCTCGGTTTGATGAAGAAGTGCTTAAATGGCAGTTATGCAAAATAATGTTTTTCTGTAATTTCATTTTTTAATAATATTTTCGAGTTTTTGCAATGTTTCACCTGGATGTCTTGCCTTTATAAAAATAAGTTAAATATACCAGCAAAAATAATAAAATATACAGCAATCCCTCGCCAACTGCAGTTTATCCAATCACGGTTTTTGAGTATACGTGGTTTGAGATGCGGAATATGTAATTTCTGTCTCGAGAGGGAAAAAAAGAAAAAATCTGATATCTGAGAAACTTGGACGTATTTTACTACATATTTCATACTATGTAGATACATAGTATAACATAATGACAAAATTACCTGCTTCAGTGTACAATTTAGTGATACCTATTATATACCTACGCTTATGAAAGTCAGTGTCAGTCGAACTGTGTTACTCGGTGGACATTTCTCTATTTATCTGGAGAATTCTGTTTTTTACGTCTATTTTACCCGAAAGTATTTTTGCTTGCTTTCAGAATGCTTTGAAGATTACTTTATTATAAAATGCATTTAATTATTCCTTTAATATGGCTTCTAAATGTTCTAAATGTGCTACAAGTGAATGTGTAAAAAGAGCAAGGAAAGTTATGACATTAGAAGAGAAAATAAAAGTGCTTGATAGACTTGCCTGTAGAGAAAGTGCAGCATCGGTGGCGCGGGGTTTAGGGGTCAATGAATCAACCATTAGGACAATCAAGAAGAATGATGCTACCCATAAGGGCAAGTGTTGCATGTGGGACTTCAAAAAGTTCTCAAGTGTCTTGCTTGCCCTGTGATCATAATTTAGAGAAGATGGAGAAAGCCCTTAATGTATGGATAGAAGACCAGGCCCAGAAAAATGTGCCCTTAAGCACTGCAGTGATTTGTGAAAAGGGCAGATGTTTAGATAAACATTTTACCGAGACTTCAGAAAAAGAATCAAGGGAGAATTCAAGTGCAAAAGAATTTCAATTTAAAGCCAGTCATGTCTGCTTTAAAAACTTTAAAAATAGGTATAGTCTGCATAACATAAAACTTTGTGGAAATGTTTCCTGAACAACTGAAGAATGTAATCCAGGAAAAAGGTTACCTACCGGAGCAGGTCTTTAACGCCGACGAATCTGGTTTGTTTTGGAAGCGGATGCCTTCTAGAACATTTATATCGAAGGATGAGAAAATTGCTCCCGGATTCAAAGCAGCCAAGGACAGATTGACTCTTCTCTTTTGCTCCAACGCTTATGTATAGATCGCTTAACACTCGTGCACTAAAGGGCAAAAATAAGGATCATCTCCCTGTTTTTTGGAGGTCAAACCACAAGGCATGGGTTACTGTGGTGTTATTCACAGACTGGTTCAACAACTGTTTTGTCCCAGAGATTGAGCGATATTTTTTGAGAAAAAACATAGAATTTAAGGCGTTACTTCTCATTGATAATGTACCTGGTCATCCAGAGATACTCCAGTTCGCTCATTCAAACATTGAGATTATGTTTCTCCCTCCAAACACGACATCACTTATTCAGCCCGTGGACCAAGGTATGATCGCTACAATGAAGAGTTATATTCGACATACTTTTACACAGATCTTGGATGCCATGGACAAGGACCCAACTCTAATGATTGCACAGTGTTGGAAAAAATTTAACATCGAGGATTACATAAAAATTATAAAAGATTTGAAGAGATGAAGCCATCTACATTGAGTGCCTGTTGGAGAAAAATTTGGAAAGGCTATGAAGACCTCACAGGACATTCCTCTGGTTGCTGATGAAGTGCAACACATTGTAGGGATAGCGAGGCATTTGAAAGGTGAGGGGCTGACCGACATGCAGCTTAATGATGTTGAGGAGCTACTTCAGTCTCAGGCGGAGGAATTAACAGAGGAAGACCTCAAAGAAATTACCGTTCAATCCTTTAGTAGCAAAGAGGAGGAGGACAAGGTGGTCATAGAAAAACGAATTCTTACTGTGAATAACCTTACAAAGGGAATGCAGATGGCATTTAACCTTGCTGACCATTTTATGGAAATTGATCCAGTTACTGAGCATAGCTTAAACTTTAAGCGAGGGCTAGAAGAATTACTGAGGCCCTATAAGGAGGTGCAAAGGGGTTTGAAAAGTAAAATAACACAATCATCCATTCTGAGTTTTGTAAAGAAAAAAACTAAGACTGATTCTCATTGTATTATCAGTCTTGTAATCGTTTTATTTATTTTATTTATTTATTTATTCAGTTTCAAAAACAGCACAGAGGCCTCATTACATTGAAACATAAAACCATAACAAATAATATAACATTAAAATAAATAACTAAAATAAGAAGTTAACAATATTACCAGCAATTGTAATGATCATAACACAGAGGGCGCCAAATATTATAGAGAAACAGAATTACGCAGCAGGTAGTAGATTACGGAAAGAAGTGGGTGAAAAAATGTCTAGATTTGGAAGTGAAGCCAGTAAGGAATTATATTCAAACGGGAGGCGGTAAGAGAGAGAGCGTTGGGAGACGGAGAGTCGAAATTTTGGTAAATGAAATAGGCTTTGAAGGCGAGTGGAGCGCGATGGAACACAGAGCGAAAAATAGGATGTAAGTAATGGAGAGCGATAGATACCATTGATGAGTGAGTGAAGGTAATTAAGATCGGTAATAAGTCGCCTATGAGAAAGAGAGGGGATGCTTAAAGAGGGTGCTCTACCCCGCGTGCGGTGTCGAACTATGGCGTCGAAGAACTTCAGTACAGAGTCAAGCCGTTTTAGGTTTGAAGGAGAAGCAGTGGACCAAATAGGCGAGCAGTAATTTAATATGGGAGCAACACAGCCATTAAAGAAAGTCTTAAGAGCTAACGGATTGGAAATTTCACTGAATCTGTAGAGAACACCAAGTAATGACATCGCTTTTGCAGAAATCTTCTGAATATGTTGGCAAAAACTTAATTTTGCGTCGAAGATCACTCCAAGATCTTCGTGGGATTGAACTCTAGGAAAGGGTTTGCCTAGTAGACAGTATGAGGAAGGGAAAGGAGAGGATTTCAGGGTAAAGGGCAAAAGTTTGCATTTGGACAGATTTATTTCCAGTTTCCACTTGGAGCACCACTCCGTCAGCGAGTTAAGTGCAGCTTGTAGACATTGCTTGTCTACATCGGAGTCAACCCTTTTGAAAATCTTGCAGTCATCGGCATATAAAAGAATTTGGCAATCATGTGGCTCAATAACCTCGACTAAATCATCTATATAAAGACTAAATAATAGAGGTCCCAGGACACTACCCTGGGGCACACCAGACAAGACTGGAGTAGTGGATGAGGAGTGTCCGTTAAGTACAACACGCTGTGTTCTAGAATATAGATAACTTTCCAGGAGAGAGAGAAGAGGGCCATGTAGGTTATATCTATTGCTTAATTTATGAAGAAGAAGTCTATGGTCAACTGTGTCAAAAGCCTTAGCCAGATCAACATAGCACACATCAACCTGGGATTTTTGCTCAAAGGCCAGAATGATTTCGTGGTGTATGACTGTAAGATTCGTTAAACAGGAGCTCCGAGGTAGAAAACCATGTTGTTGAGGAGAAATGTAAGGATAGGTGAAAGAGAGTAAATGCCTATGAATTATCTTTTCAAACATGGTGGATAACAGAGGGAGGATAGAGATTGGTCGATAGTTAGTGACATCTGCTCGGCTGCCACTTTTCAAAATGGGTGTTATATTGGCTGACTTCCATATGGAAGGAAAACGGCCACTGAACAGACACTTGTTATAAATAAGAGTTAAAGGAATACACAAAACCTCCGATGTATTTTTTAAAAAGACAGAACTTATCCCATCGGAGCCGGAAGATTTATTCTTATCCAGGGAAGCAAGTAAGTATCTGACCTCAGAAAAGGATGTTGAAATATTGGATAAGGAATCCGAAGAAATTGATGCAATAGAAGGAAGGGAGTCAGTAGTAGAGGTAGGCAGAGAGAAATTGGAGGAGAAATAATCATTGAAAAAATGCGGGCGGTCATTACCTTGAACAACAATATTATGATATTTCACAAGATTAGGTATCCGTGATGTTCGCCGCCTAGAGTTAACAAGGGACCAAAAACGTTTAGAGCATGATTTCACTTCATTCGTAATGCCCTCTACATAATTTTTATAATCTCTTCTTAATAAAAATTTACAGTGCCTCCTTATGTTACAGAAATTTGTTTTGGTGTGCTGGTTAGGATTGCTCTTATACAAAGCCCAGCACGAATGTTTGTTTCTAACACAAAGCACTGCTTCACCAGACATCCACGGAGGCCTTTTCTTCGATATTTTCTTGGAAGGGACACAATCAGCAATTACCGCTTCGATAGCATCGCAGAAAAAGGCGACCGCGTCTTCCAGGGATCCGTAGAGGAGCGCGTCCCACGGCAGGAGGGAAAGGGAACGGTTTATGGCCTCCCAGTCGGCCTTCCCCCATACCCTAACTACACGGGGGGTTTGGGTGGGTATACACTCCATGGTGGGGACGGTAGAAAGCGAAGCCTCCAAAGACATATGGCCAGAGTCGAAAAAGTTTCTTCCTACCGAAACCAGGATCTCCTCAGGGGAGAGAAGAAAGTCCAAAATAGCCTCCTCACGGGTAGCACTTAAATTACTCTGCTTTAGGCCAAGAGCATGGAGAAAGTGATCAATGAAAAATATGTCTAACGAATTGGAAGGCACTCCTTCAACCATGTTCACCCAATTGATAGATAAATTAAAATCTCCTACAAGAAAAACCTTATTCGATTCGGAGATGGCGGACAAAACAGAATCAAAACAAGCATTCAGTGACTCAATGCCGCTGTTAGGCGGTCGATAAAAACAGCCTATCAAGATTTTCCTTCCCTGCAGAACAATTTCAGCCCACAAAATTTCACAGCCATCCCTCTCCAAGTCAGGTCGGTGACGAGACTGCAGGAACGACTTAACGGCAATTAATACTCCACTGCCTCGGGTCTTCCTATCCTTGCGATATACACTGTAAAAGGATGATAATGGCAATTCTTCACTTTTTATGCTCTCCAAGAGCCAAGTTTCACTGAGAGCGATTATGTCAAAGGACCTTAATTCACTTAGTTGCACTTCACATTCACCTAGTTTGTTCTTGATCGATCTGACATTCTGATAATAAAGTGATATGGGGGAGCACATGGGGCCGGGATTAATCTCGACATCTCCAGATAACAACACCGAAAGTATCAGAAACTCTGTAGCGATGCGGAGAACTCCAGGGACTGCGGGCCGCGAGGGCACGGGAAGACGGCGACGACCGGGGCTCTTGAGGGTCGCCATTAGAGAGGGACTCCGAGAAAAGGAAGTCTCCACAACCGACGAGCACGAAAAATGAAAACTTCGATCTCCAAAAAGTAATTGCCTCAAAACTACTTCACAATGCCTTGATTGAATGGGACGGTGTTCACGATGATCCTGAGAAATGCGAATCAAAGATATCCAGAGTGCAACCACCGAAAAAACAACTAAATGTCGGAGACGATGCGAAGGACACATGGGCGCTTCCACCATCTTGAAAACTTGAAAAATCATTTTGTCATGGTATAGACAAAAAATAATGTCTAATTTGTTTTTTATATACGTATTTAATACAGTTTTTATTATTTTCCCCTAACCCCTTATTTTATATGGAATCTTTGTCTCCCCAACCGCGGTAGTTTTCAGGAACGTAACCCCTGCGGTTGACGAGGGATTACTGTACTTGATTCAATATAAAATTGACTTTTCATTTTTTTATTAAAATAATTAAAAACAAAATTTTTTTAAACAAAAAATCACAAGATGAACTCGAACATTCCCTTAATATAATTAATATTTGTAATCATCTGTGCAATTACTGAAAGAATCAGGCATGAATATGAATAAATGGCGTGTATGTGATTTTTCTTAGAGATTGATGCAAAATTGCTGAAATAGCCATGGCACTTTTGAACATAACCACCAAAATCAGCATGGCCCTCAAAGGGTTAAGAAGTCTTCAAATATTTGAATAGTCGTCCAAGATTTTTTATTAGTCACATACTTAGTAGGCAGCTTCTTAACACTTTACCGTTGGACATATTTTCGTGCAGCCTCTT
The DNA here is from genome assembly GCA_028673005.1 of Tanypteryx hageni. Lineage (NCBI taxonomy): Eukaryota > Metazoa > Arthropoda > Insecta > Odonata > Petaluridae > Tanypteryx > Tanypteryx hageni. The sequence goes on along the minus strand of CM054114.1, from coordinate 194,729,958 downwards.
CTCTGTAGTGGGTATTTTTTTATTACGTGCCTTCTAACATATAATTATACTTAAACTGTCATAATTTCCAAAGTACTCAATATTTTTAAGTCAAATTTGGAATAGGTACTGATTACGATCTATGTTATAACACAGTTTCATCAAATTTAATTTTATTTACAGTTATGGTTAATATAAAAGTACAATTCATTTATTTTATTTTTGTTACGTAATTCTATTGAAAATGCAATCCTAATGCAGTCATCATTACACATAAAAACAGCATCTCCTTTATCATATCTCACAGTCCAGCTATAATAGTTACACTGATTTGTAAGGTGGCAGTAGCCTACAATGCCTACAAGGATACCTAAATGCATAGCACAACGTGTGCTGCCCACAACAGGGCAGCTGTGAAACACGTAGTGTTACGTTTCCTTACTCATAGACAAAATATCTATTAATATGTGTCCCAACTACAATGGTCGGGCGGTGAAACGCGTAGTACTATGTTTCCCGACGATAAAGTGTTAACATTCTTAAAACATCGAGGATTTTTAAATTTACCAATAACCAATGGTGGTAACTTATCACTCCCATCAGCATTGCACACAAGAAGAACATTTATCCTTTCTTTAGACTTTATACCTCCATGACATGATTCTCCTTTCATGGTAAGAGTTCTATTCGATTGCAAATTGTAAAACAACCCACTCTCATCTGCATTGTAAATGTTCCAGAGCGCATAACCTTTTATCTCCTCCAATAACTCCCCCTTTTTTCATGTTTCAACTGTTTCTATATTAACACTTTCCCTCACCAGATATAGTATTATAGACAACATTGTAGTGCCTTTTAAACCTGTCAATCCAGCTGTTGGATACGGTGAAATCGTCTATACCAACCCTCGCAGCCAAATGTAATGCCTTCTCTTTCAGAAGAGGACCACTAACGACAGTGTTACTTGCACGTACCTGCTTGAACCAAACAGAAAGGGTCATCTCCAGGTCTTTTAGGGGCGAAAATTTCAAAGATTTTCTTTGTTTAGAAAAATGTCCACAATATATATATTTCTATATGCTTGTGATTCTTAACGATCATGTTTAGCTTGGACAGGGCAATTCCTAACCATGAAGCTAATTGAATGCACGTTCCCATATTCACGTCAACTTCCGCTAAAATGTCTATCTTATTATAATAAATTTGATGTGCAGAATGTTTGCAATTTTGTCAAAATAGCTGCAGACAAAAAAACAACTTATGTTTCAGGCATCTGCGATGACGTAATGCTGTTCTTGGTGTAGATGGATAGCATAGTTTTATCTCTACCGAATAATAACGCCTCACACCTGTCATAAAAGCAGAATAAAAACGATAATTTTTTTATCCTCCTATAGATTTGCAACAGAAATGTATGAAAATGAAGTTTATTAAAGATTTTCACTTAATGAATTGACAAAAAATTAATACATTAAAAATCCTGGAGTGGACAAAACTACGCAGTTAAAATTATCTGGTAGATTTAAGAGAATGCAGAAAAAAACAATAAAAGTAATTACCTCTTCGTTTCTGGAAAAATTCACTTTACGCAGATGATCCTCACCAATAAAAAAATCTACTGATGAATCAGTTCTATTCCTTTACACTAGCAAGCACGCTGTGTTGATGATTTCATGAAGCCCATCAAAAATACAGCAATTATGCCATTCTATCTCACAGTCAATCTGAGGGAATGTAGAATTTTAGCATTGCTTGTATGTATCATTCGTCAGGCCACCGCAACGGCGTCATTCATAAATGCAAATGCAAACAATCACTACTTAAAATTTAATGATTGCTTCACAGTGAGAGCCATTCATGGTCTCCCCGATAATGCTTTGGCCCCCTAACTCTGTCAGTGGGAGCTTGCCCATATCCATCTTCTAAACTCCTTCACTCCTCCTCCTACTCAACCTTCCCTAACATTTTACTCATTTTTGGCCATTCCCCCACCCCCTCCGCATCCTCCAATCCCCGACTTTTCCGCACTACCCTTCCATCCCCATGCCACCACCCAGTGTCACTGCCATCAGTTCTCTCCTGTGCTGATAAAGGGATCACCCCTGAAAGCTTCACTGGGCTTCCATATCCCAACATCTTGTTGCCACCCCCTTTATCCCACTTATCTTTCTTCTTCCATAAACATATTTATATATATATATATATATATATGATCTGTTGGTCTTAAATGTCCACAACTAGAGGAGGAAGTGATGGATAGTAGAAGAAAGGAAGTTTGGTATTGCTGTATCGATCAAAATCATAATGTATGATGCAAAAAGAGTTGCAGAAGAAAAAGGACTAGTTGAGCATACATATCGTTATTACATATGCATTCAATTTATTATCTATCCCATTATATCAAAATATCATCTTGCACTTAAGTTTAAGTAAGCACTATTGGTAAAGTTATGTGCGATGTGTGCAGCGTACTCCAACACCTTAATTAATACAAGTACCGAGTTCACGCAGGGCATACAGCCTTCCCTCGTTTTATGAACTTCTGTTTTATGAGCTTTTTGCTTATATGAACTGAGCAATTTCAAACCTATTTTTAGATTTGTGGACAAATTTTCACTTATACGAATTCGTTATGTTTGCATGAAAATCATATTTTTCAAATATCGAATAAATTATCACTTATACGTGCTCTATCCACTTGGGGAAAGCTCGGTAAAGTTTGTCAGATTGCATCACGCTGTTCCGAATAAGAACCATCATCTTGGTCTCATTGTTAGTATGCACATTGCCGTTCTTTGTGAAATTCGGTTCGCTGAGTGGTGTGCATTTTTATCTTTTAAATCAAGATATACTTTTGTGAATCATGGCTCCTAAATGTGCCAGCCTTTCAGGTATTGCAAGTGGTAAAGTGAAAAAAGAGAGAAGGGCTTTAAGTGTAGCCCAGAAACTAAATACTGTATATACTTGTGTATAGGTCGAGGTTTTTAGACCACATTTTTTGCGAAAAACTCAGGGGTCAACTTACACATAAGAAATATTTTCGATAGGTTTAAACCGATGACTGTATTTGCCCCGCGGTTATTGAAATTTGATAGAATTTAGTCTTGTACTTTAACTGTATCGAATATTTAAATTCCTATGTATATGAAAGAATAACTTATTATATAATTTGATGATTATAAGTTGATCTTTGATGCTTTGCAAATAATTAAGCAATTTGGTCAACCTAACATTTGGTAACGTGACGGCGGCACGACCAGGCATGACAGAAAACTGGCAGCCAGACAAATGTGCAATATGGTAACTCTGTAACATGTAAACAAAGAAACACCTAATCGTGATTTGCGGAAAGGCAACGTCTACCTCAAAGCATCGCAGACTAAATTAGTATCGCCGAAGTATTTGTGGTATAAATATTTTGGTACTGTGTGCATAACTAGGGTAAAGGTAAACAAGGTGATGCTAGCACTGGCGATGCCGAGAAAGTGACAAGAAATGGAACTACCAGAAGGAAAAACGGAAGACAAACATAAATATAAGATTTCGATGTTTGTAATCAAAGACTAGTCCCAAAACAGATAATGAAACAACATAGGTAAGGGGAGACTTGTAATATTATTTATTGTAACAAGAACCAAAATTATTTTAATTTTTTAAAAGAAAACATTTATTCTCATTAAAATAAATCCTAAAATCCAAAAAAAATTTCATCATCAGAGCTATCCAATCCAAATAACTCATCCCAGTCTCTTTCAGTAATATTTTCATCGTACGGATCATCGAGATGTTCATCAGCATCACCCTCAACTATAATTACCTTCGTAAACAATAATTAGCATTTTTGTTATGTTTCTCTTTCTTAAATGTAAGCTGCTAAACTGTTCCATGTACGAAACTTGTGCTCTTCGAGATGTAAGTTTCTTCATTCCTCGTCCAAAATCATGCAAAACACGGATTTCCTAGGACCACATAGTACATCTTTCCACCGATTTATCGTCAATTTTGGCGGTCCACCATCAGTTTTGTTTCCTGTTCTTCTTTGCAAAGATAACTTTTGAATGAATGCTGGGACGAAATACAGTGTCTATCCAGAGTTACTCGATCTATTAAAAAGGCATATACAATGTTATGACTTTTGATGTTATGCAGTGACGTTGGAGGAGATATCAAACTGCTTTGCTGCTACTTTGATACAACGTAGTTATATCTTACTAAAGGGAACAATGTGGAAATTAATGGTTCAACACATATTGAATACAAAAATTCATTCTACTACACCTGAAAATCTGGAGTCGACTTATACACGAGAAATACAAAAAAGCAAAAGTTTTTATGAAAAATTCGGGGGTCGACCTATACACAAGATCGACTTATACATGAGTATATATGGTATTATTCAAAGATTGAAGAAAGGTGTGCAGTCGAAGGACATTTGCACCACATTTAACCTATCGTAGGCTAATATAGGCTAGGATATCATAGGCTAATATCGCTAATATATAGAGTAAGACTAAGAATGTCATTTAAATACATTAATTTATCATTATTGATGTTTTTTCACAATTTGGTATCGCTCTGTATTGTTTTTAAGTGAAATATGGGATATTGAGATATTTTTTTATTTTGACCTTCGGAACCAATTAAACTTTTTTACATAGGAGATAATGGGAAAATAATTTTTGTTTTATGAGTTTTTACCCAATGAACAGTTTTTGTGGAATGAATTTAGTTCGTAAAACGAGGGAAGGCTGTAATATATCTCCCAAAGTTGTAGAAAGAATGAAATAAGTCACATTCATTAATTGAATTAATAGATATTCATCAGCTAAATATCCTATCAGATGAAAATATGAAGACAGCATCAACAGCCAAATCCTTCCATTGGCAAGTAACTTTTGGTCATCATTGTTATCACTGATTAGCAGGGCTGGATTAAGAGACCCATGGGCCCCATGAAAATCATAAATTTCAATGGAAATTTCAGGAAATTAAGCAATAAACTTTTTTATTCTAATTTTAACATGAAAATAAAAAATCATGTAACAATATACAAAATTTTCAATTAAGAAAACTTTTCTTGTTTTATATAGTATACAAGTTGTCGGTGCTTGCATACTGCATGTACTAATAAATCACCATATGCCAAGATCTAAACTTTTAAATAAACTAACGCGATCTCCAGGGCAACAGCACTTCAGCCATGTGTTGCCTATATGTATTAGATAATAAATTCCATGAGTAACAGCAATATATTTATAATTTTTCGTGAAATTAATGCAACTATTCGTAATTTCCAAATTCTCTGGCAACTTGTGGCCAAGTTCTCATATTTCAAGTATCGTGACTCAGATTGCCCTGCATGAGCAATATGAATAATCATCATTAAGACAATACCCTATACATTAAATTTATGGAAAAATTAGGATATTTTCTGTTAAGATTATGGCATCACCATCCATCCCATTATCACGTATTTGAATAAAAACTATTGATAAACAGGTATGATGCCATTATATTTAACAATTGAAATGAGTTAAAATTTCTCAAAACACAAAATTAAAATACTTCTCACATTTTACCATCACTGCTATCAGGGTTGCTCCTCCAATTATGGTCTCTTATAATCCTAGAGAAAAACAAACCTATTCATTCCTTCCTATAGTTGATATCCCAAATTTAATCGTCATGTTTGTACTTTCAGTAGTACGTGAGAATTACAATTATCTACGATACCCTCAATCACGGTGCGTGATGCAAAGAGTGTTTTGGTTACAGTAAAATCTTACATAATATCAGAAGAATATATTGGTGATGATGTTTTCATAATATGCATTATATTGAAATTTAGAGTGAGTTAACTTATATGCTTATGGGAGTAAACTTGATGTTAATTCAATTAAAGAAAAATGAAAAAATATATTTTCTATAACTCGAATAATTTTTGCATTCCCTTGGGATTTGAGTTAAAGAAGTTCCACTGTATATATACAAATATATATAAAATGTATTTCCATATTTTTAATTTTATATAACTCGAATAATTTTTACTTTCCCTTCAGATTCGAGTTATGAAAGTTCTGCTGTAATTCGTTATGATGGCATTAATTTCCATTAAAAGCATTAAATTTTTGCAATTGTAATGTATAATATCAGATCCCTTTAAAAGCATTGAAGTCGTTGCCATAGTATTTAAAAATTTCCATTGTTGAAAAGAGGAAAAATCACACTTTGTTACGATTAAAAGCAAATATTTATACTAATTCGGTATGTATTTGAATTCTGCCTTCAAAAATTAAGACCTCTGTTCTTTCAGCTAGGGAAATTCGTATCCCAATGTTAAGTAATTTAAAAATACATTTTTTGAAATCCTTGCGCTAAATCCCATGCTTTTCTTATGGGTATTGAAATAAAACATTGGGGTTAAAAAGACCCCTTAGGTATGACCTTTTTAGGTATTTTCGATTTTTCTGGTTGATTGTGACTCAAAATCTCTAATCATGCCAAATTTCAAGTCTGTAGCTCATTTAAAAATGCCTAAACATTAGTATTTAGTATATATAGTATTATATTAGTAATTAATAATGATGACATATCATAAGTAAGAAGCATCAATATAGTATAGATAGATAATCAATTATTTCATCTGCATCTAATTCTTCAACTATGTCTGCCACATGTGCTATACCCTATTTATGGCACTGCTTATTCCTACTACACTATGTAGGCAGTCTTACACAAAATGGATTACTTGGAATTATTAATAAAGTAAGAAAGCATTTTACTAAGAAAAGTGTGGATTTTGATACAGGAAAATAAATGCAAACAAGTAACAGATTATTGTAAGGTTTGTGATCAGTGCAGGAACACTTGGAAAGGGTTTCAGCAAAATGAGGCAAGATAGGGTCGGCCCAGAGTGGGCCCTCTGGGCCCCACGCAGTTTGCGTACCACTTAATATGGCCCTGCTGATTAGCACATGGATGATGTTTTAAAGCTCTGCACTAATAGAATATTAAAAATAAATTGAGACTTTCTCATGAATTCACATGTCCTTACTCTTTCTTCTCATGTATTATAGAGGTCAAACAGCATTACACAAAGCAGCAGCCCACAAACAGAGGAGCATCTGCTGCATGCTTGTGGCTGGGGGTGCTTCGTTAATGCTCACAGACCATAATGGCCATACACCACGGCAACTTGCTCTTCAATCTAATGATCATGAACTGGCTGCCTACCTTGAAAGTGAGTATTTTGGTTTTCTTTTGGAATTGTATTTATGTTTATACAAGATTTATTATTTAATATTTGTTTTAATTATTGTTAAGTATTTTGTAAGAGTATGTAAGAGTTAAAGCGTATCCAGCCTTTATACTTTCATCATCACCTGGATTTTGAAAACTAAATGATAAAAAATATCAAATTTATGGAAACTTTATTCATACCAGGGACTTGATATCTCAAACAAATGTCTGATGCAAACTATCATCAAGATGTTCTTCATCAGTAGCATTGTTTTACTTATTACGAATGTACTGAATTATATTATATTACTAACGTAATTGCCCATCAGAAATGACAGATATGTATGAATAAAGTATAGTAGTTACTGTCATATTGTTTATCATTACCAAATTAGCCAATGGAAAATAGTAAAAATAAACTTCCCTCATTTTTCTTGAGCTTCACTTGTCTTTAGTAGGGAGTGAAATTAAATGAAAAAATCAACTAAAAATCTCAAGTACCATCCTCTTGAGCGATGAAGAGGGAAGATGAGTGGAGGGGAGCGTGCAAACCATATCTTTCTCTGACAAGAGTGAGAAAGTTATAAAGAGACAGAAGATGGCTTTTTTGGATTGAATAAAATTGATCAATACATGCTAGGTAAACTCAATAATGTTGTCCTATTAGACTTCAAAAACTAAGGTTGGCTTATACATGAGATATACGAAAAACCAAAATTTTTATTAAAAAGATCGGGGGTCGACCTATACAAGAGTATATATGATAAAAGGGATGCAAGACACGGTGATACAAAGTAAATAAAAAGTAAAAGATCCTTCACCGTCAATTAAAAGGAAAGAGAAAACTCACGTACGCGCTGCAGGTCTTCGTTGGGAACGTCGGGGACCTAATCCTTGATGAAGACACAGGCACACACACACTCCAAGGAGGCACTTACACTGTAGATTCTAACAAAAAAATATTTTAAACTAGACACGGTGTTTCGACAGATACGCTGTCATCTTCAGTTATGTGGGTGGTATAAGGAAAGAGGGGGTATATATGTCGAGAGTGACCGTTGGGAAAGGGGGGGTGGAAGGTGAGGAAGCCGTTTAACTAAGTAACTGAAAAAGTGGGCAGCGTGAGATGATACCTAGGTCGTTGTTCATGACCGTGTTTATGTTTTTATTTATGTATATGCTTTCGTATGCATCAAGTTTACTGTACTGATTGATTGATTTTAGCAGGGATAGGATTTCTGAGGTGATGGGATGGTGAGTGTCAAAAATATGAGTGGCAATGCTTGATCTGTTTAATCTGTTGTTTTTGTAATGTGCTAGGTGTTCTTTAAACTGGGTTTCCAGTTTGAGTCTAGATTGCCCTATGTAAATTTTGTCGCATAAACTGCAAGTGACTTGATATATACCTGATTTGTGGTGATTGGGAATTTTATCCTTCGGGTTGGACAAAAGGTTAGATAATGTATTTTCATTTACAAAAACTGTGTGAAGATCAAATTTCGAAAGCGTGCGCTGAAGATTCTGTGTTAGTTCCGGTGCGTATGGGAGTTTCATGTATTTTTCCATTGTGTTTTGTTTTTGGCTCGTGAGTGTGGTGCATGATTTAATGTGAACATTGTGTTTTTATGTTTTTAAAATTTTTTCTATGATAGGTGAGTCAAATCCGTTATGTAATGCGCAATTCTTAATTAATGTAAGCTCTATGTAAAAGTTTGTTTTCGAAAGAGGTGTGTTTAAAAGTCTGTGAATCATCGAGTGGAAAGGAGCTAATTTGTGGGAGATATGGTGGTGAGAGCTCATGGATGTATGTGTCGGTGTGTGTAGGTTTCCTGTAAATGTTGAAAAGTAGTTTGTTACATTTTCTTGTGGCTAGTAAATCTAGGAAGGGTAGTGATTTATTTTTTTCCTTTTCGTGTGTGAATTTTATGGTGTCAAATTGTTGGTTGAGATGTTGTACGAAATTAGGAAGGCTATCTTTTTTAGGTCAAAGATAGCAAATATGTCTTCTACGTATCTAAGCCAAGTTTTTGGGAAATATGAAAACGAAGCTTTGCAAATCTGCTCAAAATGAGTCATGAAGAGTTCCGCTATGAAAGGGTATGGGTAACTCTCTTTCTAGTTCAACTATGGTTACATTGTTATGCTATTAAATTTTCCTTGACAAAGTAATGTTCCAGATTTGATATTGAGGTACTTGCCTGTATTTTTTGTGAATGCTTTCCTGAATTTATGTGATCTTGTAAGTCTGCTTTCACACTGTCTTAATTTGGTGGAACATGGGCAAACCCTGCATTCAGCCTCATTTCCATGTTGTTGTTTTACTATAAAACTCCATTCTTTCTGGTATTCATCTTTAAAGGTACATTTGGGTTTTGGCATTTCTGTTGGAGTTAAACATTAATTAAAATGAATGGGTTAAAATTGATTACTGAAAATGCAAAGTTTGTCCAATATTTTCAAAATCAAGTATCTGATGATTTCTGATGGATATGAAGGCTATCATAAGAAACAAAGCTATTGTGAATGCACTTAACAAAAATAACTGTAATTTGAAAAGTTGTTAATTTTAAAACAAGAGATTGTACAACTAATGTGTTATTGCTCTACACACTGCACTCTGAATAATCTTGCAGAATCTCACTAGCTCCAGGGCTTCGGCGACGTTTTGCTGGATGTGCACTAGTGAATCTAATCAGTCAGTCAGCAATACTTTTTGTCTGACTGCCTTGTGGATACATAATGTATCCACAGAGTGGTGAGACAAAATTATTCAGCTTCTTAACGGCAATCACAACATGTTAAGAAGTAAGTTGCTTTTTAATGTGCATAGCTGAGCGAGAATCGCAAGAGAAGAAAAATCCATAAATATAGTTTAAATCTAGAAATAAAAATCTATCGAGAGAGATGCACAGTAATATAGTGAAAAGGCAAAATTTTTAAATAAGAAAATGTTCATAGATGACGAAAAATAAATGCTGCAGGTGAGGATTGAACCTGGGTCCTCAAGTTCAAAAGCCTAGCTCCACACTAGGCTACCCCACTTAATTGTCAGAAGGCTGTTATTGTAGGAATTTTAATAGCTGGCAGGTTTTTCGTGATCTTTAAATCTTTATATATTAATATTCAATGTCTGTCCATCCATCCCCCTTTTATCTCATGAACAGTTTGTCATAGAGAAATGCTGTAAATGCCATTTTGTTTCTTCCGACTAGGAGACCCCAGGAAAACTGTTTTCATTTACATAAGTGTCCCGGATTCAACTCCAGGAGATGATTACATTTTCTCATATGTTTACAAAGGAGTTTTGATTTTTCAAGGTGCAAGGTTTATTTCTTTCATTCGTTAAAATACGTAAATAGAGACCAAATTCCTCTGTTTTTACTTAATTCAATGGCTAAAACTATGAAATATCTTAATCTTGCAATGTTTAGACGTTACACAGAAGAATTTGTCAGAAAGACATGTTTCTTTTAGAAATTTTATGGCTTTTTCGTACTCTTTCTGGGTGTTGCCAAGGCAACCCACATTTCTGCCTCCAATTGAATTAGTGTCTATTAAGCCTTCAAGTAGACAAAAGAATTGCATTATTTGCTTCACGCTTTTTATGAAACATTGAAGTTATAGTTGTATCAATGTCAAACTTAACGTTGCAACATTAATAATTGAAGATTATTATTATACAATAAACTGCGTGTGGGCTGTGGGCATTTTTAAAGATGATGATTTTTAACATGCAGATTTCTGACTGACTTCACAAAAGGTTTTGCGGGTACCACTAGTTTAATAATTTACATAGGAATGCTGATTAATGGCGAGAAAAAAATGTCCAATTATTTTTTGTTCTTTCATGCTTGGGTGGTTTCGTCTGAAAACCAGGAGATGGGTTGTCTAACTCTCCTTGTTAGTTGCACCCAGAGCAGATGCCATGCTTGCCTCGCCCTATTGAAATTTGAATTAAAAACACACCAGTGTTGCAATCCAATTGCAGGTAACCTTGAACTCACTTCTGTTTACTCAATGAGAATTTTCATCCATTTGACCACCTAGCACTGTATACATTGGATTACCTGCATTTTTTCCCATCCAAACTAAGATGGGGAAAAAAGCCAAATTGCCCCGCGCTGCATCGGTTGTGCTGAACTGTCCATAACTCCTGCACATATCTCCCTGTCAGACCGTTGATTTTTATAAGAAAAACTGCTCTGATTTACATCGAACTTTTCAGGAATGCATAAATCGAGGTATACCTGAATATGATAATTGAACTTGATTTATGATTCTGTTGTTGGTAAAGGCCAAATAGAATAGCTAGGCCAGTGGTGAGCGACCTACTGCACATGGCCCTCAAGAGCATTTATGCAGCCCAAGAAGATATTTTAAAAAGAGATTTAACACAAATTCCTGTCATATACATTCAAATTACGACAATAAAACACTTGATATTGGAATGTTAACCCTAATAACCTAATCTAGACTTTATTTTCCCTGACATGATCCCTCAGAATCTCTAGTTGACATCCGATTTAAAGACTGAACTGGCCTGCTAAGCATTGACAACTTGCAATTTGGCTGGCAGAGGAATTTGCAACCACCAATGCAGCCCGCCATATAGAAAAGTTTGCCCACCACTGATTTAGGCCCTTGAACATCTAGGATATTATTGGTTGCGCTACAAATGTATGGCTTGGAGAAGTTTTTGCAGCATTCACTGCACCAACATTTTTGCAAATTAGTAGTATTTCTGTTTTTCGGTACTCTTTAATGATTCAGCTTTACTGTATATTTTTTTAGGTCAAGAACAGTTCCAGCTTGTGGCAGAAGACATGGAAACAGTTGTGTAATTTGTGTTTTTCAACATTCTCTCAAATATCTCAATGAAGTTTCATGGAATTGATGAAGAATCTCTGCCAAAGATTGAACTGAAACTGGATGGTTCATTCATTTGTGCACTCAGACTGAAGATGTCCTAAGGATCAACAATTACTGGATGTTGCAGTTATCTTAAGAATACAAATCTAAACAGGTTTTATTAATGCATCTATGTACTTAATTGAAAGTCTAATTTCGAGGGCATAAATAATTTTTAAAACTAAGTCAATTGCTATAATATTCATAACATTTACATTTTTTAAAATGGTGATAACATATGATCTTTTGAAATGCAGAAATACCTAACTATATTTCTTTGATATTATAAGGTCAGTGAGTGCATCTTCTTATGTTTGAGAAGAGTCCATGACTTTTAATTCATCGATTTTCGTAATTATCATACTTCATCAAGATTTTCACACTATTACATTTGAAATGTTCATTAAATATATAACTTGATGAGATTCAATTATAAATGATGACTTTCATGGAATGAATATTCTTTGGATAAAGATGAACTTTTAGATAGATAAATATTGTAAATATGAATTTTTTGTTTTTAGCTTCAATTATTTTGTAATACATTCAGTAATAACTGCACAGTGTAAACTTTTTCTAACCAAACATATAAGCTTGTCTACAGTTTATTAATAAGTATGCCCAGTGAGTTTATCAAAATTCACAAATAATGACACCAATCAGCTTTATTCTGACCCAAATAAATGTTATATATATATATATATATATATATATATATATATATATATATATATATATATATATACATATATATATACATATATACACATATATACATATATTTTCAACTTTCCTAGGGTAATAGGTATTGTACAAAAAAGGGTATTTATGAAACAATGGCCTTGCACTTATTACTACGCAGGTAAAGAGCTTTCGGGCATGTGCTATTTTTCCCTTTTAGAGAAAATAGTGAGATATTTACATGTGCCAACTAGTACTTTTGAAGCATTTCTACTACTACAGAAATGAGGACGAGATACTTTCATTGACCTTACCTGCATCTTTCAATGCCTTGGAAAACTGTAAAATTGTAACTATTGAAATATTCATTATATTTGTAAATTAAGAAGATAATTTTTTTAGCTTGTTGGTGAATTTCTTGTTGTAACAAAGTATAATTTTCCAAAGAATTTCCTTCATATTGCCTTGACAACTTATATCTTGAATGTGCCATGCTCAATCTTGTTCTCTTGTGATAGAAACTGAGAACATTTGACTACTCTTTATGAACTTTGTATTGTGTTTCCTTACTCTACATGTTCAAGAATGTGAGTGAAAAAAGCAAATGTTGTTATCAAATGGGCTCCAAGTACGAGTGAGAGAAGAGAATAGCCATCATATACTGCAATTTGCTTATTTGGTCTGTTACTATAGTTTCTACGATACCCATATTTAAAGATAAGTTTATGTTTATCTTATGCATTAGGTCTTTGTTTTGGATTGAACTTAAAATACTCTAGCATGGATTACTGATGCAGATTCTTCCTATCATTCGTTTGAAATGAGTAAAAAATATTTAGATAACCATACCATTATTTTTTTGCTCAGAAATGTATGAGTTACATTTTGGGAAAAAGATGTCATAGTTAATGCAAATATTCAAATAGGATTGATTTTAAAATAACATTTTAATTATAGTGAGGTATTTGTTAACATTTTAAACATTATGCCCTGTTGCATATTATACAGAGAATAACCAATCTTTTACTCATTAAACTCATAGGAAAATGCTTTTTTTTCAAATTAGAAAAATTATTTTTGCATACTGTGTTATACTGATTATTTATTCATTGTAATTTAGAATAAGATGCAAAAAAAATAGTTTTCATCTTATTAATTTGAGTGCATTAGAAACCACATGTCTTATAAAATGAATATTCTTTTTGTATGTAAATTATGATTATAATTTATTAATAAAATTGTAGATTTTCTATATTTTAAAACGAGGCAAAATCTCATGTTGAAGGTGAAGTGAGCAAAGTGAGATGATGATTTGCTTCTATGTATGAATATGATTGATGCTTTTAAAGTGTTATTTTGTTTAGATTACCTAGATGAATGTTTGAGCAGTTTTGTTTGGTTTGCTCTGAGGATCCTCTTACTTAGCCCATGAGCTGGTGCTATTCCATCTTTCATAATTTATCTTTTTATAAGGTGACTTTGCATGGTGTTTCTTCTCAAGAGTAGAACTTTCTCTTAGGTTTACTGTCACTTTCAGGGACTTCTATTCGATATTCTTAATGCTTGAGCATTGCCATTGCTGCAAAATATGTAGAGGAAATGCCATAAAATATCCTCTACATTTTAAAAAACCAATATGCTACTCTATCAAAAATTTGACAGCACTTAAATGTTTTGAGGAAGCTTTGATAATGAGTTTCGTATGCATGTCTTCTATAACCAGAACTTTATTAAAAATGCAATTGAAAAGGAGAGTTTCATTTTCCTAGTTTCACTATTTGTTTGTCTGTAAAATGTTTTAGCGTAGACTTTATTTTTACTGGATGATTGTTTGTTTGGATTTTCTGTTGCTTTTAATATTGTTTTGTTTTACAGTTTTCTGTAATTATGAAACTGAGGAAAAACTTTCTTTCCATATAGATAACTTTTAATGTCTCATTTTAATGTGGAGATGAGAATAAATGAGTGTTTTATCACAATGGGTGTGATGTCCCTTTTTTATTGCCTGACCAGATTCTTCTTTTTCATCTGGTCTTGTGAGAAATATACTAAATTTCCAATAATTAACCTATATAGCTGTGTACTAACACTGAAAACTATTTTTTAAGTCTTCATTGAAATGTATGTGTATCAATTTTGAGGATGAGTGAGGCACTGGACGTGAATGCCACTCAATTTTAGTAATTTTCTAGCATAGGTGTCGAATGAACGATGCCATTCTAGTTAATTAATACCTGTGTACATTCCAGCACTGTCAATTAGATCTGCCCTTATAGGTTGCATATACAGACAATCACATATCATATTTATAACACGTAAAAGATTTTGTTAAGTATTGTGTCAAGTACATTCCAGAAATTGAAGAGTATTGTCCTCTGTATTATTTTTGTCATTTTGGTTACTTCCCATAAGTATTGCCTCTGTTTCTGTGTTTGAATGTTGACAGCATCCAAGAACAAATAATATGCCTTAGTATTACCTATTTCTATATGATTTCTTAGTAAATATTCAACTTTTTGTTAATTAACCATTGTTGCTACCATCATCACTACCTCCCATATATATTTATATATATATATATATACACCCACACACACAGTGCTTGAAGTGGAAAAAAAGAAAAGAGACCTATTTTTTGTATATGTATCTTTAGATTGTTTCATCATATATCCGAGTGAAATACCAGTTATATATTTTTTATTTTTCAAATAAATTTAGATTATTCAAGATGAACTTACATATTAGGGACATAACTATGTGGATGTTAAATATTTACGCATTTACACTTAATAATCATAGAAGTTGTTTTTACAATAGTAATGAGAAAAAATGTATAGCTCACTCCCTCTCCCCTCATTTCAAAGCTTAAGACAATTATGAATAAGCAAGTGTTTATTTTGAGAAAAAATGCTTGATTTCTTTCCATAGAAAAATATTTTATTTACAAGATCCAATCCTCATTAAACTATAACATTACAAGGCATTGGTTATGTAAATATTTTTCTATGGAAAGAAATTGTTTTTTTCAAAGTTTTGTCTTTAAAAATTAAAAACACATCTTCCTATCGTGATTATAAAACTTTTAAGTTCTAAGGTGCAAGAATTAATGTAACCACAAAGTATCAGGATGACAAAGTCTATTAAAAGGTGGCGGGATGGTTACTGACATATCATCCCAGCTCAAGCATTGTGTGTGTCTGTATGTGTATATATATATATATTGTAACCATTCTTTCACTAAATTGTAGATTATTTATTAGCATTTCCTTTATAACAAAGCTTACATTCAACATAGCCTCCAGCATTGTCTGCTCACTTCTGTAACCTTACAGGTACATGTTCAACATTTCTCAAGAATTCGTTTGGTACCTTAATAAAAATATCACGAATTTTGTTTTCAAGTTCATCAGTGGTCTGTGGTTTCCACGCACAAAAGTTAAGTTCTTTTCTTAGTACAGTATGGACTGTGTAACTGGATAATCCATTCTCTCTTGATGCCTGCCGTATCAATTTCTTAGGACTTCGCTTGAACATTGCTCGTACAACAGTTACAATGTCTTCTGAACGTGATGTTGATGGTCTCACAGATCACTTTAAGTCTTTTACTGAACCCATCATTAATTTCATGTGGCAGCTTTGAATGGTTTTCGAGTCAAGGATTGCATTTTTGCCATCTATAACTCTCTCCCATCTTTGTACTTGAACGACTGATTGTCATACTTAGTATCTTGATGCAATTTTTGCTTGTCCTTCTATGCTTAATTTTCCAGCCATTATTCACTATTATTCACCTCCAACAGAAATGACAGTGATTATGCTTAAAACCAGTGAAAGAACGGTTACAATATCTTTTTTAGTTTTGGAGCAATATCGTTTTAAAAATAGGGAATGACTTTTCAGACACCCTGTATGTGTGTGTGTATATATATATATATATATATATATATATATATATATATATATATATATATATATATATATATATATATATATCTTCTTTTATTAGATACTAATTTGCTTCCACATTTATGAATTAAATGCTCACATACTAGTGTGTTTATTAATAGTGACCTAAATGTTACTCCCAAATGCTTTGGGAATTTTGAATTGTATATACAAAACATAAACCTCATTTAGAAGTACAGTTTTTGAAATTATATATCTTGTTGACATATACAGGTTATTATATATATTGATGATTAATTTTGTTCGAAATGGAGTAATGAATTGGATGTTGTCAACAATTGTATTATTGTTGCATTGTGGCAAAGGGTGAATGCCTGTTTGTTATTTTTATTATCTTGTTTAATTAGGTGTTTGAGTTTTTAATCAAGAAGTAATATAATGTTTCTCAAGATTATGAAAGTTTACAAGCAAAGATTTTTATATATAGTACGACACATTTAAAGTTTTTGATTAGATAAATATGAAGATGGTAGAAAAGTACTTTAATTTACCCACAGCAATGTAATTATGAAAACCCAACTTGTTTTACCTTTCTATTGTTCTGTAACACCTTCAATTTGAAAAATACTGTATAAGATGAATTTTGTATATGACATCATAGAAACCTGTAGTGTTCAAACTTGTACAGCTTTACCCTTCTCAGTTGTATCAAATTAAAAAAGAGTAATAAAATATCTTGTATTTTCCCATGGATAATGAAATGAAATAATTTTTGTAAAAATGACTACCACATGTGTAAAATCATTTTACATAATATAATATTAATATTTACTTATTGCCATAAAAATTGTATCAAGTACATAACAATCTTTGTGAGCCACCAGTAATATATACATAAGAAATGTAGGCATACATAAGAATATAAACATACATGAGAATATAAACAATTAAAAAGTATAAAATAACAGGAAAAACAACATTATTACATCAAACGGATATTGTTTACGTATCCTTGCCAAAATTTACATATTCATTAATTATATAGAATGCATTTTCCAAAAAAAGTTATGGAGTTTTCAATTGAACAGGAAGACAGTTGTACCACAGGACTCCTCTGTGTCTGGGAAATTTTTCAGTAAGCTTTAATCTATGCTGGGTAGAACAATAGTTGTTTCTACCCCTTGTATAATAGTCATGGATATCTCTGCTGTGTATTATATCCTTGGAGTTTTACAAATAAACTAATGTTCTATATATTGCAATTGATGGAGGGTCATAATTTTCAGTTTAATGAAAGTTTGTTTGTATGATGCTTCTTTAGACTTAAGATTTGCAATATACCTTGCTGCCCTTTTTTGCAAAATGAAAAGTTGGTCTAGACTTTCATTTTTTGAACTAATAACAAAACGGTTGTTTTCCTCACCGAACTGAATGCAATTGGGACCTTGAAGAAATCTTATCAAAGAAATTAATGATCTCTTAGCTCTGTTTTTTTAGTCCATTGAGAAGTTTAGCACTAATTTCTGTATTGTTCTTTCTCAGAGCATTAAATAAAAATTTGAGGACCCCCTCACCAGTTAAAAGGTTAGAATCTTGGCGGCTCGACACTTCTATCACTATTCTGACCAGTTTCAATGTATTCAATGCAATTGCCTCAACATCTTCTGGCTTCCACAAGTGATTTAAATTTAGATCATGCAATGATTTTACTATAGGAGTCTTGATTCGAAGAAAGCACTCTATCATAATTTGTATGGTGTTCCAATGGGTTTTGCAATCTAACAACAATCTCATTAGCTTTTACATGGCTTTGTAATAGTGTTCTGTACTGGTGAGTTTTTGAATAATTTTACAATTTAACGGATTTTTTAAGTTTTATAAAAATAACCATATTCATACAAACATTTTCTGTGGCGAATTCACTTTTGTTTTCTGCAACATATCTTTGCTTTCATGTTCTGTTTCTGAGGCATCATCATTTGAATCTTCACTTTTTTCCTGATTTTTTCATGAAAACATCCATAACCGCTAAATGAATAGTGTGGTTATAACACAGCTGACGGTAAGCAGGGAATAATTTTACAAATTTTTACCATGATACTGGCACCACCGCTTGTGGTGGAAACAATGTCTTTGTCAAAATTAAACCTGAAAGATCTAAGTTTTGAACCAACCAATTAAATGACACCAGTGTCATTAAATATCCAAGTCACAGTTTTTGCATACAATGTCAGAATCCCAGTTGCAAAATGTAATAATTTGTTTCCATGGGAAATATTTCTATAGATTCTCGAGAAACAAGTCTCAAAATTTAAAAAATTTAATTTCACAAGAATTCTTGAGATGGGATTTCTCGAGCACAATCTCTAGTCCTGTCTCCTCCTCAATCGAGAAGTAGCTGTGCAAATGGAAAACAAGATCTCTGGCTTGATTATGTAACAGTTGTCTAGGGCGTTTCTCGTCCCACATTATAAATAAACATTAAAATAATACCTAAACTATTATGCTAATACACGTAAACTAAAGCTAAAAATAACTATATCACAAGGAATACCCACTCTGCTAAAAGCATGAAACTCTTACTGATGCTGATTCGTTCCCAGGACCCACGTGACTTTCACTTGCTACTGCACATCCCTGCCCAGAGGCCATGAACGGTGGCAACTACTATAGTTATTAAATAATCATATCAATATAAGAACAACGAATTGCGCAATGTGTACATGTTGTATTATTCAAATTTAATCGGTTCACAGCAAAAATTGTTCCTTTGCACCTTGGGCATTCTCCACTCTTGTAAATTACAGTTAAAGAGTGGCATTTATCAGCTATCGCATATGGAAGTACTACATGTGTCCACCTCACATGCTGCAGTCACTTAAGTTAATTTCTGCTGCGTGTTTTGTGGAGTGTGGTAATTTTAATAATGTGCAATAGTGAGAACTTAGCATATGTTTTCAAGATTCATATTGATATATTTTCTTTTTTTTTAATTTCAGAAATGCACAAAAATGAAAAAAGTACAATTTTGTCATTTATTAAATGTAAGAAAGTAACTTTTTTATAATATAGATGAGAATACAATAGGAGGAGATACTACAGCTTCTGTAGCCATTGAACAGCCATCTCTAGCTAGAGCTTCAGCATCTACATCTAACTTAGAAGAAAATTGTGAAGCGGAATCATCAGTGGCAGACTCATTTAATATTCCTGATTGCTGGAATAAAAAGCAATTAGAAAATTTTCAATAAAAATATGTATCAAAAACGGAAAATTGGGTTGTTCAATATGTGCAAAAGTGTCTCATTTGAGAGCAGAAACCGCTAAATTCTATTATCTTTCAAAGCAATGTATAAATAATGAGGTTGCATGCAATGGAAATTCGAAAGCATCAAGGAAGGCTACTTTAACAAAAGAATTGTCTGAACATTTTACATCAGGTTCCCATTTAAAAGCTCTTCATATTGCACAGAAAGGGGAAAAGAAAAAATAGAATTTATTGAGCAATCTGAAGTAAAATGAAGTTGACACAAGTGAATCAATTTTCAATCCAGTTTACACTTTAGTAAAAAGAAACAGACCAATGTCCGATATGGATGCAATTTGACAGCTACAAAAATTAAACAAAGTAGTCATTGACACCTGTTTGAATTCCCAATTTACAGCTGTTTGAGTTGTTGAGCACATCACCAAGGAAATGAAATTAAACTTTTTCAAAAAAATTATAAATAAAAATGCAAAAATCAGCATAGTAATTGATGAATCATCAACTATTGTTAGTAAAAGTGTTCTAATAATTTTCATTAATGAGTCGAACACATGTGATGAACAAGTTTTTTTTTCTTAGATCTTTTTGAATTGTCATCAACAAAGGCTGAAAAAATATATGATGCTTTAATATTTTGTTTGGAAAACAATGGATTCTCCAAAGACTATTTGTCAAAAAACTTAATTGCGTTTTGTTTGAATGGTGCCAGGTGTTAACTCTGGTGTAGCAACCAGGGTTTTACAAGATTTTCCGAATATAATTATCTGGCATTGTGAACAATGTAGTGCTGAAAAAAGGAAGATCTGGATCATGTGCGACAGGTTTTATTGCTGATGGCACATTAGGATAAATAATACATTTTTTGTTTTTGCAGAGAAGCATTTTAGTCATACAAAAATAACTGTCATGTGATTTTATTGTTCCCTACAGATCATAGGTACTGCGAAACTCATAGAGGAACAAGTTCCTTTCATCATCCACTGTCAGAGATGGTTTGCAATAAAATGCAACAAATATGGGGTGTAAATTGTTTATATTGGTCTCCTACCTTGCATCCAAAGTACAATTGGTAAGCTTTTTGGATAAGAGAAGTAAAGCACCTTCTCTGGTGTTTCACGGTAAATTCTCCGCAAACATAATAAAAATTGTCAGCCGCATTAACAAATTTAGGAGACATGCTGTTTAGCATACTTCTTTACCACCTTCAGCTGCTACTGAAAACAACAAAATGATGCTGTTCAAGAAAAAAAAGGCAGCAAAAATGAGGTTGTTTGTTTTGTATTGAATCTTCTTGTGTGTAGAATGTTTTTCCCAGGATTTGTATAATTGGAAGTGTCATATCTCAAAATATATATGTGACAGGAAAATTTTAAAACATTCGTAATCTTCGTTACAAACTACATCAGGACCACCTTGTTTTTGGAACCAAAAACCTTGTTCCTCAGTGCTATTAACATTTTAACTGAATTTTCATTTCTTTCTAATACATTACAATCAAGAGAAATTACAATGCAGAAAGCGGACAAATTAATTAAGCGTACAATCAATGCCATAAAATGGAGATAAAATTTAAGTCTTCCTATAGATAAATTAATTGACATTTTAGTCAAATATATGGATGCTTGACTTCTAAAAAGTTTTCGTTCGTTTTCTTTTTCGTTCTTCGTCCTTTTCCGTCACCCCTCCATTTTCGTCCTTCGTCCATCGCCCTTTTTCGTCCTTCGCCATTTTACGTAATTCGTCCTTCGCACTTTTTCGTCCTTCACTCATTTTCGCCCTTTATCGTCCTTTGCTTTTTTCGTCCTTCGCACTTTTTCTTCCTTCGCCCTTTTTCGTCCATCGCCATTTATCGTCCTTCGCCTTTTTTCTTTCGCACTTTTTCTTCCTTCGCCCTTTTTGTCCTTCGTCATTTTTCGTCCTTCGCCCTTTTTCTTCTATCGCCCTTTTTCGTCCATCGTCCTTCGCCATTTTCCGTCCTTCGTCCCTCGCTCTTTTTCGTCCTTCGCCCTTTTTCGTACTTCGTCCTTCGCCTTCTATTATCCGTCGCCCTTTTTTGTTCTTCGCCATTTTTCATCCTTCATTCTTCGCCTTTGTTCGTCCTTTTTCGTCCTTCGCACTTTTTCGTCCTTCGCCCTATTATGTCCTTCGTCCATTTTCGTCCATCGCCCTTTTACTTCCTTCGCCCTTTTTCGTTTTTCGCCCATTTTCGTCCTTCGTTCTTAGCCCTACTCCGTCCCTCGCCAATTTTCGTCCTTCGTCCTTAGCTCTTTTTCGTCCTTCGCACATTTCCGTCCTTCGTCCTGCGCCGTTATTCGTCCTTCGCCCTTTTTTGTCTTTCACCCTTTTTCGTCATTCGCCCTTTATCGTCCTTCGCCCTTTTTAGCCCTTCGCCGTTTTCGTTCCTCGTCCTTTAAATAGGCTCTACCTTTTTATAAATCAAAATTAGAAAGAATTGAAGTACAATCTTCGAATATTAACTATGTTTTAGGAATATTAAAGTAGTTTCTTATTCTATTCATCTTCTTCCGCCTACCGTTCGAAATCTCTCATATTAAACATTTAAATCACATTTTGGGAAAATATCGGGCTCAGGGAGCCGTCGGGAGATCAGCCTGGGAGTGAACTTCCAGGGAATGTTCCCCTCCATTGCTTCTCGGATGACACCAGACACAAAGGTCGCCATGGCATCAGCTTGCTCAGGGATTGCGGCTCCTCAGCATTAGCCGGGAGGGCAGAAACTACTTGTGCATGGAAGGCTGCCCAATTCGCCTTGGCGAATTCGCGCCGTTGAAGGGGGGGGAGCCTGATCGGGATGTTGCCGTAATGAAGGAGTATCGGCAGATGGTCTGACGATAGCTCGTTCAGGGTGGACACGTTCAGAGCCGCCTGAGCATTGCAGGAGATGGCAATGTCCAGAGCATCAGGAGTAGGAAGGTAGGTCGGGGTTCTGGTCCTCAAGACCGATAGCCCCGCCTCCTCGATGAAGCGATAGAGCTTCCGTCCCCTGGGGTTAGACAGCCTGGAGTGCCAGGCTCTGTTCTTGGCATTGAAATCGCCAAGCACATCCGTCGGGACTCCATCAGGGGGACAGAGAACATACATATCGTCCTCATCAAGGGCTTGTCCAGGAGGGTAATACGCGGCCACCACTCGCAACCTCCCTTTGGCCATGCGAATGATCGCGACCACTGCCTCGATCTGGTTCATCTCCGAGAGCTGGTACTCATAGAACCTTAGGTACGTGTGGATCAGATGGGCGACGCCCCCTCCAGGGCCGATTATCCTGTCCTTCCTGAGCACAGACCACCCCCGCAGGTTCAGGGGGATGTTGGGCGTTAATCGCGTCTCGCCGATAGCGGCGACCGAGACACCAAGGTCATGAAGGAGTGGGAGGAGTTCGTCGATACGGTGGCGAATCCCGTTGGCGTTCCAACCTAATATCGAAAAACACCCCTTTTTACGGCGTATCTTCCATTGCCGGACATAGAAAGGGTAATTTCCTCCAGCAACGCCAGGAGAAGGAGCCCTTGGCGGCTGGAAATGTGCTTCTTCAGGACCCTCGTTATAGAAACTATGGTATCCCATAGCTCCTCATCGTCACAGGGAACATGTTGGCTTCGAGTGGCGGAAGGGCCGCCACGTGGCGCAAGTGGCACTTGCTGCCACGCCGAGGGTGTTGATGCCTGTGGTTTTGCCGTAGGCGGAAGATCCCTCTGAGGCTCAGGCGCCGCTTCTGTGCTGGCACAGCTTGGAATAGCAGGCTCAGCCCTCCTGAGGAGCTCGGGGTTCGGGCTGGCACTGGCCATCGCGGCCGCAAAGTTTCTGCCCGGGACGGCAGCGGAGGATCGCTTGGCAACCGCCGTCTGGGTCACCGTCCTCCCCTTGTTTGCCTTGCGCTGCCGGACAAAGTTCCGGTCGTTGGCAGCCTCTGCTTTGTTCAACGCTTCTACATAGGCAGGGCATTGCCTAAAGGTAGAGGGGTGATCTCCACCGCAGCTGCAGCACTTCCTAGGTGCGTCTGGTGGTCTTAGGCAGGCTCAGGATCGATGACTCTCCGCGCATTTATAGCGGCGGGGCTGCATGTTGCACCCCAAAGCAGAGTGCCCGAACCTCTGGCAGTTGTAGCACGTCTGCGGGGAAACCCCGCCTTTGAAATATTCCGCCTGCACCTTGCAGTTGTGGAGATGGGTGATTTTGTGGAAAGGGGAAATTCCCGGTGTTTTGTGCACTATGGTAATGAATTTACTGGTTTTATCAGGTTCAGTCTTTCCCTCTGCAGTCTGAACCATATGTTTCACAGAGTTGACAGTGATACCCAGAGCAGCCAGCGCTGTGGCAACCCTGTCCGGGGGAAGTCACTAGCAAGGCCCCTTATGAGCAGCCTGGCTGTCTTTGTGTGCTCTACTGGGTGAGAGAAATACTCCAGGTTTTTCTCCTCCAGTACCTCGAGGACTTTCTCCTGCTGCTCAGGAGTGGAGACTGCGACACTCGTCGACACGTCCCGGATAGTGCCGCACCCTCCTGGAGGGTGTCAATGAATTCTGGGTGGTTCCTTATTCCGTACACATTTATTGGTTTTATTTTGGGCTTGGCTACGGTGGGTTGGGTCAGGGGGATTACTGTGGCCTTCTTCTTCCTCTTCTTCCCCTTGACCTCCTGGAAAGGTGCACCTTCAACTGACGCTGCATCTTGGGCTGCAGGCTCCACAGCAGGCGACTGTTGGGCGGAAACGTCCTCTAGAGAGGTAGACAGCTTCATCTTCTGAGAAGAGGAAGCAGGGGCTTCAGCTTCCATTGGCTCTTCCGCCTCTGGGATTTCAGCAGGATTTGCTGCAGGAAGCAGAGGGGTTGCTGAAACCAAGAGTGTCAACAGCAGCACTCTCACACTGGGTGGCAGGCTCCAGTGAGGGAGATGCTAGCTGGAAAGGGAGGTTCTCAGAAGAGGAGGTTAGCTTCCTCTTCTGCGCAGAGGAAGCACTTGAAGTTCCAGCCATCACAGCTGATGGCGCAGTAGGTACGACAGGGCTTGATTGGCGCAGCTCAGTGCCTGCGATTGGAGCAGAAGTGGCAGACTTGCCAGAACCCTTCTTCTGCTTAGGGTTTTTGCCTTTCTTGGGTTTGCAGCTGACGTCCTGGTCAGCGCCCAATGGCACAGGCATAATCGCACCTCGGTAGAACCTCATTGGTTACGATATCGCGACTGCACAAAGTTGGTTTCCCTTCTCCCTTCCCCGGCTATTTATTGCACTACCACTGAGATACCCACTGTGCGTAGGACCGAGGCGAATCGGCTGGGCATTCAAATTCAATTTCCTCCCTCCACTTCGGAAGGTGCCGAATCTGCTTGCTTGAGCGGTTTGCAGAGTTTTCGTGCCTCGTTGTCTCTTTTACTCTGTCTCTCGATCTAAAGATTATCATCATGATCGATCGATGATCTATGATCATGTTCGATGATCGATCGATCTCAGAATATAAATCACGTCTACGAGTCATTTATCTGACACTATTCTGTGTAAATGCACGCGAGCACGTTATTGCGCTTCCAAATCCCGCCAGGGACTGAGCAAAGGGCTTGTAGAAATAAAATGAGTGGAAGACAACATCAGCAAGTTCAATGTTGCATTTTCGGGACAGAATACGATCGAGTGATGATTAAGAGCGAGAGGGAGAGTCGGAATCGGAGACAGACAGACAGACGAACGACTTTATTTAGGGCTTCTTACATTTTACCCTAGAGGGAGGGTGGGAGGGAGAAAGAGGGAGGGAGAGAGAGAGGAACGAAGGGTTGAATGCATGGAATAGCTGAAGAAATAGATAGTAATTCAATATCATTAGCTGCGATAACATGGAAGCGTTTTGGCATTCCATGTTGAAGAAAATACGTTTCATTTTACACTCAGGCCAAAATGATTGGCTGAATTTAGGAAAATTGAGAAAGACGATTGGCTGGTTCCAAAATGGAATCGAAATTTAGGTTTATTTCTATTGGCTGATTCTGAAACAAAAATCTCATTGCTAGAATAATAAAAGTAATATTTTATTAATTTAATATGTCCGTGATTTATTTGTACTAATGATTTCTCGCAATAAAGTTGCGGGATTTGAATTGTAAAAATATTTTATTTAATTTTTATTCCTTATATTAATTTCTAAATTTTCTGACTTCATACCTTCCTTAATCAGTTAATGTTTAATGACTTAGTAATATTCTTTTATGTACTTGTGTTATCCTTCACTATGAATGTTGCCTCATATAGTCATTTAGATATTATAGAATCTTAAATTATCAATGTAATTTTATAGTAGATGTACGTTTTGCATGTAGAAGCCTTCTAAGAGGATTATTACTTGCCTAGTGACCTAACAGTGCTCAACAACGTTATCTTCTTTACATTAAGAGGCTGAATATTTTCCACCGACGATTACCTTTCGCCCCTGTTAAGGGGGTTTATCTTAGTTGGCGTTTTTCTTTGAAAACTGCAAATAAACGCAGACCATCTTCGACGGCCAACTGTTAGATGTGGATCTTCGTATTGTTGCGCCTTTAGTATTCTCTCACTTATGAGGTAGATTTAAACCTTATTTTCATCTTACAAGAGCAGTGAATACACAGGAAAAGAAAGTATAATTTTTATTTGTCCATTTTTACTTTCTCCATATACGAATTATAGAGAAAATGGCGTTTCATGAAAAAAACCGAATTCGAGATTTCAATGGATATACATATTTTAAGGTCCTCTGAACACGTTTTGACTATTCTCACGATGATGTCTGTGTGTCGGTAAGTCTGTCTGTCTCTGTATGTGATAGGATTTTGTGGGTGCTCTAACTCAAAAATTTACACTCGTATCAATACCAAAATTTATATTTAGAAAGATTACTATACATTAAAGAGCTGATTAGGTTTTGGCAACAATCGCTCAGCCGAAAGTGGATGTTTACTCTTGTCATGCTTTGGTTTTTGGCTAGTAACTCTATTATATCTTCATAAATGTAAATATTGTTTATTATAAACTAAATATAATATAATTCTCTATAACTTTTGTTTGAAACATTTATTCGTAGAACGCATTGTTAAGAAGATATTCTATTTATTTAATAGTTGCCTTAATGTTTGATGAATGTAGAACACTACTGGAATAAAAGTCGAAGGAAATTTAACTTTCTATGAACTTTGTTGGGAACATTTTCCCATATAATGCATTGTTGAAGAGATACTTTTAAAACTAATATTTAGCTACCGCAACTACACCATCTACCGGCGACTATTGTAAACACTTTACGCTCCTTTTAATTGTTGGAGCTTTGTGGCTATATCCAAGATCAGAGGGCTACGGTTTTAGTTTATTTCTGTTCTTTGTAAAGTCTAAATTTTTCTCGCAGTTACTTAAAATATTTATTATCATTTAACCTATTTGGAATTGGTAGAAATATTGCAGGTATGGAGAAAGTCATGTGTTGGCCAAATCACTTGCTATTTTCGTTATTTTTCTGTTATTTAGAAGAGATAACCACAGACTTTTCCATGTGTTGCGTTTCTTATTAGAAATCTTGATCACCAATAATTCACGGAAATCAAATGCTTTTTTGAATTTAAACAAGAGAATTTTTTTAAAGACAAAATTAAAGCCCGCACACGGTCCTTACAGGCTACGTTTAAATTCGCTCGCTATAGGTTAATTGCAACTTAATTTATACATGACTGAAACAAATCATAAACGCAGCTCACGGATAAAAAGGTAAATTTCATAAAAACACATGAAATACCATAAAACTATATTGTGTATATATTTAAATTTCTCATATTAATTACAGGCTCCAGCTGTACTGCAATCGAATACACCCTTAATATCTCCGGGCAAATGTCTATAAATTAATACGAACAATAACAAAGAATGCAAATACTTGCAGTCTTATATTTAAATTTTTACAGAATATAAATCGTTTATATATAATTACTCAATGTCTGTCTGTCTATCCGCCCGTTTTTGGTTCTTTGAAAGTCGGAGAGTGATAGAGAGGTAACAAAACTAGATAAGTGGCATTAGTGAGTTCTGGGAAAAAATTACCTAATTAGTGTGCCTCAATCAATCAATATTGATGATGTAGATGTAGTATTTATATCATCATGAGTTGCCAATATTTTTCTCAGAACTTTGTAAGTAGCAAAAGCAAATCGTTTGCATTAGTTAGCAATAATAATAAAATAGTAAGTAACTAATACAACTGATCTGGTTTCTCATTTGGAAACTCTTTGCACTCCGACACGGAGTACTACACCTATCCATTCTTGTTTTTTCTTTGAAAGGGTTTTAGAAGATCGTTGTTATCTTATCCAAACCTCCCAGAGGCATATCTGGCGCCTATGGGAAAGTTATGAAGAAACACCTTAAGTAGAATATGATATTTCCTGCCTTTTAATAAAGAATGATAGTTTTTATTAACAATAACGTGAATATTTGAGTATTAAATTAATACTTATTTATGGGAAAATAAAGTTTTGGCATATTTTGCGGGAACGTTCGGCGCCTTTTGCAAGCGTCACCTATGGCAAATGCCACCTTCGCCAAACCCTAGTTGCGGCTCTGAAACCGCCTAATTGGTATAATATTTATGGAAATTTCTCAGCATTTCAAAGACATTCCAAATTACATAAATAATTCCATAATGTTCATGTGGACCACAATTTATTCAGTGCGTTAAAAGACAATACGATATAACAACGAAATTTATATTTATTGCAAGACCCGGATTAAGACTTAGCAAGGCCCTAAGCTATGACGAAAATGAGGTCCCCATAGGTAAAAAAACAATGGCCTGCTTTTTTATGACAAAAGATAACTGTTCAAAAATATACATGAGTCTTACTTGTAACAGCAATGGCTTTATAATAAATGTAATGTACTCACATCTAAATATTATTTGTTAATTAAGGTATGTCAAAACAATTTTTTTCTTGAAGAAAATTCCTCAATGATATCATCAAATATTAAGTTACGAAGCTTATCGCTTTCAATGCACAAAATGCTAAGTGCAGAAAGCTTTTCTTGCTGCATGGTCGCCCTTAGCTCGTTCTTTTTATCCCTTTAAGTCTCTAAAATGTGGGACACCCACATTCAACGAGTGATAGGTGCCGCTAATAAGAAGTAGACCATTAAAGAGAGAACTAGCGTAATTGCCCGTCAAATATGACTGTATGTGCAGATTATGTATTGGAATTAAGTCACTTCCCATTCTTCCTCCCTTTCTCTCTGCCTTCCTCCCATTATCTTCCCTCCCTCTCCCCCTATTCTTTCTCTCCCTTGTATTTTTCCTCTCTCGTCCTTCTTCCCATTCTCCCTCTTCCTCCCTACAATTCTCATCCCTTTCTCCCCCACATTTTCCTTATCATTCTCCCCTCAAAAATGTAGCTCTCTCTCAGTGTGATATAAGCAGATACAAATCTTACATAAAAAAGAATGTTAATTTCTTAAACATTACGCTAGACAACTTTAGCTTGCCAAAATTATTTTAACTCTCTGGAACATATTCTGTGCAATGTGAATTACACACTTTTTTAAATTTTCAGTTTACATAAATTATTGTTTCATTAAATTAAAATTTACAAATTTTATTCTGAGGAAATGCAATATATTTCCCCTTAAAATAGCCCCAAAAACGGACATTTAGTTATTAAATTACCATGTCAACCCTAAATAAAATAATTCTGATTAGTTCATTATATACATTTCTGCCAAATTTCAATTTTCTATCTACATCCATCGTTGAGTAACTCTGGTTCAAATGACCTAACACTCAGACCAACGCACGGCCAACATAGCCTATTACTATTATTTTTGTGATTCTTTTAAACCTCTATTTCTTTCTCTATTTTTCAAACCGTCCTCAAGTCCTTCATTCTTCTACCTAACTCCTGTAACCTGTCGCCCAATGCTTCATTCCATAAATTTTCACATGCTAGGATTGTTTATTAAAACGTCCAGCACCTTCCTCAGATTTATATCATTCATATTGAATTTAGCTCGTTAGTACGACTTTTAATCTTTTTCAATAATATTTCAGCTTTTTAGGTATTCCATATCATAAATAATGAAACGAATGTATTGATTGCCATTAAAATCATTTCCATCTCCTTCCGTCTTTCTCTTCTTCTCGTATTAAAAGCCTTCAAAGTACTCTTAAACCCATGAGGATTGGAATAACAATAGGATTCCGAGATTTAACAAGGTAATTGGTAGGCAAGGCAACATTCCGATGAAATGGTAAGATGTCCCCAAAATATTTGAATTCAACGTTTAACGTGAGGAATTTCTAACTGTAGGCGAAAAACGATGAATAGAATAAGAAAACTTGTATTATTACATTTAAAATGGTTTAGATCCGAAGATCGTAGGTTAGTTCTATCTAATTTTAATCTCGAAAATAAGAAAAGCCTGCACATCAAAAAGCCGATTTTTACTTGTTATCATAAGGAGAATGAAAATCATCTCCTGGAGTCGAACCCTGGACGATTTATTCGTGTTTTAGGAGCATGACATGGACCAATCAGCCTTACGGACCAACATAGTTTTTTATAATGGGGGATTTTTTGGGTGATTTTTCATTCATATATATCATGACCACATAAATAGATATATTTGTCTATATTCATGCTCTTCTTTTTAGATTTGAATTTACTTAGTCTATGCTTGAACTACAGTTAGTATATGAAATTCCATCAACATTCACTGGTGAACTTTGAATCCTTGCTTTTCTAATATACTCCGCTGAATGATTTCTCTGTTTTGGTGAGAACTAATGAATGTAATATTTAATATTGGCCAGTCAATTATAAAGTCTTATAAACAAGAAAGTATGTAATTATATGAATAGAATTATTTAATTTTGCCATGGAGGCTATATCCTGTGTACCTTTTGCTTCACACAGAATTTATGATGAAGGATAGTTGATCAAATAAATATATGGTAAACATATTGATCCAATCTCTAAATATCATTGTCTCTAGCTTACATAAATTGTTTTTACTTACCACATCATGATATTAACAAAGGTAAGTGCTATGTGGTAGAAGGTGTTTCTTCATCAATTATCATCAAATGACTGGATGTCAATAGAAATGACTCTTACTTGTGCCTGCTTAATGAAATGAGTATCTCTGAGTAAAGGCAAGATTTTCCTTTTGTCACAGCACAAAATTAGTGAAACATATGTGAAAAAACTTTTTCAACAATGAGCCTAATAAAAAACAGTGTACCTACATGACTTAGAAATATTCTAATTGTAAGATTAGATTCCACAAATTTGCAAACACAGAAGAGTCAATTAAAATGAAGCAATTCAAGGGTCATTGAGCAAACTAAACATTTAATCAACTGAAATTTCAAGTCTTTTTGCAATGATAAATAGGATGTGCAATTTATGAGAAATCCAATTTTAAATGTAGTATTTGTTCACTATTATATTTAAATAGAATTATAATAAATTGTTTATCTTTCACATTTACTTGTGGCATGACAATACCCTTCCTATTTGAGATAGGCATTACACACATAATGTTTTGAATCCTGCGAAAGTATGATTTATTGCCTGGTCCCCTTTTTATGTAGATTGAGGAGACCACATTAAGTCATCATTCCATTCCATTCCATTGGTGCTCTTCATTAAAAGTAGGCTAATGTCGACACTGGGTTTCCCTCATCCCTTGTGAGCAGTGGCGGCTCGTAGCTAAAATTAGTGGGGGTGCTGCTCCAGAAAATTTTTAGCCTTTGTTTTAAAATTGTGTAAAAGGAAAAAAACATGTATAAAAAGAAAATTTATTCAGGAACTTGATAAAATCTTAACAAAAAAAAACAAACATTTCTTATTTACTTTAACTTAAATTGTTACAGTTCAAGCTTGATCTATTCATTTAAAAATGAAATCCATTCTTCTTGTTTTAATTTGCGCAAAAAGTTCAATAATTTTCTCCTTGATCTCTGGATGACAATTGAGGAAATTTTTCTCCATTGAAAGTACTGCAAGCGCATTTAGTCTTTCCGAATTCATAGTGCTTCTTAAAAAAGTTTTTATTCTTTTCAATGTTGAAAAGCAGCGCTCTGCCTCTGATGTAGTCATGGGAATTGCCAAGAGGATTTTTATCAGTTTCGTAATTTCACTAAAAACATCATCTAGATTATTTTCCAAGATAAATTTCAGCAGCTCAATTAATTTGCAATATTCATGAATATCAGTCCTACAATAGAATACTTTTAGTTCAGTTTCAAGCATTTCTTTGTCAATCATGGTATAAGCTTCAGTGGTCAGTACTATCTCTTTTGTGGGATGTTCATTCTTAAATCTAGTGAAGCATTTCTTGTTGAACAATTTAGCAGCTACTAAGTGTTTAGTGGAAGAATATCTGTCCATTATATCAACACATATATAGTCACACACTTCCTTAGCTTCTGCCATGAGTGTCTTTGAAGGATTCTCACAGTACTTTGAGTTTCTCAATTCTAAAATAGCAGTTTTGAAATTTGTTATATATTCATTAACTTTAAACACACTAATTTCTCGAGATTGCATTTGGTTGTAAATTATTTCAACATGAGGCATAATCTGATGAAAAAGCTCTAACCAAAACTTGAAATTATCATCATTCAGGTATTTTAAAATTCCTGTTGCTTCTGCAATGGTTTGATCTGCATTTGATGTTGACTGAATTTCAGTAAGGCAGTTTTTTAAAGGTTGCAAATTTTCATGAACTCTGTTTATGGTCCGTATGTTGAAATTCCACCTTGTAGAGGATGGACGTGGAATGCTGACGTCCATATGTTTCTTGAGAATGGACACACGTTGTGGTGATCTTGAGAAGAATGTTGGAATAGCCAGAATGTTAGAGAAAAATATTCTTGCGTTTCGTGTAATACTTGCTGCATTTCTCATTATTAAATTAAGTTGATGTGCAGAACAGTGAATGAAATGTGCATTACTATAAACTGCTTTTATTTTTGCTTGAACTCCTGCTTTTTTGCCTTTCATGACATTTGCACCATCAAATGTCTGAGCTATCAGTTTTTGTCCATTTCCTTGAAGGATTATGTCCAATTGTTCTAAAATACGTTTTGATTTGCCATCTGCAGTTTGATTTTCTGGAATAAAGAATCCCCAAAAATGCTCAAATATTTCTTCATTCAATACGTACCGTAGAACAAGGACCATTTGAGTGTGTTCCGAAACATCTGTTGTGTCATCAGCAATGACAGCTACAAAGGAAGCTTTTCTAATTTCCGTCCTTATCTCCTCATGGTATATTTGTAGCAGGCAGTCAAGTATCTCATTCTGAATGGTCTTAGAAACACCTTTGAAGACTGCACTGGTTTCTAATAGATTCTTCAAATCTGAATCTAATTTAGATGCAAAATTTACTAATCCTCTAAATACCCCTGGATTTACTGAATCGTCTTTTTCATCATGTCCACGTAAGGGAGTTTCAAAGTTTCCACAAAAGTAAATGCAGTCTATTATTTTGGACAAAATTTCACGGTTCTTTTTAACTTTTATATTATGCTCATTGATTGAAAGTCTGTATGCCTCTCTAAGTTTCTCCTTAATACTTACGGTTCCTAAAAGTGACAGTGAAACAACATTATCAACGTGCTTCTTTGACTTCTCATGCTTTTCAGTTTTTTCTTTCATTTTGTTTATATTTCTAAAACCATCTTTTGTCCACGGTACATCACCTCCAAACAGCAAACACGGGAAGCAAAACAGTGCATTTTTTACTTCACAGCCGCAAAGCCAACTTTTCCATTGGTACCATTCAGAATTAAAGCTACGAATATATTTCTTGTTGTTGCTTTTGCCTGGCTGAGATATTAGACTATCAGGTGTTGAACGACCTCTTTTCTTAACTGTAACTTTCTCATGGAGAGATAGCTGTGAAAACTTAAGCTGTTGAAGTTCACTTACAGTCACAGAACTTATTTCTTGGGGATGCAAGGCCATGGTTAAAGTTTTCTGTTAAATAAAAGAACCGAAAAAAAGGAATCAAATAGAATAGCTGGAAGCAGAATAATAATCTAATTCTACACTCTTCTACACTTTATCACATTCAAGAATATGGTACACGGTTTTTAAGCACAACACACGCTGAGTAAAAAAAAAATTCCTTCCACCATCACGCCAGAGCTGGCACTGCGAGAGCAACAGTGCTCTCTCTACCTGGCAGTCCCACCTTCCTCCCCACCCCCCTCCTATGTGCGCATGCGCACAACAGTCAAACACCACGTCGCTGGCACTGTGAAGCGCACAGATCCATACAAAGATTTTTGTATCTTTTTCATAAACTGGGGGATGGCTACTGAAGTACTGACATTAAGCTTAAGGAATATATATTGTACTACAAAAATAAAGAAAGAATTAAAGAAAAAGGACTCATTATATTAAATGTTATCGATAATATCAAGTGGAAATAGGGAGTGCTGCAGTTCCGCAGTGCCTATACAGGAGCCGCCACTGCTTGTGAGTATGTTTAGTGTGTAAGGAGCTGTGGCTATAATAATCCAAGAGGTTGATTAGCCAAAAATACACACAAAATTTTTGGCAAGCACTTCCTGGGATTTTGAGAATATCTATTCCATAGGAGTTCCTTCCAGTCAGGAAATGTGTAATGAGACCAAACGCATACATATATGAGAAGGTTTGTACAATTTATAATGTACCTACCACGCTGAATTATTTTTAACTTTCTGCCTATAATAGTACTAGGTATTAGCAGTGCCTCAATTTCCACTAATTTAAAAATGTAAGTGGTTTCTCTGTTATTCTTATAACAGGGAAACCATGGCATGAGAAAACTTCCTTCAGAATGAGAACATTCAGAGTTTTCTAATTGGTTGGCCCACCTTCATGTCGAATTTCACACATGTGTATCACTTCTAGAAATATTTTAGTTTTTTTTGTCCTATATTCTATCATTCTCAGTGTTGAATCCAAGGTAAGGCCTGGGAAGGATTTTCACCCCTGTGGAAAAAAATTTCTCAGGGAAAATTATTGATTTAATTTAATTTATTTAATAATAAGAAATGCTATTGGTCCCTTAAATAGAGAATATGATGATGATAGGTTGAATGTGACATTAATTGTTTATTTCGACCAATAACAAAATGAGAGTATTGTGGAATGACATTCGTTCATTTAAGTACATAACCGAAGCCAAAGACAATAAGAAGAACCTTTTGGAATTAATTGTAAAATCCAATACTGGATATGTAAAACTGAAGATGTTGTGCATAAAGATATGTTGCATTCCAGTGTCTACTGCGAGTGTTGAATGCTCATTCAGCACAATGAATATACTCATGATATAGTTAAGAAATAGAATGGGCCAGGAAACTGCAGAACGGCATGAAAATTTCCATCGAGGGATGCAATTAGTTGCCAACTATATTAACAATTGAAGTTATCGACACATACATTAAGAAAAAACAAAGTCGACAAATTGATTTAAAGCATTTACTTATACAATCATATATTCACTTGTCATTTATACTACATTAAACACCTGAGAATTTATAATTTATTTGATATTCATGTATTACGTATTCCAAAAACTTTTCTAGTGGTAGTGAGGCTGTTGAAATGTCATGCAAGATTTATAATTATATAATACTGGCTACAATGTGATAACCCTGCATTTTGGTGCATTCTAAACATATTCATCTTGTTTTTCCATTCTATACTTGCCCTACAAATGAAATTTCTTTGAAATTCGTTCAGCCAATACCTTCTATATTCATAGTTACAGAAAAATTATAACCTTGATATTGTGATAGCCCTATTTAGTCAACCCAGTAGAAATATGATATTTTGGTTATTTATTTATATGAAGATTAAATATACTATATTTGGTTAAAATTCATTAGGTCAGTTCTCTAGAAATACATGTAAAAGAAATATTATTTAACTTTTTACTGTGGTAGCCCTGCCCTTTAGCTCCACTTTAAACATCTTGATTTCATTATGGTATATAAATAACAAAGGAGACTATGGTGAGTGAAACTATGACCTGAAGAGTTGACTCTGACTGTAAATGGTCGGAGTCGACACTTCAGGTCATCATTAGGGAATGTTGTGTGCCGAGTATATGTGGCACATTTGAAGGTCCGCAGAGCGGGAGTTCACGGCCTGGCCGAAAGAGGGGGGAAGTAGTGATTTTCGTTTCGCCGCGACGACGAGAGTTTACCTCGGAAGGAGAAGAACCGGCGGAGACCAGTCCAGCTCCCGTGACTCAAGGCGACCTCAACTAAGGAAAAGTGCCACTCATGGACTAAAAGAAAACTAACGCGCCACAAGGAACCCAGCAGGGACTGCGTGCTCACCGAAGAATAGATTGATAGGATCTTTATTAATTCCTTTTGTTCAAATGTTTTGTAATGTCTTATTTTTTAAATATATCGGACTCTCTAAACAGCCAGCAGCGTTTCAGTTGTACAAATCAAATAGACATCTAATTTAAATCCATTCAGTCAATTCCTTCCAAATCATTAATTACTGAAAGTTTAATTTGTAATTGTGGCACCCCTGTTTGGCTGATTTGGTTTAAATATGTTAATATGGTTTTGCATGTATGTGCACATTATAAACATTAAATTTGATTAAAATTGATGTGGACAATTCAACACAAATACTTCTAAAAAGAATTTTTTAAATACTTGTATTGTGGCAGCCCTGATTTTGATATCTTTGCCAATCATCTTGATTTTGTTTTTTTGTTGCACACCTTCTTTATTGAAAATTTTGTTGAAATCCTTTAATCCAATTCCTTCAAAATTTATAATTATCGAAAAGATTAATTTTGCAATTTTGGCATCCCTGATGAGTCTATTCGGTCTAAATATGTCATTTTGGTCATTAATTTATGTGAAAATTCTATGCACCAAATCTGGTTGAAATCGGATGATTCATTAAGAAGATGTTAGTGGGGGACACAGACATGGAGAGGGGAGGAGAGAAGGGGGAAGGGGGAAGGGGAGGGGGGAAGGGGAGGGGGAAGAGGAGGGGGGAAGGGGAGGGGGGAAGGGGAGGGGGAAGGGGAGGGGGGAAGGGGAGGGGGGAAGGGGAGGGGGGAAGGGGAGGGGGGAGGAGGAGGGAGAAGGGGAAGTTGGAAGGGGTAAGGGAGAGGGTGAGTGAGAAGGGGGAGTGGGAAGACAGACAGACAGACAAACAACTTTATTAGGGCAAAATTGAGACTATGTAGTCCCTTCTTACATTAAGTGGGAAGGGGGAGTGGGAAGGGGGAGGAGGAAGGGGTGAGGAGGAAGGAGTGAGGAGGAAGGGGTGAGGAGGAAGGGGGAGGAAGAATGGGGAGGAAGGGGGGTAGGGGAGGAGGATGGGGAAGGAGGATGGGGAAGGAGGATGGGGAATGGGGATGGTGTAGGGAGAGGGGGAAGGGAGAGGAGAAGGGGGAGGGGGGAGAAGGGGGATGTGGAGAAGGGTGAGGGGAGGAGAAAGGGAGGAGAAGGGGAGGAGGAGGGGGAGGAGAAGGGGAGGGGGAGGGGAGGGGGAGAAGGGGGAGGGGAGGGGAGGGGGAGAAGGGGGAGGGGAGGGGAGGCGGAATTGGTAGGAGGAGGGGAGGGGTGGGGGGAAGGGGATGCCATACAAATCTCAAACCTTGACTAGAGGCCCATGTTAGTCTTTTTTAAAACTACAGAATTTATTTTGAATATTCTTAGCAAAATTTCAAATTTGAATCTATATTTAATTTTTTCATGATTGAACATATACTGCAAGCCATTTGTAAGATGTCATTATCTATGTATTCTCATAGATCTGAAAATGATAGAACATATCATTCCTGACACAATATTATTTGTATAGGAGAGCGACAGCGAGTCACCATACAAATAAAGGGGGAATATTATTAGAAACATATTGAGAATACCTTGACTTGGAATGAAAATATTTGCGAGTGAAATGAGTGTGAAAAATTCTAGACTAAATCAGGGACAAAATGTGCTTTAATAGAAAGTTCATAATTGCAATAAAAAAGGTGAACATTACAAAACTATATGAAAAGAACAGAGGCTATATACAATTATAAATGACCTAGAAATTAAAATAAACAGTAAAATTATAAATTACTTCCAGTGCACATTTTAAATAATCTCACAATGAATTCTTAATTGTTAAACTTTGATTTCGGGTACCATTACATGTCTCTGATTACTACCTTTTCATTTTTTTAAATGAACAACATCAAATGCATTGAGCCTCTTGTTATGCAGGCACTACTTAACAACTATTTTAGTGAAGTATACAAGTAGTATGTGATGCGTTAGGTGGGCACAAATGAGAAAAATTTACCTTCCATTAACTGTTAAATTGTTCCAATAATTTCAGCATATGTACATAATTCTATCTGTGAACATAAAACCTACAGAGATTAAGGACCTAATACATAATTTAATAGAATATAAATATTTTGATATCATTAGTTCAAAATTAAAGTTGACTCTTTCAGAATGAACAATAGTCATTTCCTACTTGTTTAAAAAATAATAAATAAAGACATTGTTTATAATCTTTAATTTATAATATTTTGTTGAATATCATGAAAGAAGGAAACTATACATAATAGCAGTGCTTTTTTGTGACAGTATGTGCCGGTAGGGCATACCAGCACCGATTTTTGCAGGGCAAATAAATAAAAAGAAATTCAATAGAGATGGGGGAGGGGCGCAGGAAGAGATGAGGGATGCGAGAGGCATTTTAAA
The DNA here is from genome assembly GCA_028673005.1 of Tanypteryx hageni. Taxonomy (NCBI): domain Eukaryota; kingdom Metazoa; phylum Arthropoda; class Insecta; order Odonata; family Petaluridae; genus Tanypteryx; species Tanypteryx hageni. The sequence continues at coordinate 194,691,222 of CM054114.1, read as the reverse complement.
ATTTATCAAGATATGAGTACCGGCACCTATTGTTTTACAAAAAAGCACTTCATAATAGTATATATTGTACTATTTTTAATGAATCGTGAGAAGTCTTTAAAAAAAACGGCGTAAATGATAGCCCCAAAACCATTTAATAACCCTAACTTAATTACAAATGCAGTATGATAACCTAACTAACAAGGAACCCAGAGGTTACAGTGAAATAGGCAGGGTGGCAGGCGGTCTTCTCTCCAACCTCCTGAGCCGGCGAGCGAGAAACAGGAGCAGCAGCGCCGAGCGGTCACCTGGTCACGGGCGCGTGCAGTCGCCACGGCGCTCAGACAAAAACAGGCCTCGAGGTCGTCCCCTCGATGGCTTTTATAGGCCCCGAGCCGGTGGCGGACCCATTAAGCGAGTCCGTCACAGGCCAGGATACTCATGACCGCACCGCCGCGGGGATAAGTCCCTTTCCTTCTCCGGACTCAGGTCCTAGAGGGGTCGAACCGGCCCGCGCGAACGGTTCATCCTCCGTCTCTACTCCCTCAGCCTTTCTCCCCCGTCGAGTGAAGGAAGGGGCGTCGCTTCCGGCTCCAGGCGACAGGCGTAGACCTCGGTCCGATTCCAGCGTCGATACCTTTCGGTTTTCCACACTCCACTCAACGTTTAACACTCAGGCTTGTCAGCAGGACCTCAACACCTCCACCAGCCCTTCACAACACTTAACCACTCAAAAATTCTCATAGGAGTCCAAGGCGCCAGCACACCTTTTCGGCCCCCTCCCACAAACAGGTGTCTTCCACACACTCAATATTAAAATAGATGAATAATTCCAACATCACAAGAGAACTTAAAAAAATAGGTAGCCCATCTTGAGACAATATATGTCTTTGATCACATTTGGTTTATAAACTGAAAGCACTTGTTTCTTCAGATGAAAAATCTTTTGGACACAAAGTTGAATTAGCATGTTTTACACCTATTTTACAACTTTACAAAGCACTCTGATCGTCCTGCATAAACAATGACAATGCATCTTATTATCATTTCACTCTACACTGAAATCATTTCACTGCTAGTCCACAGTATTCCTTCTTCCTTAAGCATATCTGAACAAAATTATTTGTTTTCTCAAGCCAGATCCCTTATTCACATACCATTTTAAGTAAGTTTTAACAATAGAAAATTAAGTTTTACAAATGCAGAAAACAAACACCTCCAGTAACTTTCTGGACTAGACACTTTTCACTAATACAATTGCCGATTCCTTAGGCCAGAAAGGAACAAACATAACAACCCCCAAAACATGGCCTCAGCCAGACAGAGACAACAAACGAGAAAGAACCCACGCGATACTCGGCCCCGCTGCTTCTTTCAATCGCTCGCCCCTCCAAGAGAGTTAGAAACGAAAAGGGTAAAAATAGGGGTTAGGGATTAGGAAGGACACTGAATTACCTCTGGTGAAATGGTTTAATCTGCGAGACATGGCATCTACGCTTAGGTTCATCCGTTCCCAGATCGCCCAACTCGACCGTCACCGGACTACTAAATCTAATAATGCGAAGTGGGCCAGACCACTTCGGTAGCAATTTGCCGGAAATTTTATTCGGGGCCGAACTCACCGGATGCAGCTTATAAGAGACGACTTGACCCGTCGAAAAAGGTTGATCCCTCCTCTTAAGGTTATACCGAGCAGCTACTAATTTATTGGCTCGTCTCAGACATTGAAGCGCGTCCGTCCACCTTTCCTCAAGTCTTTTATTGCCCCCCGATTGCGATATACTTTCGTCGATGCCCCATTGGATCTTTAAGGGGTGATTCAATTCTCGTCCAAAAAATAGGCTAGCGGGAGTACATTTAGTGCTCTCGTGAAACGCCGAATTGAAAGCAATCGCTAGAGTATGCAGGCTCTCGTCCCAGTTGAGTTGCGAGTCGTGATGGAACACCGTAAGAGCTGCTTTTAAATTTCTATTAAACCGCTCTACATGCGATGGTTGCGGATAATAGGGCGATGTAGTAACGTGTTTTATCCCCCAGGAGAAGCACATATCGTTAAACTCTTTCGCCGTGAATACCGATGCATTATCTGAAACTAATATTTGCGGAACCCCCGTTATGCTAAACACTGTGTTTTAAACATTGGACCGTGGCCGCTGCTGTCATCTTCCGCATAGGGATCATTAAAACGAACTTGGTAAAGGCATCGATGATGACCAGGATCACGCTATTTCCCGAGCGCGTGCGCGTTAACGGCCCCATATAATCTACGAATATTTTTTGCCAAGGCTCCGTCGCCACATCCACGGAATGGTATCCCACTTGAGTGTCACGCGCAGGCTTGGCGCGTTGACACTCGGCACAAGACCTTACGTAATTTAAAATTTCTCGGTGCATATTTGGCCAAAAAAAATCTCGACTTATCTTTTCCTTAGTTTTTTTATAGCCCAAGTGCCCTCCGACGGGAGAGTCATGGAAATACGCAATCACCATGCACCGAATCTCCTCCGGGATGTAGAACCGATTTCGCCTTCCCCTAGGTGTGCGGAACACTAAAAGTTCGCGTCTCAACCGTAAATTCCTTACTTTTTCTCCTCGTTTTAACCTTTCCTTTTGCTCGCGGCATACCGGGTCTCTGTTCTGATAATCCTTAATGGAGGTAAAGGATATCGGCGAGTCCTGCAACACGCATACCCGGGACTCTACATTATCCTCACACGGTCGCGTCTCCTCCTCGAACATTCGGGACAAGCAATCCGCGACTACATTATCTGCCCCCTTTATATGTTTGGTTTGAAATTTATACGGTGACAGGCGCAATATCCAACGTCCTACCTTCCCCAGCTGCTTAGGATGACTCCGCATCCATGACAAGGCTTGATTATCTGTATACAATTTAAACTCCCGACCCCGTAAATATTGTTCAAATTTTTCCACGGCGAAAATGACCGCGAGGCATTCCTTTCGGACTCGGTAAGCGTGCGGCTAGCAAACGCGACGGGAGCAAGATGCCCCTCGGCCTCCTGCGATTGTACCCCCGCCACTGCGTTAGACGACGCGTCCGTATGCAGCACGAAGCTCTTAGTAAAATCGGGAATGCGCAAGACCGGCGGTGTCGTAATTTTATCCTTTAAATTTTCGAAGGCTTGTTGTTGCGCGCGGCCCCAAACAAAACGACTGTTTTTCTTTTTCAACTGATTGAGAGGCGCCGCTATCTCCGAGAAGGCGGGAATAAAAAGCGCATAATAAGAGCACATGCCTAAAAAACGTTTAGCAGCTTTAAGGCTGCAAGGCGTAGGAAAACTATTAATCGTCGACGCTCTCTCGGGATCTATTTTAATGCCCTTACTCGAAACTATATGACCCAAGTACCTAATTTCCCTTAGAGCAACGGATATTTTTCCCGGGTTTACCGTGACCTTCGCCCTTTTTAATCTTGTTAAAACCTCCCCTAAATGCGCCAAATGCTCTTCAAAGGTCTCACTAAACACGACGACATCGTCGAAATAGTTCAAGACGAATTCGTATTTGATGCCACTAAATACTTTGTCTATCAACCTAGATAAGGTTTGGCCCCCGTACAAATTCCGAACGGCAGCCTGTTGTATTCATATAGTCCAAATGGAGTAATAAACGCCGTCGCTCTTCTACGGTCCGGAGACAGAGGGATTTGATGGTAGGCGGAATTCAAGTCTAAAATAGTAAAATATTTTGCTTTCCCAAAGTACATTAACGCGTTCTCCACCGTAGGCAATGGGAAGGCATCCAAACTCACCTTACGGTTAAGGCGTCGGTAATCTACCACCAATCGCGAGGTTTTTCCTTTTTTTGGTATTAGAAACGCCGGACTCGCGTACGGCGACTCGGACTCGACGATAATTTTTTCTCGCAAGAGCTTGTCGACTTGTTCCTTCAATTCCCGCATTTTCGCGGGATTACATTGGAAGGGCGGTGATCTGACCGGTTCGTTATCGGTTAACCCCAGGTTGTATTCTAATAAATCAGTGCACCCCAAGGCCTCTGTAATCACGTCGTTATATCGCCCAAGCACGTTAGTGCCACCAAGCACGTTACGTTACGCGCGCGTGCTGCTCAGGTGTCAGATGAGTAGAAATCCCGGACTCTCGATTGCTTTCTGACGATACCTGATCCGGCCTCTCCTCAATTAGGGCCGCATTCACTCTGGGCCGAAAGGCGAACCGGAAGGTTCGATTGACAAAGTTAATAATCATACCCGTACGATTCATAAAATCAGCGCCTAAAACGATCTCGAGCGGAGAATCCGCTAGAATTAAAAATTCTTGTTTCCACGACAAGCCGTCTATGTGGACTGTAAGTTCCACCTTATTCTCAATTTTACAGGGAGAGGAACCGATTCCGCAGCAGGTAACGTCAACCTTCGTAATATTGCACCGAGATAGGTCCATTTTCTGCAAAAAGGCGTTGGACACGCAGGAATGGAAAGCGCCCGAGTCAAGGAGGGCGGTAGTCGAAACCTTATTAACAACAACTCTTAGTTTCGGTGAGGAAGCGGCGAGGGGGGGCGAGGGCCGATACAATGCCACTAATTTTCCGCGGCTACCTCGTGGCTTCACAGCTCCGCGGACCACTCGTTTCCCGAACGGAAATTCCGACCGTGCGAGGGATGTGTGCGGAAAGAAGTATTTCCTCTTCTCCAATTCTGCCCGGCCTGTCGAAAACTCTGACGTTGGGGCGGCGTTGAACGAAGGTTCGGTGGACTTAGGGCCGATCCTCCGCGCACCTCCCTTTGATTCTGTTCGGAAAAGTCCGCGTCGACCATTTCCCCCGCCGTCGGTGGCTCTCGGTAAGACTCCGCGATCCCACGCCTTTCTTCTAGGCGGCGGCCCCATTGCGTAAGTTCTTCAAACGAATCCGGCGCCTTAATGAGATGCCACGAATAATTCGGATTTAAATTACTACATACAACCTCCAATAATTCCGCTTGCGCGAGCGGTTTGCTCAGCCTGTTATTCATTTTTTCATTAGGATAAGATATTCGCTTAACGTCTCGCCACTACCTTGAGTCCGATTATATAGGTCCCTTTTTAACCGCATCTGATAATTTGGCACCCCAAAATTAGCCTTGCACTCAGCTCGGAAATAGCTTAAATCAGGAAATTCGTTGGCCCAATACCAATCCTTTGCCTTCCCCCTTAATATCTCGGGGAGTAGTTTAAGCTGCATTTTGTTGTCTAATTCGAAATGACGAATGAAGCGGTCTAAGACTTCGAGAAAGCCCATAACGCTTTCTCCCAATTCGCCTCGGAACCCCAGTTCCCACCGACGTGCCGCTTCTACGATGCTTTCCAGGGCCCTAATATTGCACGTATATTTCCTTTTTTTTCCTCCATCTCTAATTGTAAATGCGATTTTCCTTCCCTATCGCTCCCTTCAACTCCTTCCTCGTCATTAATCGAACGCACATAATCACGTACCTTCTTCCGCAACTCATCCACTGCGCCCTCCGTTTCAAGTCCAAATTTAATGCACAGGTCCACCAATTCCGCTTTGGCGAGTTGATTAACCCAACTCGTCCCCGAGGGCAAATTAGTTGCCATAGGAATACCCGCCGAAAAAACTAACTCAAGAACCACGCTCTGCTACCATTGTACTATTTTTAATGAATCGTGAGAAGTCTTTAAAAAAACGGCGTAAATGATAGCCCCAAAACTATTTAATAATCCTAACTTAATTACAAATGCAGTATGATAACCTAACTAACAAGGAACCCAGAGGTTACAGTGAAATAGGCAGGGTGGCAGGCGGTCTTCTCTCCAACCTCCTGAGCCGGCGAGCGAGAAACAGGAGCAGCAGCGCCGAGCGGTCACCTGGTCACGGGCGCGTGCAGTCGCCACGGCGCTCAGACAAAAACAGGCCTCGAGGTCGTCCCCTCGATGGCTTTTATAGGCCCCGAGCCGGTGGCGGACCCATTAAGCGAGTCCGTCACAGGCCAGGATACTCATGACCGCACCGCCGCGGGGATAAGTCCCTTTCCTTCTCCGGACTCAGGTCCTAGAGGGGTCGAACCGGCCCGCGCGAACGGTTCAATATGTTAGTTGATTATATTCTTCTTGCCTTTTGGCACAGGTGAGTGAATGAGACTACAGCATGATATGCAATCTCAATTGCACTAAGAATAGATGCTCCAAGAAACAGCCCCAGAGTGCCTCCAAGAGAAACTGAGATACATAAAAACATAATTATAAATAGACACTTCTAACATATATAGGATTTTATTTTTATAAATAAATAAATAAATATATATATATATCATATAGCTACTTGTGCCTCACTCATTCACTCACTGACTGACACAAAACACTAATGTACTTCTAGAAGAGCTAGAAATATGAAATTTGGCATTTTCATAGATCAAGTGGCACTAAAATCCAAAATCACAAAAAGGATTATATTTAAGGGATCTTTTTATCCCAAATTTTCCATTTCCATACCCCATAAGAAAAGAGCAAGACTTTCTAAAAATGCATTTTAAAATTACTTAAAATTAGGATACGAATTGAGGAAACAAACACTTGTCTATCTGAAAGATCGCAGTTTTTAATTTTTGAAATTAGAATTCAAATAGCTACCGAATTATCGTAAATATGTGCTCCTTATCGGGAAAATTGTGAATTTATTCGTCTTTTCAACAATGAAAATCTTGCAGTACTATAGCAACGACCTCAATGCTTTTAAAGGGTAATGATATTATACGCTACGATTGCAGTGATTTAATGTTTTTAATGGAAATTAATGCCGTCATAACGAATTAGAATTGAACTTCCATAACTCGAATCTCAAGGAAAAGTAATAATTATTCGAGTAATAGAAAGTTCAAGTTATGAAAATACCTTATATTTTTAAATATTTGTACATATACAATTGAACTTCTATAACTCGATTCTCCAAGAAAAGCAAAAATTATTCAAGTTATGGAAAATTCGTCTTACGAAAATATATTTTTTTCATTTTTCTTTAATTGAATTAACATAAAGTTTATTCCCATAATTGCATAACTCTAATATCATGCATATCACCGATATTTTCTTCCGATAATATACAAGATTTTAGTTTATCCAAAACACTAATTGCATCATGCACTGTGATTGAGGGTATCATAGATAATTGCAATTCTCACGTATTACAGAGAGCACACACATGACGATTAAATTTGGGTTATCGACTGTAGGAAGGAGCGAATAGGTTCGTTTTTCCCAAGGTTATAAGGGATCACAATAGGAGAAGCAACCCTGACAGTAGTGACGGTAAAACGTGAAAAGTATTTTAATGTTGTGTTTCGTAGTTTTTCGAGAAATTTTAGCTCTTTTCAATTGTTAAATATATTGGCGTCATGCCTATTTCTAGATATTTTTTATGCAAATACGCGCTAAAAGCACAGATGCCATAATCTTAACAGAAAATATCCTAATTTTTCCATAAATTTGATGTATTGGGTATTGTCTTGATGATTATTCTTACTGTTCATGAAGAGCTATCTGAGTCACGAAATTTGAAATACGAAAACTTGGACACGAATTACGAGAGAATTTGTTTGTAAATTACGGATAGTTGCCTTAATTTCACGGAAAATTATAAATATACTGCTATTACTCATGGAATTCATTATTTAATACATATAGCCTCCACGTGGCTGAAGTGCTGTTGCCCTGGAGATCGTGTTGGTTTATTTATGGGTTTAAATCTTGGTGTATGGTGATTTGTTTGAAACGCTTGCAGTATGCAAGTGCCGACTACTTGCGTGTGTGTGTATGTGTATATATATATATATATATATATATATATATATATATATATATATATATATATATAACAACTTACGGAAAAGGAAAGGTAAAATAGATATATGGATGTCAACAAGGTGTTGGGATGAGGAAACCCAGTGAGCACTCACCAATCAGACGACTTCAGGTTGGCGAGGCCCCAGGGATGTCGAAGCGACACACGTAAAATAACACAAAAACACAGAAACATCACAAACGTATCTATATATATATATATATATATATATATATATATATATAAGTAGCTGGTGCTTCCATTCAGGAAGCATTTCATCTGCCTTTGAAAACACATTAATTTTTCAGCCAGATATTTCATTATTAGGTATACTTTTAATACAAAAGTGTGCAACTCTTAACTAACGACAACTAATTACACAACAACAAACGACAGCGCAATGACAAATAACACTCTTTTTATGATCACCTAACACAGTTATAGAATAACGGATAAACTGTCGAATACCACTCGCAAACTCACACGCAAGGATTAGTGAAACCTCAACTTGCGCGCCGTCTCAAAGCCAACTTCAATAACCGTCGTACGGACTTGGGTGAAGATAGATGGGAACGAAGACTACAACGCACGCACGCACCTACGGAGGTTGTGGAAGGGGCAGAAGGCACGCTAGAACGCCACAGAAGCTTCCAACCCCTGCTGCCCACGTTACTACGCATTAATACAAAATGTGACGTCTTGAAATGAAAAAATCATTCTTATATAATCTGTAAGGTGTAGATTAAAAATTCGGGTAGAGGACATCATTTGTTACAATATAGTCCGATACCACGCACCTACGATTAATAGTTTTCGAGATCAAAATTATTAATACGTAATAATCGTTAGAAATATGTATAGCGGTTGGAAATTCTATTCTCTTGCCCATATATGATCTGTAAGGTATGGACAGTGCCGGCGCAAGGCAGTTTGGCGCCCTACCCCTATCTAAATGATATTAAAAATCTAATAGATGGAAATTATTTGTAATATTAATTTCACAAAGGCGTCTATAAGCACCGGTATTACTTACACATAATATTAATAAAAGATCGTATTTTATTATTGAATAATTTTTATCATAATTACTAAAAACAACGTTTTTCACATTATAAAAGCTTCATGGTTATTAATAGAAATAAAAATAGCATTAAGAAGAATATTATTTAGCAAGAGATTAAGCAAATCATAACTTTAGGCTCATAAGTTAGTTGGTAAGTCAACATCTACAAGAACTACACATTTTCCAAGGTTACAAGTAGATAGACGGGTACCTCGAGGCGGTCAATCCCTTGAACCGTCATTAACCCGCGAGATACTTCAAGTCCTCGGCTGTGCGAACCCTTCCTCGACGCCCAATCTCACCCTTCCCAGCGGAGTATCACCTTGCCGCAGAGATGATTAAGCACGAATTAACCAAAACTTTTAAAATACATTTATGATGAGAAGGCATCTCTGTTCAACACTGTATATGCACGTCTTTTAAACGGCTTTCTGCGGTAAATATTAAGGAAGTTGATATTTTTCGCTCAAAGGTACCAACTCAGTGGGTTTGTTTCCCGCGGTTTCCGTCACATTTAAACGCTCTTATATATCACGAGGTGACATGACACCATTATGTTCTCGGGGGAGCCGGTGGTGTAGTGGTTAGAGTGTTGGCCCCACCGTACGATTTGGTAAAAGTGCTACACCCGGTTCAAATCCTTAATGAGGATTTTTTCCGAGGACGCGCCGGCCCCCTATTTGTGTGTGTTGGAACTAAGGTGACGAGGACGAGGAAAGAGAACACGAGGAAATGAGGAGCGCGCTCAAATCAACACTCCGTCCTTCGGAAGGGACGTTAAGCAGTTGGCCCCCCTGGTGTTCTTCGCAAGAGCAGGTAAATGCCGGCACCGGGTTTCTCTCCTCCCTTCCTCCTGGCTATTCATTGCACTACCTCTAATATACCCATAGTGAGTAGGATAGAGGCGAATCAAGCTGGACTCGGATATATTATGTTCTCATTCCAACTACCATGAGTTTTAGTTTGGTCCCGCTTGATTTTTGCGTTTGAAATATAAAAAATGTGACACTACATTTTTGCAGATCCCTTAAATTCTATAAAAATAATAGATTTTAAAGATCAATGGTCATGTTCAACTAACTTATTATCGTATTTATCGCAACCCCCCGTATCATCCCGTTAATGTTCTGATGGAAAACCCCATGTGAATAGAGTGATCATATGCTGATCGTCACAACGGAGACAAAATGAGTTTTAAAGGAGAAAATTTTGGACATTTAAAAAAAAGGAGCAATGGGAATTATGCTATTTTTAGAAGTTCTATATTTGAAATAAAAACGTTTACAAAAGAGAAAACATACTTTTATTGGTTTATTTTAATAACAAATTAATTTATATATTTCATGAATAATTTAACAGTATTACAATAAAGTAGCTAAAGGTTTTTTTCTGTCTTATTTTAGAGTACTTTTACCTACCTTATTCAAATTTTTATCCTTTTTTATCATATCATAAAAATCTTAACAGATCAAATGTAAGTTAAATTTACATAATGAAATGTATTCGATTGGTTTTATTATACAGTTGATTTTCTTCATCAAATGGGAAAACGAGGAATTCACAGCACAGATGAGGAAATAAATCTGCAGGAAGTGCACATCCATAGGAGCGTGACCATATCGTTAGGTAAACGAGACAATCAATCGGGACGAAATTAAAACTCATCGTAGTTGGAATGATGACATAATGGTGTCATGTCGCCTCGCGATATCGGTGAACATTAATTCAGTCCGGCGGTCAAAAAAACATACCGACTCAGTCTCAGGTCTTTCAGAAGTTCGCGAGCCGTATGACATATTCTGCGCTCATAAATTTACGAACAATAAAACATAACCTGTGTCCGAAGCAATTTGGATATAATGCATGTCCATTAGGCATCCCAGACACGTCTCGAGTCACACTACATCATTGTATCCTGTAGAGATAAACGTTGACACGCCTCTGCATGGAAATTTAAAAGAGCCGCATAGTAGGATACAAGAGCCGCGGTTTTGCCACGTCTGGTCTATATATAATGATATATATATATATATACACATTTATTTATTAGTGGAAAAGACCCTGCTTGCTGACGTTCACTGTTTCTTCGTTCTTACCATGTAGGTTATTTTATAATATAGAGAGAAATATATTTCCATAACTCGATTCCGAAGGACGGAACAGCCGAATTTGTGCGGTCTCCTCAAACCACGCAAACAGGGGGCCGGGTGACCTTGAGAAACATCCTACTCGCGCAGGATTCGTACCCGATGACTTTTTTCATGCATCGGGCGAGTAGCAGCCAGCGTCCTAACCACTACACCACCGGCACCCCCATTGTATATTTACAAATATATAAAAAATATTTTTCCGTATTTTTAATTTTCTGAAACTCGAATAATTTTTACTTTCCCTTTAGATTCAAGTTATGGAAGTTGCACTATAATTCGTTATGACGGCATTAATTTCCATTAAAAGCATTAAAACGTCTTTAATTGCCATTAAAAGCATGAAGCTTGATTCACACTAAACAGGGCAGTCACGTTCCAGTCACGCTCCGGTCACAGTACAGTCACAGTAGCAGGTGTTCAGATTGTACATCCCACTCACGATCCCAAAGCCTTAGCACAAGCTAGATAAGGGAACGATAGTGTCAATTGACTGTGGTGAAGAATAAGGATAAGGATTTGGCAATGATAACGCTGCTTTTGGACGTAGAAGCGGAAGAGGCAAAAAGATCTAAACTAAGAAAGATCTGGCTGCAGAAAACTTGAAGTTTTTTTTTCATTGTATCCTCAATTGGTCAATGACGAAAGTAAATTTCTTCAGTATTTCCGCATGCCCTTAGGCACATTCTATCAAAAGTTCGTCTAAAATTTTTTAAATGATAATGTATTGCTCGTTTGTTTAGTGGTGGCAGTCGGCGACACGTGAGGGGGAGGGAAAGACTTGGGAGGGGAACCTTTAAGGGGAAAGTCGGCGTCATAACCATACGCAGTAGCACATTTTGGGTTCGGACTAATAGTTCGGAGAATAGGTAGCGCAGCTTTTGATATTGGCGGTCCCGCCTCAACGATGGAGTCGTCCTTCCGTGAGAGTGCCTTCTGCGCACCGCCACCACTAAACGAATATACTATATAAACAGAATCGGCGGCAAGATTAAGAATCTTCATTTCTTTCTGCGTGAAATGGTTTAAATCTCTAGTCAGAGTCTCGATCGTAAGATATTTTAAAATGTTATAGAATAAAGGTCTACAGATCGTATTCTAGCCTATTACGTGTTAATCAAATGTAAAAAGGAAAACTATCCTGGTATCGAACCCATGCCTTTCCGGGCGACGACTACCCACTAAAAACCTGAAGGAGTTCGGGCCGATTATTCAGGCGAGAGATTTGCCGAAATCGAGCAGATCGTTCCCGGTTAATTTGCGTTCATGCCGGAAGACTTCAGACACAGACAGGCAGAGACGCAGCGGTTATAATATATTAGATTATCTTAAAGTTATATTCTTAAATTTAGTAATGTGACTACTGTTTTTGATGAAATTATAAGCAAATACAACTAACCTTTTGCATAATCCGATTCACTTCCTTTCCTACGTTTATTAGGAGATTCCATCCTGCCGTGTGTCTCTGGTAGTACACTATTATCCTGTTAGAAGAACGACAGAAGACTGCGGGAAAAGTGTACATATTGGGGTGATGGTCACGGGAAGGGACGGTTCCGGTCAAAGCAAATATTCTCAGAAAGGATCGTTTCTCCTACTCAAACACATGGGAGAGTATTTGACTGGAACGAGAATTGAGCGTAATTGTCCCTATAGTGTGAATCAAGTTTTAAAAGTCCCTTTAAAAGCAATGAGATAGTTGTCATGGTTTTCATACATTTCCATTGTTGAAAACAGGAAAAATTCACACTTTTCCGATTAAAAGCAGATACTTATGCTAATTCGGTATGTATTTGACTTCTGCCTTAAAAAATTATGAACTCCGTTCTTTCAGCTAGACAACTGTTCCTTTCCCGAATTTGTATCCCAATTTTAAGTAATCTAAAAATGGATTTTTAGAAAGCCTTGCACTGAATTTCATGCATTTCTTATGGAGTATTGAAAGGGATCATTGGGGTTAAAAAGACCCCTTAAATATTTTTTTTTAACTTTCGATTTTTCTCGTCGATTGTGCTACTCGTCCTACCTACATGCCAAATTTCACATTTCTAGCCCTTCTAGAAGTTTCTAAGAGTATTATGTCAGTCTTAGGATTACTACATCAGAGTGAGCGTTACGCATCATGACGACCATTACGATTTTAGTGGCGTAATTACCCGTCGAATATGACGGGATCATAAATAAAAGTATTCAAAATATATTTGATTTCTATATGAAAAATCAGTAAAGTATACTATGTTCCGGTTTGGCTTTCATGCACAATCAAATAACTGTTTCTGAAAGTTATTTTGGATTTATAATATTGTTTAAATAATTATTATCGGAGAGGCCATATGATTATCCAAATATTTGCTGAAAATAAGAGGAAAATCGAAATATTAAGATGCAATGTATGAAGAATCAACAGAGATTTACTTGAAATATTTTAGCATGTGATAAGTTATTTAAAACGTATATAATGCAACTTAATAATTAAATTATTTTACTAACTCTTTTTAACGTGTAAAAATAGAATAGAACGCGGATGAACAGTCAATTTACCATTAAAGGAAAATGTGTAGTAACTTACTATGAACTAAATACATGAACAGCAATGAGCTTTAACTATATGTTAAGATCGTTATTTTCGTTTAACTATAGTAGTTTTGAAAAGTTTCCAGAAAATCGGCTTAATTTAAAGAAATTTAAATAAAATTCAAAGAATGCAATTCATTCAATCTTATTAGAAGTTCGGTTCTGGATATTAGCTGTATTATCATTTAAAGTAATCAATTGAAAATAACGTTATATTAAGTTTTATAAACTCCTATCATTTGGCAATGGCTCATGATTCGATCGTATAAAATGTTTTATAATCAATTATAATTTGTTATTGTTATATTTCTACTGATGTTCCTTTTAATCCTATAATACAACTACGTCCTCTTTCTCCATTTCTGCTCATTTCCATTCTCTTTTTCTTCCTCCATTTAACTAATTAATTGATTCAGTATATGTATTATACCCTTGTATAAAAGTCTGATCCGAATTAAAGCACAAAATGGTGCATTTATTAAGCACGAATATGAAGGCAGGAATAAAATTCAACCATTGGAGTAACAATATAAATAAAATGCGCGAAAACGTGAAAAATCATATTAAAACGTAATTTTTGGAGATTTACGAATGAGATTGAAATTTTTTTTTCACATAACTAACAATAAGATATGCTATACCTCATCCATGAGATATTTTATAATGTTAACGAAAAAGATCAAGTGAATTATAAGATTCAATCTAACAATAACTATGAAAATAACTATAAAAATATTTCATTACAAAAATTCAATGTGAAGTTAACAAGAGAAATTAATGAAAACATGATTTTAATTATAAAAAATTCGGGCGCCTTATTTCTCTCTCTCTCTCTCTATCTCCCTCCCTCCCTCTCTCTCCCTCCCACCCTTCCACACTCCATCCCTTCCTCTCCAATTCCCCCCGCCCTCCCTCCCCACCACCCTCCCTCCCTACCTCTCTCTCTCTCGTACTATAGCACTCAAATCATATACGCATTATATATAAGGACGACAATACAATCCCGAGGTTTAACAATGACACGGTCGCCAAGGCAACATATCATTTAAAATGTGGAATCGTAGGCCTAACGATAAGAATATCAAAAAATATTTATTTTTCTTCAGATTGACTCAGATTCGAAGATCGCAGGTCAACTCTTTCTAATTTTAATTTGCAAAAGAGTAAAGGCCTGCAAGTCAAAAAATGGATTTTTACTTGTTATCTTATGAGAAACAGAAATTATCTACTGGAGTAGAACCCGAGTCTTTTTTGGGATTTTGTTTTATAAATGGTTTTGGTATAAGAATCAAACATTCCTACCAAATGTCAATCTTATACCTAGTGAAGAAATTTGTCAAAACACATTAAAAAACCGCGATCGAGCTTTAGATTTCAATCATTACTACATATAAAAGCAGCAATCCGGCGGGCAGAATAAGGATATTGTGTATGTGTGTATATATATGTGGACCTGACTCCTTACAATCCTTTTTACGACGCCTCATCCCACCCTTCGCTTTCCTTCACCCAACACTCCTCTGCCTCCAACATCACCTTCCTGGATGTCGATCTCTCCATCCGAGAAATCAGAATCCACACCAGCGTGCACCTTAAGCCCTCCAACCGCCGCCGAGGGCGGAGAATCTGCTCGGATAGCCACTCACTGTCCGAGTACTGCTCCACCCTCGAACATGAATTTCTACAGCGCAGATACCCGTCGGATCTGATCCGGAACCAAATGCGGCGGGCAGTCGCACCCACTACCCCTAACTCCTATCCCAATACCCACGCCATCACCGATTCCATCCCCCAACTCACCCTAACCACCCTTTATCTCCCCGGCATCCACGATATTTTGAGGAATATCCTAAAAGCCGCCCACCTTATCCTCACATCCTCCCCCACCACGTTCCATTTCCTAGACCACCGATCCTCCTCTTCCGCCGACCCTCCAATATGGCAAACCATCTATGGAAAACAGAACCTCAGCACCCACTCCTCTGCACCCTGCCGGATCTCTCCCCTACGGTAGACCCCGATGTCTCACATGCCCAATAAACCTCCCCTGTAATTCCTTTTGCAGCCCCACAACTAACATTGCCTATCCCATAACTTCTCCCACCAACTGCACCACCCGCAATATCATTTACCTCCCAATGCACCCAATGTCCCGCTTTTTATGTTGGCCTTACCAGCAATCCCCTCAACATCCGCATGAACGGCCAACGCAACAGCGTTATTCTTAAACATCGGCTGCCTGTGGCCGTTCATGCGAACAATCACAACCTAAAATTTAATGATTGCTTCACGCTGAGGGCCATTAGCGCTCTCCCCGATATTGATTCAGCTCCCCACCTCCGTCAGTGGGAGCCTGCACATATCCATCTTCTAAACTCATTCACTCCCCCTGGCCTCAACCTTGGCTAGCGTTTCACTCCTTTTCTGTCATTCCCTAACCCCCTCCGTATCCTCCAATCTCTGACTTTTCCGCACTATCCTCGATGTCTCCACCCTGTGTCACTGCCATCAGTTGTCTCTCTCCTGTGCTAATGAAGGGATCACCCCAGAAAGCTTCCGTGTTTTTTGTTTTTGTATTAGTTTACGCGTGTCACATCCACACCCCCAGCAGCTCGCCAACCTGAAGTCATCTAATTGGTGAGTGCTCACTGGGCTTCCTTATCCCAACAACTTGTTGCCCCTAGTGTGTGTGTACATACATATATATATCCCTATGCGATATGTGCGTCAACACCAGCGAATTCATCCGCTACCCGTTTGCAACCCTGAACCTCCACCTTTTGGCATATATTTAAGATAGCAAATTATATCTGGCCCTATTTCCGGGCTTCTCTCCCTTCCACCCACTTCCTCCTCTCTGTCCCTCTCTCGTCCCCTCTCTTGCTCTCCCTGTCTGTCTCCCTATAACCCTCCCTCCCTCTCACCAAACCTTCCGCTTTCCCTCATTCTCTCCCTCTCTCTCCTCGTGCCTCTTTGTCTTCTCTCTCTCCTTACTTTGCTCTTTCACTCTCCCCTTTCCTCCAAACTACCATCTTCCTCCGTTATCCCAATACGGTGCAAACGATAACGAGCGGAGAAGAAGAGTCAAAATTCTAGTGTGTAAAAATGAGGATCATCGACAAAAACAAAACCAAAGGTAAGGAGAACGTTTATTCTACGGTCTGCATCATAGCATTTGCTGCGAGTTGATTAGACTTAAATCAATAATTCATTATCACGTTCTTAATAATTTTTTAAATCGTGGAGTTAATGCCATCTTTATTTAGATGAACATTTCTATTTTAAAAGCCTATAGCCCGTTGCTATGGTAGTTAGAATTTTTCATTGCTGTGCCTCAGAAAAATATGCTTTCTGCACGATTAAAAACAAATTTGTACGTTAATTCAGCACGGATTTGAAATTTATTTTAAAAATTAAAACCTTTATTTCATCTACAAAACATTTTATTTCGAGCTCTTATCTCAATTTTAAGTAATTTAGAAAATTACTTTTTGAATCCAGGCATAGAATCCCATGCTTTTTTATTGGGTATTAACATGGAACAATGGGGGACCTGAGAATACAAATATTTACGATTTTAGATTTTTCCCGTTGGCTGTGACTTACTGCCGACCAGCATGCCAAATTTCAGGTCACTAGCTCTTCTAAAAGTTCCCACCTTAGAATGAGGCCTGGGACACCTAGGGGGTTTGTACGCAAGATTTTTATATTATAGAGATATATTACAGAAATTGTAGCGGATTTGAAATAAGGCCTAAGTAGTAAAGGGCCGAGGGGCGGCAATAAAAACAGGATTTCAGGGCGGGAATAAAAAAATTAATATTACGCTGACTTTTAATGAATTTACCTTTTATGATCCGCAGACGGACGGATGGGCAAACAAACGATATACACGAGGGATTATTTTCGAAATTATCGCCAAAAAGGGGGCGGAAATGTAATTTAGGGGCGGGAAATTTCCAAATCCGCCACTGGTCACACACACACACACACACACATATATATATATATATACACACACACACTAGTATAAAAGCCCGTCAGTATGACGGAATGGAATATATTATTTATTATTTAACTTAAAATCTCGAACTTATTAAACTTAGAAATAATTTATTCTTATCTTTCAAATATCAAAAGTTATTTAAAATTCTAACATAATGGATGTATAACACAAACTTGAATGCTTTGTCGCAGACTCTCTGGACAGCACGTAAAAAGCTTGATGGCTCATATTAAGGAACTAAATTCGTACGTATTTATCACTCATATGAGAATTGAGACCGTATAATTGTGTCTCGATTTCGAGAATGGCTTGGTTGTCAAGCCAAATCCTCGTGAAATCGCTAGATTTTGCCACAATAAAACATTTGAACGTACATTCGAGCGATTGCGGACAGAGGGGGATAATCGACAGTCCCAGTTTGAAGATCGAGGTTCAATTTTTCTAATTTTATGTTGATTTTTACCTGTTATCTTACGGAAAATAAATATTATTTTTTGGAGTCTTTTTACGGATTTTTTTGTAAATGTCTTTTACTATAAGAATCAAATATTCTTACCAAATTTCAATCTTCTATCTAGTCGGAAAGTTTCTCAAAACACGATAAAAAGATCGCGATCGAACTTCAGATTTCACTCAATACGATTCAGAGCAGCGTTCCGACGGACGGACGGACAGACCAACAGAATTAGGGTATTATGTATATAATATAGTACATACATACACATGTGTGCGTAGGTGCGCGCGCGTCTGTGCGATAGAGAGAGAGAGAGAAAGAGATGGGACTCGTGGGTGCCATCTGGCTCCTATTGAGACTCAGGTTCATGACCACTCTTCTAGAACATAATTTCTCAAAATAATTTCTGAGTTATGTAGTACAAGATGAGCAGTTAGAAACATAATAGTTTGTTACTCACCCATGATGTCTATCTTGTTTTTCAATATAATTCTTTGGAACCGCTCAGACGGTAGAGAATTCATTCTTACGGTGACCATTGGAGGCCCTTTTGATGGACTTAAAGTGAAGAATATGAAGAAAGTCAGCAAACTCGAAATATATAAGGTGTTAATGAAACCATCACCGTATTTAATATTTGCTCTACTTAGAAAACATCAATAATATTATTTCCTGAACCATAATTTCATATTTTTATTTCTCCTTTGAATTTTCATTTCAATAGTTATTGTAACTTTTTTGTAAACTAACGAAAAAGGAAAAAAATTCTGAATTTATTTTTTAATTTTAGCTGGATTTTTGTAACAATCTAACAAACACGTAATAAATACAAGATCCACAACCCTTGACTGTTCTCATCATTATATTTTGCATGAAAATCATATAAGCATTTTTTGTGGTTTAATTATACATTCATATTTAGAGGTACTTTAAAATGATACATTTCAAATTATTTTCTACCGCATTGATTTCCTGTGGTCCGAGATAAAATCTCTTTCTTTATTATCAGGAAATAGTTAAAGTAATTTTTAAGACCCACTAATAGAAGAAAAATACCATCCATTTACCGGAAAAATATTTCCGGAGATAATTTTTACATACCTAAAACTCTTTTTTTGAACAATGGAATATTCCGCTTCTAAACATCCGGTGTCACAATCACATGACAATCCTGATTTAAGGTTCCAATCAGTTTTCAAACTTCTCAGAATACCTTTAAAAGAAAAAACCTTGTTACTCATTAATGATTTCTGTCTTCGCAAGAAAACAAGAACTCATATGTTGATAAAGGTTGCTATGGGTTTTTGGACCAATAGACGAGTAGAGAATATTCCATTTTTGCGGAATATTTCAGGGCAAAATCAGTAAAAAAATGTTTTTTCCAGAGAAACAGAAATCAGCCAATTTCCCAAAGGATTTAATTTTATATCTACCTAAAAAATATCATAGATATGATTTTAAGAAAATTACGTTTCTGGTTGACTTAAAGTTCCTCAGGTCGCTTTGAAGGCTTGAAGCAGCTGAAGAGTTGCTTACTTGAACGACGAATGTTTGTCTTCACGAATTTCGCTTAGTAATCAATGCGGTGGGTTTATATTCTGTTTCAAATAATTAGGATGCGATTTTCTGAACTGAAATAAATCAATTGACAAGTTGTTGAGGCAAGGACGGAAGGAAGTTGTGCTGACGAAGAGATCTCTTTTGAAAGCTCCAATCTACGCGTTTAAATGTCCCTCCAACATCCTAGAGGATTTCTTATTGGTAAGTGTTTATTGGCATTCCTTACCACAACAACTTGTAAAGTCGGTTACTTTCGAATTTGCCAGAAATTTTGTTTAAATTAAAAAAAGTAGGAGAGCGCACACAATATGCAAGGCAAAAATTAGGCGCGTATTCTCTGGAGCATAAAGGAATCAAAATTTCGACTTTCTTTTTTCCAGTAGAGGGCCTCTCCTGAGACAGCAATATGATTCATTCGACGAGTTTTAAAAAATCTACGTTCATAAATAAATGCAGTTCTATCTTAAAATTAAGTATCTGAAATTTCAAAGTTCTTGTTCTTAGTCCTGATTGAGTGATATGACTCGAGTCATATTCACGCCATATTTCAATTCAAGCAAATAGGGAATGAATAAGGGAGTTATAAACAGGGCCGGCCAAAAGGGGGGGATGGACGCAAGGCATCCGGGCCCCCGAATATTGGGGGGTTCCGAAGGATGTAGATCTCAATTATTAACGTATTGGGTGTGAATTTTTCAGAAAATTTTCCTAAAAAAATGGCCTTACTGATTTCCGATAAAAAACACTCTCAAAAATTATAACGTTAAAAGTGGGGGCCCCATAAATCGTTCATTATTACTACCCATATTAATCACGAGGGCCCCGATGAATGTTCGCATCCTGGTCCCTTCACTGCTTGGCCGCCTCTGGTTATAGAATGAATCATATATATGGGTTCTTATGCGTGGGTTTATTGAATTCCACTAGAATTTGGGGACAAAAACCACGCTGAATCCGTTGTATTGGCATTTATGCTACATTATTTTGGTAAAAATAGATAAAACTCACATTCGATTACTTACTCTGATATTTCGTCAGACATACCAGGCCTTCAACAGTGCATGTGGAATTCCACACTATAATGAAACAGAGACGGTTTCATTAGATGTGCCAAAATAAACGTTTTTAGCCTTCACGAGAGCTTCAAACCTTATTATCTGGTAAAAAGCAAAAATATTTTATGCAAATTTGGATCGGAACATATTATCTCAATGAATGAAGTGTTCTCGGGTTACGAGCCGGATCGTTCCGACAAGGGTCCGCGACAACTCGCCTCCGCCGATTCGCCGCGAGGACAATTCGCCACCGGATGATTCGCCGTAGGATGATTCGCAGCTAATCCAAACTTGAATGTACAGTTATTGTTTAAAATTGTCGAATAAAAACTAAAATTGTAGGTAGCTTGAAAAAATAAAAATATGGTGACTTATGCAGTAAAATAAAAATCAACAAAACTTTTAATATGGATGTATTTATACAGAATATATTTAAAAATACAAACATGTTACTGTATTCAATAGAATATGAGAATATTATTGAATCAAATTACAAAATATATTTGCTCGTTTATAAACATATATACATAAATAAAAAATGCGTATAATTGAAGTAATCACAAACTAACTTCACACACACTAAATTACAAGGATGTGCAGTATCAATTTAGTCCATATTAAAATTATGTGCAATTCCTCTTAAATATTCAATCTTGGTCCGGTTCTGATAATCACTTACTATATTCTTAATTCGCTCATCGGCCTCTCGATACTTTCTCAATTTAGTAGGTGGGCGATGACCGGCGAAAAGTTGCTCATAAAAGACATCTCTTCCTTTCTGCACTGTCCGCAATCCATCTATAAATTTCCAAATTGACGGATGACTTACGCCCAACTCTATTTGCAGACGTCTGTGAGCTGCTTCGGCATAATTATTTGTTCTTGCATCATCAGACAAAATACGCCTATAAACATTCCAAATTGCCGGTTTAAAAAGAGGTGCACGTCTTCCTTGGCCTCGTCGATTAAGCCTTCCAACGTATGTGTCTTCGAACCAATCCAATAACGGTGTCAATTCTTCTGTTAAATCTCCAGCTAATGCATCCAGGGCGTCATCCAAATCATCATCGAGTACAAATTTTTTTTATTTTTATTTTACTGCATAATTCCCCATATTTTTATTTTTTCAAGCTACCTGCAGTTTTAGTTTTTATTCGACAATTTTAATAAATAACTGTATATTCAAGTTTGGATTAGCGGCGAATCATCCTGCGGCGAATCAACTAGTGGCGAATTGTCCTCGCGGCGAATCGGTCGCGGCGAATCGGCGGCGGCGAGTTGTCCCATCCCGTTCCGTCAATCTCTGGCGACGCTTCGTTGATCAGTCACCGAAATGTCGGCAGAGATCGTCGAAACGACCCGGCTCGTAACCCGAGAACGCAACACTCGCAAAATACGCCGGGAAAGCACCAAGTCTTTCTTTACATTATCTCAACGTTTTAGCAAACATAAATATGTGGTAAAATATAAGATTGCGATTTAAAATGTAAAATTATAACCTTAATAGTACTTATTTATTCTAAGAACACCAAAGAAGATAAAAAATAACTATAAATATAGAAAATGTTGAGATGGTAGATTGAATATAGGAATCTTTGCCTTACACATTTCTGGTATGAGTTACAATTGCTCTGATTTTATACCGAAAACCTCCATATTGAAAACACGCTGGAATAGATGGAAGATAATTCTCGATCACGATTTAAGATAGTTTTCATTGAACACATTTTCCCCTCCTACTCCCCTCTACAAATGCTATTTTGTAACTGTTGCATATTTAATTTATTAATTTATCCTTTTCCTTAGAAAACATCATCAAACTACTTCTGATTCGCCAATGAACTTGTTCTTTGCTAAATTAAAAAATCGACACTATTGCGAAATTTTGCGAAGAAGCTATGCGAAAATTAGATACTAATGTGAGAGAATGTATTTCTCAATGCGGAGTCAACTCAAATACTAATTTTGGTGGAGGTCTTCCGAATGGAACGAATAATGTTATCATAATACTTAAAACTAGCATGAATGGGTTCTTGGATGGAATTTGGTGCCCAGCTCACGCACTGCACAACTCAATGCAGTCTGCATCTCACGTACAGTGATTGCTGTGAAACTATATTCGCACCTCAGTGTCTACACTGTGCGAGCTGAGTCTTCAGGATTTTTTTTAGACTGTTGGTGTAGAATAGGAATAGGCAACATACGGCCAGCGGCCGTATGCCGCTCCCGGGAGCAATTTATGTGTCTCGCAAAGCTATGATGACAAATTGTTCGGTAAAATGTAATATAAACAGTTTCATATTTTTAAGTAAAACTATGTTCTAAAAACCTTTTCAGGTAAATTTTTAACGATAATAAATTATTTAAACTTGATTTTCACTTATATGAGATCACGATAACTATAGATAAGCTCTGGTGCAAACGCTCATCCGACCCGCCAGACCTCTCGTCACTTCCACTGCTTCCCTCCGAATCATTCATACCTGAGCATCAGAGAAAACACAGGGCTAAATATTAATTGGTCAGCATGGAAGGAGCGCGGACTAACATTGGAGGGTACGAAGGAGCACAAAACAGGATCTAGCCTGGACGAACCTTAAGAAAGAAGCAGAAAGTAGAAGGGAATACACGCTATTTGGCACGACTATGTAGAATCGTTTCAACGTAGCAATAAAATAAAATAATAAATGAATTACATAATACATATTTCATTAATTTCAGGTGAAGAAGTTCTTTATATTGTAGCAAGGAGAAATAGATTACAAGAAGAAAGAGAGCGGTTAAGTCTGCGAGTGGGCTTAGTAAACGCCAGTTAAAAGAATCCATTTCAGTTGCATAATAGTAATCAGATAGATAAACTAAAGATTACAAAAATATAACTGAATAAGAAATACCAAAAGAAGCCAAAATATCTGTGGACAAACATCGCAACTTTCAAGACGAAGAACATGAATTCAGAGAATAAAACACTTACTATGTAGCGCCAACACCAGTGAAGGACAAACATTCCTGATAAATCGAGGGTTAACCGTATGGCAATATTTCATTGGTTAACTTAAACGCTTTAAATTTCAAGAAAGTAAATCTTTTAGCTCAGGCACGATGAACTGATTACACTGGATAACAAAAGAAAACTTTTTTGTTACATGGTAAGAAGATGGTGATTCTTATAGAAATTTTGAGCTGATTTCAAATCTGTTTACCAAATTTTTCTATCGCCCAGGGTTTTTAAGTAATCGAAAGATGTATGTCATTCAAATTAAATGTATTTTTATTACATGTAAAAAAATTTAGTATATATTTACTAACCTAAAATGTGGTTGATGTGGATTGTCTGCTGAACTATGTTTGAGGAACATCCCTTTTAAGTGTCCAGCAGTAGTCAGCCAACATTTTTGGGCTCCATTTCCCTGGTAGCAGTTTTCCATTGCAGAGATGTACTGATGTTCTCCATGTTCGTCGCTCACAGCCCCGAGGTTTTCCGGAAAAAAGTCCAAATGGGAGTCCAAAAAGTGTATTGCTCATTGCCCATTTCTCTGTAGGCCACAAGAAGCTCACTCACAAGCTGCCTGTAGGTTTTGTCTTGTAATTTCCCAGAAAGTTGGCGAGTACTTTTTTCAAAGATGCCCCTGCAGCTGCTTCAGTTTCATTCAGTTCCCTTTTTTGAGGACCCACAAATATTCCTCCTTTGATTTTTGCCTCACTAATTCTCGAAAATTTATTTTTCAAGAAGAGAAACCCACGTCCATTACGATCCATCGCTTTTACAAAAATTTCATAAAGCCTAGTTTAATGTGCAATGGCAGTAAATAGATTTTTTCAGAACTAACCAGTGGCTGAGTAACTACATTTTTCTTTCCTGGAGTGAGTGTTTTTCTTTTTTGCCATTGCTTTTTGATGTAGTGCTTTTTTCTATCTCTGCTATCCCATTCACGCAAGAAGCAACAGAATTTGGTGTATCCAAGCTGTAACCCAAGTAAAAGAGCAATCACTTTTAGATCTCCACAGACATGCCAAGAATACTTTTCATACTGGATACTGGTTAGCAGAAGTTTCATGTTTTCATACGATTCCTTCATGTGAGCAGCATGGGCTAGTGGAACAGATGGGTACTTTTTCCATTGTGAAGCAGGACTGCTGTTAATCTCCCCTTTGAGGAATCTATGAACAAAGGCCACTCCTGAGGATTGTGCTGCTGTCCCAAGGTCTCCAGTAGAGAATGAACATCATTGCAATAAACTAAATCTCCCTCTTCAGAAAATATGTTCAAATTGCTGTTGACGTTTACGGAAAAACATATTTTAGTGCCCTGATCAAGAAGATTCCATTCTTTTAATCTTAAAGCTAAAAGTTCTGCTTGACTTTTAGATAAATTAAGATCATGAACCAAATCATTGAGTTCACACTGAGATATCAAGTGAAGGTTAGAAGAATTCAGGGTTTCCATAAATGCTGGGTCAT
Source organism: Tanypteryx hageni (assembly GCA_028673005.1). Classification (NCBI taxonomy): domain Eukaryota; kingdom Metazoa; phylum Arthropoda; class Insecta; order Odonata; family Petaluridae; genus Tanypteryx; species Tanypteryx hageni. Next base: position 194,666,108 of record CM054114.1, on the reverse strand, counting down.
TTTGTATTTCATCTCCTGAGTCACTCCGTGTCTCTGCAGCATTTTCCTACTTTTGACGGTTTTTCGAGTTCCCCATAAGTTTTTCGTCCTGCTTTTATAGCAACGGACATTAGCCCGGAAGAGGGCACTAGTAGAACGCGGGTAGAACCAATTAGCGTTCGCGAGTGGAACGCAATCTACCGGCACCTGACTGTAAACGGCGTTAGTTGCGAGCCGACAACGTCGAAAGTGAGGGGAGCAGTGAAGGAAAGGGGAAGAGCGAGATAAGACGTGGGAAGAGAGAGCGAAGACAGCGGAGCGAACGCAGCCGTGGGAAAGGTGATCGGCGCGTCGAACTCTTCGGCATATCATTTCTGATTCAAGTGGACATTTCTTATAGGTATTGTAATATATTTGTGTTTTGTATAACGTCACTGCAATATAATTGTTAGTACGTTTTGTGACATTTATCCAGTGTATGCTTTTGTTAATTGGTCGGCAGCAGCAGTGTCTCCGAATGTAACGTATCGTTTAACTATTTTATTATACTTATAGTATTACGAGAGATTAATGTAAAATGAGACAGTATCGTCTCATTAATGGAGGTCCCACCGAGACATGAACATAGGTTCGTTATTGTTTATTCGTGTATTTCGTACTCTTGTAATCTAAAGCTCATTAACTTGTCTTGTATATTTCACTTTGTTCTTGGGTTTCGTGCTGTTTCATTTCCACTATGGAAACGTCTAAGGGTGTTCACGAGAAACAGTATTCTACCACCGCTTCAGATAGGGCTGAAAAAATGCGCTCTCGCGCAGGGGACGGGTCGAATGAAAATCCACCCGCAATTTCCTCCCCTTCACCGTCTGATCTTACTCAAGTGGTTAATGGTCTTTTGTCTAGGTTTCCTCCCTTTGCAGAGCTTTCAGCCGAAGCCACCTTCGTATTTTTGTCTGAATTACGTTACGTTCGCGAACTTAAGTTCGTCGCGGATAATTATCTTCTCATTCTCGCCCTCGCTAAAATCCCGGTTACGCTAAGGGATTTCTGGTTTAATGCTATTTCACGGAATCTTTCTTGGGAGCAGGTCATCTCGAAAGTCCTTTTTCTCGAAGAGAGAATTCGAGCGCCTCGTCTCGCTTAAAGTCAGAAGATTCCAATCCCCAGACGAGTCACCGCTGATGTTTTTCCAGTCCGTCAAGGCGGCAATCGCGGTATTATGTCTGAATTATTCGGAGTTAGAGATTGTGGAACTCGTGCTCGACGGTATTAATCCCCTGACCCAGTCTACATTTCTTTTCGTCGGGAGGCCTAATAATCTAGCCGAGTTGGACGACTTTTACTCACGCAATCCGATAAACTTCTCATGACCAGAAGAGAATATTCTCGCGAGAATCCATTATCCTCGGGTGTTTCGCCACCCACAGCGTCTCGAACTTCGCCAAAGGCTACATTTCAGCCTAATCAAAATCGCCGTTTTCGGCGCGATTCCCGTAACCCAACGGGTCATTCTTTTGTTAATTGGTCGGATCATTCCGACAGGCCACTAATTGACGTGTCAATTAATTCGCAACCACGCCATGCTCTACTCGATACCGGTTCGTCAATTTCCCTAATAGATCGCAAGGAGTGGGCCGCCTTAAAAACTCGTAGCAAAAATCGAGCGCTTTAAACCTGCTTCGTTAAATGCAATGGTCTTTCGGCTAACCCTTTCCTGTTTCGATCTAGGGTTCATTTAAAAGTTCGAATCCACAACTTTTCGTGGAAGCAGTGGTTTCATTTGGCCGACTTGCCCTTTTCGTACATTTTGGGCCATGATTTTATACTAAAATCCTCTATCATAATTGATAGCCGGGCCCGTAAGGCATTTTTTTCCTTCAATTCTCGATTTTCTATGCCCTTTGTAACCTCCCCCCCTCGCATGCCGTTGGAGAAAGCTCCTCGTCCAACGTGCATTTTTTCGACAAGGCTAAGGATGACTCATGTAACGGCAGTCTAGGTGTACCCCTTCCCTTTTCTAAGGACGACCGTTGCGAAATCGCCTCCCTGTTCACGCGATATCCAGACGTCATCACCCCAAACCTTGGCCTCACTACTTTAGTTGAATAAGAAATCGAATTGTCTGATTCTACCCCAATTTGTTCTCATCCGTATCAATTGTCTCCGCCCAAATTGGCCTCTATGAAAAATCAGGTGACTTCACTGCTAGAGAAAGGAGTGATCGAAGAATCGAATTCCCCATTTGCTAGCCCAGCATTTCTCATCCCTAAGAGAAATGGCTCAGATCGCCTTGTAATCGATTACCGCAAAATTAATAAAAGGGTTAAATATGATAATTATCCGGTACCTTCGATTGAGCTGGCCTTCGCTTACCTTGGCTCTGCCAGGTTCTTTTCGATTTTCGATCTCAATTCTGCTTTCCATCAGATTCCCTTTTCACCTCAGAGTAAACCTGTAACTGCATTTATTACCCCCTTTGGTCTTTATCAGTATAGTAGGTTACCATTTGGACTTTGTACAAGCCCACAGATATTTTCAAGGTTGATCGATAAGGTTTTAGGGGACTTGAAATATAATTGTGTATTTCCTTATATCGATGACTTATGTATTTATTCTAAATCTTATAAGGAACACCTGGACCACATCGGCAAGGTACTACAGAGACTCCGCCATGCAGGTCTCACTGTCCAACCAGATAAAATGAAAGTTGCGCAATCAGCTGTTCACTTCTTGGGACATCAGATAACATGTGGTTCCCTGCAGATAGATCCTGAGAGGGTGAAGCCCATAATGAACTTTCCGGTGCCTACTTCACTGAAACAGGTTGTCTCCATTCTGATTCTTTTATGAAACTTAAAAATGTCTTGTCCTCTCCTCCAGTTCTTCACTTGCCTGATTTTAATTCAGATTCCCATCTCTTTGTGGATGCTAGCAATATTGCTTTGGGAGCCACTCTCAATCAGCTGATTGATGGTAATTTTAAACCGGTGGCTTATGCTAGCAAAACACTCAATACTCAAGAGTCTCGTTTGTCCACTTATGAATTGGAATGTATGGCCTGTTGCTTTGCAACTCAAAAATTTAAGCCATACCTGCAGGCAAGACCATTTCATTTGTATACTGATAATGCTGCTCTCACCTGGCTGTTTAATCACCCTAAACAATTAGGAAAAATTGGTCGCATGGTTCTAAAACTGTCTTGCTTTTGTTTTACAATTCACCATGTTTCTGCTTCTAAAAATAGGGCTGCTGATTGCTTGTCACGGGTTAGAATCTTGGATCATCATTCTGATCCAACCCCTGTCGAAATTTCCTGTCTATTGCAACATGTTCCATTGTCCTTCACTAATATTCGCCATCATCAGGCTTCGGACAGAGACTTGTGCAAAATAATAGAGCAAATCAGATCAGGGAAAACCATTCCAAATTATTCTTTGCAAGGCAACTTATTGCGTCACCATTCCCTGGGCTCTAAGAAACCTCGAGTTGTAATTCCTCTTGCTTTAAGAGAGATGATCTTCCAATATTTTCATTCTTCTCCTATTGGTGGTCATCTAGGCAGTGCAAAGACATGTGATAAAATCTCCCGTGAATTTTGGTGGTGGGATATGAGAGCAGATATTTCAACAAAAGTTAAAAATTGTCATGATTGTCAAATAACTAAACCCAGAAACTGTTTACCTCCTGGTCATCATTCAGCTAAATTCTCGACTCATCCCTGGGAAAGAATATTTATTGATTTTGTCGGTCCATTGCCTAGGAGTAAATTTGGTCATGCCTATGCCTTAACCATAATTGATGGCTTTAGTAAATTTGTAATTATTCAACCGGTTAGAAACTCAACAAGTAAAGCTGTTGTTGATATCCTTACCAGGCTTGTATTTTCTAAATTTGGGGTTCCCAAATATATTGTGTCAGATAACGCTTCCTCTTTCAAATCCAAATTATTTTTTGACATGTGTTTTAGTCTAGGGATTAAACATATTTATACTGCCCCCTATTATCCCAGGCCCAACCATGCAGAAAGAGTTCATAGAAATTTGAAGTATGCCTTATCTGCTTTTACACATGATGCCCATGATAAATGGGATGCATATTTGCCCGGGCTGACTTTTGCCTTCAATTCTGCTAAACACTCTTCTACAGGTGTTTCACCTGCTAAGGTATTTTTGGGTCGTGAGCTTCCACACCCATTGTCACTTCAATGGGATTTGCCAAATGAATTGGCATCAGCTGATTGTAATTCAGCTTCAGGGCAGCAACTTTGGAATAAGGTGCTAAGTAATTTAGCCAAGTCACAACAGGGCGTTGCTAGCAAACATAATGCTAGACATTCTCCACAAGCCTTTTCACCAGGTGAACAGGTTGTGTTCAGAGCTGTGCCAAAAGTTTCCAAACTTAATAAAATGTCTGCCAAAATTTCCCCTCTATGGGAAGGACCCTTCGTGGTCGACAGGATAATCACTCCTGTAACCCTGTCTTTAAGGAAGCCAGACAACCCAAATTATTTTCGAATAGCAAATATTAGTCAAGTTAAGAAATATTTTTCTTCTGGTACGAAATAATTGATTATTTTTAATATCACGTGTTAATATTATTTCTATTATGTATTGCTTTGGTTGACCAAAGGTTATATTGGTCATTCTAAATTACCACATACTATTGTTAATCAATTTAAGAAACTTTATGTGACTATCAGATAAGTTTGATTTTGTGGCTTTGAAAAATGAATCGCCCTTTGTAGTGTAATGTTAAGAATTACCTTGTTTTGTGAGCTTGTTTAGATATACAAGCAAGAGAGTATCCTTGGTGATTGCATTTTGGATTTAGTTTTTCATTTCCACTTTATAATTGTTAGTACGTTTTGTGACATTTATCCAGTGTATGCTTTTGTTAATTGGTCGGCAGCAGCAGTGTCTCCGAATGTAACGTATCGTTTAACTATTTTATAATACTTATAGTATTACGAGAGATTAATGTAAAATGAGACAGTTTCGTCTCATCTCGACATCACCATCATCTTCTTCATCTAAGGTTCATGTTTCTGGTGGCTTAGGTAAAGGAAGCTTTGGACCGTGGGACACAGATCTGATAGCTGATGGAAGATTTGGATATTTTACAATATGTTTAGACTTAAATGTAATTCCAGATATGCTAGTCAAGCAAAAATAGCAATCTGATGAACGGTCCTTGGGTTATCTCCAAACCATGGGAACTGCAAATGGCATGTGACGGGATCCTTTAAGCCAGCTAGTCAGTAGTGTTACACAAGAAGCACAACAGATGTGAGGTGCCCAAGATTTGTCCTGATCACCTACTTTGCATCCAAAATAAAGCTCATATGATATATTAACTAGAGGGGTAATATTTCGCCTCTGTGTCTTAAAAGTTAACTCACCACAAATATAGCAAAAATTGTTTGGGTGACTTTTACAATTTCGAGGCATGATTGATCACAATAAGTAATATTTATTTATACGCTAATTTCTATATAGATATTATTATGTCTGTTACACAAAAATGGTGGGTGATAGAAAAATTCTGACTTCGTTTTTTAAATTGGCACCTAAAAATACATCAGAAACAGTTGAAATTTTACATTTAACAAAATTTTATTGACCAGTTTTATCTTCTATTGCCGTCATAGAAACAATACCTTATATCTCTTATGTGAATACAAAAACAAATATCATTTAAACATGTAAAATAGGTGTTGAGGGAAGCCCAGCAGACACTTACCAAGTTGAGGACCAAGATGGCAGGCTGCTGGGGGCGTCGAAGAGACACGTGAAACACATGAACACAAAAAGACAAAAAAACACACGCAAGCTTATCGGGCCTATGCCCTTCTTCAGCGAAAGAGTATCTGCAAGTGACACACTGGGCGGGGAATGACAGGGTGATGTGGGAAGGTTGATGATTGGAGGAGGTGGGGAGTAGGAGGGGTGGATAGCCAATAAAGAGGGAGTGTGGTAAGGGAAAGTGCGAATAACTACATTGTAACAAGGAGACATTGTAAGGGGGCTAATAGGGTTAGCGGAGGTTGAGGCCAGGTGGAGAGAAAGAGTCGAGAAGATGGATATGTGCTAGTTCTCAGTGTCGGAGAAGGGGGCAGGAGTGTCATAGGGTAAAGCGCGAATAATCCTAACATTGTAGCAACTATTGAAGGGGACATTGTGGGTATTGGCGTGTAATGCAACTGGGAGGGGGCGTCTGAGAGAAACGCTATTCCGGTGACCGTTCATTCGGAAGTTTAACGAATTGCTGGTGAGGCCTACGTAAAACGCGGGACAAAGGGTGCAGGTAAGGAGGTAAATGACATTACGGGTGGTGCAGTTGCTTCTGGAGGTGATGGGGTAGGTGATGTTGGTGGAGGGACTCGAGAAAGAAGATGAGGGTAGGTGGATAGGGCAAGTGAGGCAGCGAGGTATGCCGCAGGGGTGAGACCCTATTGTAAGAGGCGTGGTAGAAGTGGGAAGTTCCTTCATCCACAAGATATTTCCCAAATTGGGGGGCTGGCAGAAGGAGAGGAGCGGGGAATTGGCAAAACGGTTGGTAAAGAGGGACTGGTGGGAGGAAGAGGTAAGAATTGGGTGGGCAGCATGGAGGATTGTTTTGAGGGCTTCGTGGATACCAGGAAGGAAAAGTGTAGTAAGAGTGAGTGGAGGGGTTGATACAGGGATAGTAGGTGTGTGTGGAAGGGATCCATGGTGGGTAGGCGTCATCGCCCTATGGATCTGTTCGCGGACCAAAACTGGAGGGTAGCCACGTTTGAGGAGAGCATCCTCGAGGACAGAGTAGTACTGTAGAAGGGAAGCTCTATCGGAACAAAGCCTCCATCCTCGTCGAGCAAGGGCATAGGGGATAGAGGTTTTGGTATGAAGGGGATGGCAGCTATCAAAGTGGAGGTATTGGAGGCTGTTGGTGGGTTTGATGTGAACACAGGTGTGGATATATATATGTGGATGGCAGGATGTTAGGTTATTAGGTACAACCAACTAGAAAAATCAAAAATTCCAAATTTTTTTATTTTTAGTGAGTTCTCTCTCTGTAGCTGAAGAAGGAATAACTACGAAAGCTTCTACTTTTGTGATGTTTGTGTGTTGTTTTAGTGTTCTTTTACGAGTGTCGCTTCGACATCCCCAGGGCCTCGCCAACCTGAAGTCGTCCGATTGGTGAGTGTTCAGTGGGCTTCCTCATCCCAACATCTTGTTGCCATCCATATATATATATATATATATAGGATATATATATATATATATATATATATATATATATATATATATATATATATATATATATATATATATATCCTATATATATATCCTATATATATATCCTATATATATATAATTCATATATATATATATATATATATATATATATATATATATATCCTATATCTTCCTTGAGAAGCAACTATTTATAATACGAGTTGTCGGTGCTTGCATACTGCAAGCGCTTAAAAATCACTGTACACTAAGATCTTAACTCGAAAATGAACCAACGCGACAGCATTTGAACTACCCTTTTAAATAAAATAATAGTTTACATATTCTGCAGCATTGATTTATGGGAAATGTTCTGAAAGAAATCGATATCAAGAAACTGAAAGTTCAGACGTTAATAAACAATAATCTTCTTGAATTAATCAATAAAAATCTTTAGACCCAGTTATTTATTATTTATTTTATATTGTATTATTTATCTCTAGCATTATTCAATAATTGACCTATTCATGTTATCCTTCTAGTATATATAACTTTAGTGCTCTATATAAGGGCAAAAGTTACGTAGGGTATTTTTCACCCAACGCGAGCGAATACGTTACTAATATTGACGCGAGTACTCAAGGGTTAACCACGAATAATCACGGGCCTGTCTACGGACAGACTACCTAAGATGTTATATATATATATATATATATATATATATACGCACGTACACATGACTGGACGGAACCATATGACTCATGGATTGAAACAGGTGGAGGGAAGGAATCAAAGATACATGCTCTTGCCTTGTTAACCTATACATTTAAAACCTATAGTTAACAGTTATTGAACAGAATATTCATGAAAACATTTTGAAAACTGGCCTATTTCATTGCAAAATTAGATACATCAATTTTAAAACAAAGTTATGAAATCATAATACATTGCGTGCAAAGGTTCAACAATTGGATCATTAAACAATATTATGACGAACACATGTTTGTGAATCGACGTCTGGTAATTAATTAGATAACACGCAATTTCTGCGTAAAGTTATTGAAATGAGCTTTAGAACAATAGTGACTTCCGCTCTTCACATCTTTCACGTAGAATGTCTACTTATGGTAATGCACAAGTTGTTGCTCTGGTGATAGTGCCCGTGGTGTGGTTTCCATGATGAAGACGTCTCAAATGAAGCTAGATGACTTGGAGGCTTCACTGCGGGAGGTGTGGTAGATAGTCGTCAGCCCTTATAACTCGTGCGATGATCGTAGTTCAGCGAGGAGAAGACCAGCAGACAATATGCAGCGTGAAGAATCGCTTGTCATACGTCAAGAAGTTCGTGAATAGGATGGACGCGAGGGACCAGACCAAACGTCTCTTGGCTACGCGGTATTCCCGTACGTTAAATCGAAAGCCGTACCGAGAAGGCGATAGCCACTCTTTGCGACCGTAACGTGCTGCAGAATGTGAGTCTTTGTCAGGATTAGTTTGTGTCGATACTGTGTACCTCGAAGGTGTATATCGAATCGAGAGGAGAAACGAACTCTCTAGTGGAATTGGCAAAATCACATAAAATCGGGGAATGACAGCACATAATGACTAACTAATAAAAGCTTAAAAAGTCCTGTTTATCAATGCGGCAGTTAAATAAACACGTAAGAATGAAAACAAAAGAGGATATGGGGTTCAAAACAAAGGAGGATCGGGAAGGGGAGGGGGGAATGGAAACTCGGCGTGTTTTCGCCTGTTACACTGGAGAACAAATTGAAACTTTTTGTCTGGTTCTTGCATAGAATGAGGTTATCTTAAATGATTTTGACTCGCTGAGTTTCAATCTGTAGTCAGAATTTGCGTAGCATGTCTATATTTGGAGAAAAACTAATTTTTATATTAAAAGAACATTGTGTTTTAATCATACAAACTCAGCAAACACATGTAAATACATGCCAGGTTAAAGATTTATCAGACAATTTTCTTTGTATGATGTACCAGGAGCTTTATTAATTAATAACCAACAATAATCAGCAAGAATATTAGTGTTCCACCTGGCTTTGTATCGTTTTTCCAGCTTTGGAATGTCCTGATGGAACATCTCGCCATGCTCGTCACTCACAGCACCTAAATTCTCAAGAAAGAAGTCCAGATGGGAGTGAAGGAAATGAATTTTAAGAGACATTTTACACCACATGTCGTGGTTTGCTTCCAGCATTTTATTAACCAAGTCTTCATAGTTTAGTGCTTTGTTGTTCCTTAAAGAGTTCATGACAACTGCTTTGAAACACGCCCATGCCTTTTTAGTGCTTTTCGTGAATGCTGAAAAGCACTATTAACTTCGTGATGTCCGTCCGTCCGTACGCATACATCAGGGAAGAATTGGCTTAACCGATTTCAACCAAATTTGGTACATAAAATATTCATCTGAATTAATGACCAAAGTGACATATTTGGACCGAATCGACTGGGGTGCCACAATTACGAAGTTAAACTTTTCGGTAATTATGAATTTGGAAGGAATTGGCGAAACCGATTTGGATGAGATTTTGCAGAAAGGAGGCGTGTAAAATAAAAAAAGCAAAATCAAGATGTATAGTATAGATATAAAAAGCAGGGCTGCCACAATACAAGAAATAAAGCATTCTTTTTACCAATATTTGTGATGAAATGTCTTCATCAATTTGAGTCAAATCGAAATATTTATAATATGCACAAATATAGAAAACCGTAATAGCTTACTTAAAGTGAATCTGCCAAACAGGGATGCCACAATTACAAATTAAATTTGTTCAGTAATTAAGGATTTGGAAGGAATTGGCCAAACGGATTTCAATTAAATTTTGAATGTAAGATTCATGCAACATAGAATGACAAAACGAAATGAACATGTTTAAAATCATAGCACAGACAATCTTCCATAGAATAAAAGTCAACGAATTGCTGTTCACGGTCACAAAAATGGCCAATGGTGGTATGCTCTGCCATTGTTTTTCTTCGGAGGAGACCGATCGCCTAATCGGGCTTACCGGTTGGGCGGAAAGAGAAGCATAGGTCGGTGGCTGCGGCAAAGGCGGCCCCGATAACGTGGCTTTTGTCGGCGTCTTCCGCGTGTCTGATTTTTAGGGCGTTTGGTTGGCCGGGAAGGATGGCGTCGTCCTGGACGGCTTGGTTTCCAGCGGACGCATCAGCTGGTCAGAAGTCTTCTTGTGCTTGTTAGAGGCCATTTTCTGAGATTGCCTTCTTCGGCATACTATCAAAAAGTAGAGTGGGTTGGGGCGAAAGAAAAAGGAAATGGGTGTGAGGAAGGAGGTCGGCAAAAGCCGAGTGGGTGTCATCCTCAGGCCCTACTGCCTTTGAGGCATCCGTCGTCGCGGCACTAATCCCCAAGAGCGCAGGAGACGATCAATGGACGGAATCGGCGGGAAGACTTTGAATAACTCTCGAGAACAGGCTACAAACCAAATATAATAATCTCAGATTGTGCAGTTATCTCCCGTTATTCGTACACCGTACATTACAAGAACATGTAGTTGTATCCCTACCATATTCTGACTGTGCACGGGCTATCACCACACGATGTGCATTCTGTCAATAGATTTTGCAGCAATCGGCTCATGATCCTGCGTTTACAGCGAAGGTTTATTCACGGATGAATCGTGATTCGCTAGGACTGCTATAACCAGTGGTGAGCTATGAATATTTTAAAAATGGGCTCGCATTTTTATCGACCCCACCCCCTTTTTTAGGTGCGTTTCGCTTTCAGCATAAGCGCCTATTAGCGTCGGTCTGTCCATCCGTCCGCATATTCGTTCTCGGCTTCTACCAAACGGATATTTATGAAATTTGATATTAAGGACTGGCAGTCAAAGACAATAAGAAAATCACAAAAATAAAACATGTAAACCAATCAGGGGTAGCACTTTATAGGTGACAAAAAATTAACTTTCCGTTATATCTCGTCAACTGTTTGTCAAATTAAAACATTAGAGAAAAATAAATACTCTATGTTACTAGTTCTACAAGTTTATTTACAAACTATTTTAATTCGACCAAAAATTGACGAGATATTATTATTGTTACCGGTTCGCTGGTAAAAAACGCCCAATAAACGATAATTTTAACAATGGGCTCTTGCGAGCCGAAACGAGCCCACTACAGCTCACCACTGAATATAACCAACATTCACAATGAACATGTGTGGTCAGATGGAAATCCTCATGCGATTCGATCTCATCATCAGGAACGACCGTTTTCCATCAATGTCTGGGCTGGAATTTCAGGTGACTGCCTCATAGGTCCTCATATTTCACCGGCACGAGTTGCTGGCCTTAATTTTCTTCGAACAAACTTAAGTGAAGAATTGGAAGATGTGCCCTACAACACGCGTCTTTGCATGTGGTTTCGACACCACGGTTCTCCACCACATTACAGCGGAGAAGTGCGACAATGGCTTTCCGAAAATTATCCTGGATTCTGGATGGGTCGTAAATGTGAAGCTCCAGTTTCCTGGCCTGCACGTTCATCTGACCTCAATCCTCTCTATTTTTTTCGGTGGGATTACTTGAAAACCAAGGTTTATGCCGCAAAAATCGATACTAGAGAGAAACTGTGGCGTCGAATTTAACATTTTTATAAACGAAATAAAGAATATATCTGGAATCTTTGAACGCTTGCGATTTTCTTTTTCACGCAGAGCTGAGTTGTCCGAGAACGTGGACTCAATTTTGAGCATCTCTTACAAGAAAATAAAGAGATTTTTAATAGACTTTGTTTATTTTATTCTTATTACAACCCGTTAAACTCAAGAAATATTTAACCTGCGATCATGGAAGTTGAAATTAAAATGATTAACTTTTTAAGGAAGTCCCTCAGGGTCATATTAAATTTTACACTTAGTTTTATGTCCAAAACCGTCTCGTACATAAGGTATGTAATGCTGATACACCCTGTATATATATATATATATATTTGTGTGTGTGTGAATAATTACATAAACAAACTAGAAGATACCTGTTGAAAAGGGGATGAAGTGATCGGTGCAGTTGCACATTCTTAGCTGAGCCGTTGCATGACAATGAACGACACAACTCGAGTAGGAGTATTGCTCACGAAGAGATCCAGAGCCTTCTGGCTGTTCCCATGGAAACCTGCACCTCCGCTGACAAATAGAGAGATCCTTGACTCCCTCCATATTCTTCACCTCTTTAACCTGTCCGAGCAGAAGAAAAATCTGTTTAACATGTATTCCATAAACTTTCTCATATCCGTATGCTTCAAGAACCAGGGACGGACCGAGAAACTTTCCATGAAAGCTCACCAACTAGCATACGGCTTTTTTTATAAAACCCCTAAAAAGGCTATTGAACTCTAGTGACTTCTTTTGCAAATTAAACAAATGAATCAATACTGTTTTACAACAACACATAATGAGATAGAATATTTAACACACAAAGGAGTCCTCCAAGAAATTCCTAGGGCTTTTAAAAGCAGCTTAATTTACGTTTATTTTACAATATTCTGATTATTCATTTAAATTTTCAGATTAAGTTAAATCTTTATGTACAAATTAATCGAGCTAATATATTACTAGAAAGATGACCGTCAACGTGAAAGTTTTTTTCTGGAATAAAAAATTAACATAAATATACCTTTACTTTCTTTAGATGGCAATAAAACAAATTTTCGTTCTTTTAAGCGTTCGTTGTTTTAAGTTTCGAACTCATACGATGATTCTAAGTACCTCATTTTAACATGCGAATGTTTAATGTTCTACATTCAAATATATTCCTTCTCGTAAATAACGCAACGACTGTTGTTTACATTGGTTGCTATGACAAGAATTTCTCTCTCCTTCTCTCTCTCGTACTAACTGTAAGAGAATTCAAAGCACGCTTTAACCCATAAGGATTGAAATAACAATAGGATTTCGAGGTTTAATAATGAAATGGATTGGCATGGCAATATTCCGTTAAAATGGCAAGATTTCCCTAAAATATGTGAATTAAAAGTTTATCATGAGGAATTTCGATCAGTAGGCCAAAAAAGATGAACAGAATACAAAACTTTATAGTTTTGTCATTAAAATGGGCTATATCCAAAAATTATAGGTGAATTATTTCTAATTTAGATCTCAAAAGGAATAAAAGCCTGCAAGTCAAATGTCGATTTTTACGTGTTATAATATGGGGAATGGAAATTCCTACCTTGGAGTCGAATCAAGGACCTTTCTCGAGATTTCTTTTCGTCATCAATATGTAAATCGATCATTCCTGGCAAATATCAAAAATGAATCTCGTTCCATAATAGAGTTATTCGCATTTTTATATCGTGAAAGAGGGAGACGCAAAGGGCCAAAGGGACAGAAATTAGAATTGTTAAATGATATTCATAAATTTTATTTTGTTTATGCGCATTTACACTCTTCTTCATTTTAAAATCTTAATATTAAAGGAAACACCCAATAACGAATTGAGATTTATCTATTTAAATTGTATAATGAAAACTAGTAAACTATTAATTTGTGAAATCCGAACAATATGATGTTGCTTTTGCGGAGAAACACGCTTTAAAAAAAATAATTTGCGAGTTCAGCGTTTTAGATATTCGTTGATGACAATTAAGGAAAAACATTAACGATATAATTATCACAATAATATTTTAGACGTCAAAAAAGAACTATCTAATACATTGTATCATTTCATATATTTCATCACTGCACTACATATTCTCTTTATTTAACATAAAATATATATGAGAAAAATTAGACTACTATTGAGCGTTCGATCAAGTCTTATTTCAAATCCTGATTAAAATGTGTTTTTCCAATCGGCAATTTACAACAAATAGCAAATAAATATCAATATTTAATCCCTCTTCAATTTTTAGTAACGATTGTTAATTTATGTTCACCTTTTTTAAAGCATTACTACATATAAATTGAAATTTACTAACCTGTAGCGAAAGAAGGATCCAAGAGCACGAGAGAGGAACGATCCTTCCTGGATAACTTTAAGAAAAATACTGCCAAAAGATTGGGTTGTGCATAGGGAGAACGGGTGAAAGTCCACGCAACAAGGTCATCGATTGGATAAACCCTAGAAAGGGTCAAGAAACATTTCTTTCCGGAATACACTCCACGGGGTTGATGAGGGGTAGAAAACGATTCAAACGACCACCGAAATTCCTTTCTTCCGAACCTTGTTCAACAGGAGTCGAGGCATTCTCAGCAGGGCATGTCCACGACCTTATCTGCATAGAAAGGCTCGTGGAATATCCCACCATTAGGTCGGCAAATATATTCTCAAAAACCTCAGAAGGGCTAAGAGACACGTGTTCTCAAAATTTCCAGAGGGTCTTGCGGTTACCTGAATGCCCAGAGAAAAAACCTGAACTATTCAAGAAGACGCATATTTTAGTATAAGAAAATACCCATCTTTCAGTCCCAGTTAATGCAAGCCCAGAAAAGGGATGAAATCGTAGGTATAAAATAAGACTGCGGAAAAGTAAACAGAAATGACTTAATTATTGTAATTTAGAGTAGGTTTTTGGACGTATACTTTTCCATCTTGTTGGAAAATCGACGCTTATCGACGAATATTCATTTTCGTCGATTTTGAAATTTAAAAAAATCCTACCAAGACTATATATACACACACAAGTAGTTGGTGCTTGCATTCTGCAAGCATATCGTCTGACCTTGAATAACATTAATTTTTCAGAGAGATATTTCATTATTAGAAATATTTCTTAATTCAAATGATTCCACCTCCCCATCGATTTTTGTTCTTCACTTATGGAAAAATAATGGAGTAAAACAATCCCTAAAATTTGCAATTTTAAGAATATTATACTTTTACCATTGTGGGGTACTAAAGCTACACATTTCTGTCAAAGTTTAAAGTTGTAACACATCTAGAAGTGAAATAGTATTTATCTAATTTTTTTAAATTTAAAAATTTTAAACTGCCGCAAGAACGTATTCATCGAGATTTTCAAATGCTTATTTTTGATTTTGCAATAATCTCTAAATAACTTAAATATTTCAGCTTTCTAGCTCGTTTCTACGTACCTAAACGTTTATCTATTTGTTTAAACTTTAAGAATTTTTAACAGACAAACAAATTAAAATATCAAAATTTCTTTAATCTCTATTTCGTTTTTTGCAAATTCTACCTTTTAAAAAATTTCAGCTCCATAACACATTCGGAAATACATAAACCCCGAACATTTGTTTAAACAATTTCAAATTTTTAAACTTTTTCAAAGATTTTAGTTTTTTCTATTTGGTTATGCACATATTCCTACCGACAAAAAATACTTCGAATCTCCAGCTCTTCTGGAAGTGCCTAAATATTAGTATCCTCCTATATAAATATCATATATATATATTCCTCTGTAAGGAACGTCTATATATAATGATAATCAGCCCTTTTATATCCATTGACGGATGAAAGCCTCCCCTAGACTGTTCCAGTTTTTCCTATCAACAAGCTTTCTGTCCCATCTGTCTCTATTTCGGTCTCTTGGGTCCATTCGATGATACTATACTATACCAGGGGTGCACAACAAACGACCCACAGGCCAAATTTGGCCCGCCGACACATTTTGCGTGGCCCGGCAGGATTTAACTAAGCTGGTGCTTTCCTTTCCCGTAAAAAATACAGGTAAAATTTTTTATGGATATTTATCGCATGTGTGAACATACTTTCTCTCTTATGAAATTAAACTAAGCACTGACAGATCAGCGTTTGTAGCCGCATCCGAAATGCATTCTTCAAGATAGCATGCTTATCCGGAAGCATGCTAGAACGTGATGTCATGATGACGTAGAAAATAGTCTGCTTAGAGATCAGGCTACGAACTTCAGATTCGGACGCTCTTGACGATAGTGGCGACATGAACAGCCGTTAAATGTATTAGGTTTGGAATAATTTTGTCAACGTAATGGAGGAGCTTGAGATTGTGATGCTTTCGATTAAAGGTTGGAATATGCACATTGATCGAATCTTAGCTATAATGGCGGTATGGAGGCCTTAAAATAGGAATCTGGTAATTATAGAATGAAAATTCTGGAAAACTTTTAAGTGCGCGTACTCATAATTATTCTTTTAATATTATGGCGAATGAAAATGTGATCGATTATACATTGAATGATTTAAATTCTTTATATATTATCTTTTATAGTTTAAATTTTACTGAATATTTTTCTGTAGCAAATTCGAGACATGTATTGCAACAGCCGACCAAGAACTTTTCTGCTGGAATTCGTTAGATGTCCACATCTGAATTTTATAAAGAATTTTTGGTAAGAGATAGTGGTTTTATTGGATTTTATTGTCTATAAGTATTTTGTTTAAGACTAATGTTATCGTTTCAGAATAGCGAGAAATAGTTTTGCTGAACTGCGCCAAATATTATATAAATAACGAAGAACAATTTTGTGATTGTTATGTTTCAAATTTTTTATTTCACGCTATGGATTAAAATACACATAATTTACAACATCCAGCCGTACTTACTCGTACGCTGCCTTGGCCACGTTTCGTTTTCCGGTGAATATTCTGTCTGTTTCAATTCTTAATGTAATGAATTTCATTGTTAGATCATCCGTCCCCAAAGAATAAATAAATTGCTATTTATTTATTATATTTAAGTATTTCATAGTTAAAGATTCGCGAGATAAACGTGGTAGTACTTAAGTATTAAGTTATAATACATATTTTAAGCATTTATTTATAATAAATGCAACGATTTATAAGGTAATTTTGGTTCTTTAATGTAAACTTACAACTTCACAATTTAATATATATCACATTTAAAAGAATATGCACAACGATCGTACTTACATTTAAAAGATCCCTTTACTTCATTGACTGCTCAAGTTCACTTACTATCGGCGCCAGAAGTATGTACGCCCGAGTTTGCGGCTAAATATCTCAAAAACGGCTCCATGGATTTTATCAGGAGACATATTTAATTCTGCGTTGAATGATGGTAGTTTTCAATTTTTTTATTTTTTTAAACGAGATGTTTTTGGGGTGAGAATGAAAAAAGACTCTTTTTAGAGCCCTGAGACGGAAGGCGTTACTTTGCCGGTTCATAATTACAAAACGATTTGTCCGATTGCATTTAAATATTAATAGGATGTGAGTCATAGTCTTATTATTATTTGTGCAAGATGTCAAATCTCTAAGTTAATTTGTTTACAACATTTTATCCAATTTATGACACCATGTTATCTCCGCAACTATAAGGCTGTGAGGCATGCGGCTGTTGGCTACGTCTTGGACTCTGTATTACGAATCAATTAATTTCATTAGCCTGAAATGAACGGAATATTTTATAGTGATTTTTATATTTGTTGAAAGCGAGTGAGGGAGAGTAGAAGACTGCACTTCCTCTGGCTACGACTTCGATCTTGCATGCTACGATTTCAGACAGACTTCGGGTGTTTCCGTGAAAGGTGAAAGTTGGCCACCGACAAGGGCAAGAACGCTATCTAGCCAGAAGTACACATTTCGGATGCGGCTTAAGAGACATTCTAAGAACGACAAATACCATTATTACTCCGGATATAAGTGTAATGGCGAGAGAAAAACGGTGCCACATCTCCCATTGAGTAAATTAATAATATTGTTTGTCCCCTCATTTTTGTCGCATAAAAATTGCAAGTAAAAGTTGTCACGGTAATTAATGATTCTACAATAGTGTTCGTAAATTTTTTATGTACACAAATTCCACAACGTGGCCTGCCTAGGTCCAATCAAGGTCGATTGTGGTCCGTGGCAACTTTTGAGTTGTGCACCTCTGTTCTAGACATACAACGCTGGTCGTTTCTCCTAGAATATGAGCCGCCCACTGCCACTAAAGCGCCTTTACTCATTTAATTACGTCAAAGATGTGGGAGTCGATTTCGAGGATGTTAGATATCCTTGAGAAATGTATATAGAATGGTTCAGTTGCTTGAATAAAGCAAGCAGCCGGCCACGATAGAGGAAGTAACTCCTTGGGAAATGTTTTCTGTGGCTTGCTTAGTAATCTCGTACGTAAAAGAGAAAAAGCGCAAGACGGAACAGGCAGTTTTTAAAAGAATATTTTGGATTTCAATGAATTTTTGTAATGGTTTGAAAATGTTTTGGAAAAATGTGTAAGATTATATTTTTAAAATGTATACCTTTAGCAAAAACATATAAACCTCTTCCTAAATTTAAAAAATATTTTGATATATCAATATTTTTAATCATATCGAGTAGTTTTCTATTTCTTTAATGTGAGCGTTACTGGGGCTAAAAGTATATAGTAATAAATATTGCGTGCAGGTTGGTTGGTGTTCAATTTGATATGACTCGAAAGTTTTTGAATTGAGAGAGATATTCTTGTGCTGAAGCTCATTAATACACCGATAACTCTTTTAAAGGACGACTAAAGGGTCCATAGCCTGTGCCATTGTGGGAGCGGTCCATGTAGTGGTAAATATAGGTAGTGTCACCTGAAACGTTAGCATCATGCTGTCCCCCAAATTCACTACGGCCCTCTCGCTGAGAGGGTGGTTGGCAAACGGCACGTCGAATGGTGAGTGAAGGTAGAGCTGCAATTGAAATAGCAAAAGTCAGTAAATTTGAACTTCACCTAGGTTGCTTATTAATATGAACTGTTTTAATTCACTTTTTAATCGCGGCAAAAGAATACTGGATCAAATTAAGGTAAGAAACGTTCCTCTTTATCCGTCATTTTTTATATCTAAAACACCACAGAAGATACAAAGATTATATATAAAATTCACAAGAAAATGGTAAAGCTCGTCTTATAGCTGAAAAAATTCAAGAATTAGCGCCTCAGAATAAAAAATTAGTGCTTATCTAAGATATTTCTAATAGCTATGACAAGGTTACGGAGAGCCAGATGCGCTACAATGCAGCCGCCTTAAGTGGCAACTCACGGAGAGTAGATTCATTTAGAGTCCATCGAAAGTAGATTCTTATAGGATCTACATTCGGTGAGTAACCATTCAAGACGGCTGCTTTGTAGATGAAATGCGCTCCTGACTTTTCATAACATTGTCATGGGTAACGGAGGGTTCAACCTGCGATCACTTGAGCGTGATATATTGACGGTAGACTCCATTGGATATACCTGATGCAAGTAGGTACTAGTAACAAGGCCTTAGTTATGAAAAAGTTTTATATTATAAAAACATTCAGGTTTATTGGAAATAATTACTCAGTAATTATCTGATATGTTGAGTACACACATATACGCGAAGAGCGGTCTCAAAAACATTCGTATTGTAGGATTTTTACGTGTAGAATTCCATTTTCAATAAATTGACTCCCAGTCACTGTTGAAACAGGTTTTGCCCCTGACGATGCCCACCTTGTTGGCGAAATGCATTGGGTGTTGTAACACTCTAATTGTTTGGCCAAAGGAGTATTTTACTTTTAATAATCTGAGCCAAAGTTAACGCTATAAATAAATATGGTAGTTAATGAAATGTAATGAAAGAAGTACTCTCTCTCCCTTTTTCTCTCGTGCCTCTTCGGCTCACTTATCATGCTGGTCTCGCAAGAGCGTCTCTGCGTCGTCCTTTCAACGCACCTCGATGTTACATTGCATGGCGCGACACGGTCGTTGGTTTGACACACGCCGATCTCCCATCGTATCTTCTTAGGTATTTCTCTCGATTCGTAGGACAATGGACGAAATCAGGAAAAGGGTTGAAGGGAGAGGGAGAGAGATTGATTGATTTGGTCTTTATTTGTGGCGAGATTGAGACTAAGAATTCTCATCTTCCACCTAACCCCTCGTCATGAAACATATATAATAATACATAGAACATTATGTAAATACAAGTAACAATAAAAATAAAAGTATTGGAAAAGAAACGATGTAATTTTGTGGGGAAAAATAAGGACTGCTGAATAATGAAATCCATGTAAAAAAAAACCCACTGCAGAAAAACATCCACACAGGAAGAGGGTGTGAAAAACTTGCGAAACCTACCTAGATTCACTAAAGACATCAGTAAGTGAAATTTAGAACAAAAGATAAATACACGAAAATATACATGAATAAAATAAAATAACATGGTATAAATCAAGCACAATAAGTATTGTTTTGTCAAAATCAAGGTTAAGAAACATTGAAGCATTAAGCGTTCCTTAATTGTTCCTTTGAAAGGATAAGAGAGATTGACAGCAGTTTTGTTTGAGTGATGAGAGCGAGTGCAAGTTTTTTATTGTTTGGAGAAGTTCGTTCCATAGTCTGCAAGCGGTTACAATGAAGGACTTGTTGAAAATTACTATTCTGTGACGAGGAAGAAGGAGTTTATGGCTCCCTCTGGTATTACGGTTATGTGTCTATACTCCTGAATTCCGTGGAAAGATAATGTGGATTATTAGAAGTAAGTAGTTGGTATAGTAAGGAAAGCAAGTGGAGGCGTCTTCGGGACTCCAAATTTAGCCAGTTTAGTTTCACGAGTGAATCAGAAATGTGGTCTGATTTCTTCAGATTAAAAATATATCTAATGCACGCGTTATGTGTTCTCTGAATCTTTAATGACAACTCTTGAGATAAATCTCGGTACTCTATATCAACATAACCAAAATGCGGAATAATGAGCGAAGTAACCAGATGCTTCTTTAGAGAAACCGGAGTACTGCTACTTGACTTCCTAAGTGAGTGAAGAGATGAGTTTACTGTTCTACACACATTTATAACATGTGGGGACCAAGAGAGGGTCTCATCTATAAGCAACCCTGGATTTTTTACCACTTTACAATAAGGTATAGTTGAATTTGTTATGTTGATCGGTATTCTTTGGGATTGATTAATAGCGGCTAATATCTTAGGGTAACCAATTAAGATAGCCTGTGATTTTTCTGTATTGATACTAAGAAAATTTTTATTGCACCAGTTCTCTGGCATTTCTAAGTCCTTGTGATATTCTTTAGGGTTCTCGCGAGATCGATTGCGGTAGAACTTGAATATATTTGCAAGTCATCTGTATAAAGGTGATGATTGCAGTATATAAGGGATAACGAGCAGTCATTTATGTAAAGTCATTTCCAAAAGTATTCCAACAATTTGAGCGGCAACGCAGAGTGAATTTTAACTTCATATCTACCTGAATGTTATGTCAGTCGGTGACTATGTACCAATTCCTGTCGTGACGTCACCTCAGTCTTCAAGGTTTATTATTTTATAAAATACGACGTATTATTGCTCATCGACCAGAGTTAACAAAGATTATTCCGCGTCTTGGGGATCGTTTGAACGTATAATTCGCCATTGTTATTTAACAGTCATTCTTGCACCGTGATGATAGCGTGAGCAGGGCCATGGAATTGTTTTATTTTGTTCAAGTGAGGGGTTGTTTGGGGAGGGCTGAAGCTAATTCGCTGCGTAATTAGTTCTAATAGTAGAAGCACGAGTGTATTTACGAATTTCGAATCGACGATTTCACCGGTTTTGTCAAATTCCCCGGTTCGATAGTATTTGTTACATAACGGATATAGCGAAAGTGGCAAGGCCCAACTCTCCAAAACAGTCGAGATATATGCGTTTAAAAAAGTAAAAACAAACACTTTTGCAGAGTTTCTTCTTTCATTACTTGCCAATTGATAGCATTTTCCGTATATTCCACGTTAAACACCGACGTAATAAGTCGGTTTGGCTGACGGAATGCACGAGATTGTGATGCGGAACATCTTTTTTATAATTCATTGAGTTAAATTGTTGTTGCCGCCATCATCATTTCGTTTCACTTAGTTATTAAGTGAACCTCATTTTCACAGACGAGTCGCAAGTAATTGCAAGATAAATCAATCTCCGGACTACGTGTGACTGCTCGAAAAAACATGCAGATTTCTGACTGACTACGCAAAGATTTTTGCGGGTACCACTATAGTTGAATTTTTTCGCACGCACTCAACATAAAAAGCCAATTAAAATATTAGCGGTCGTATGTTCATACACATTTCTTCTACGCCTTAGAAATGGCACTGCAATAAACAAACCTATTCTTCAAATTAAGCCATCATCACTTCCCATTCGATTAAAATGCATTCAAAATATATAAGAAGAGTTCTCAAAATTGATTTCAAATACAATATCAAAGTTCATGTAATTGCTTTTAGATGTAGACGTAATTTTGCTAGATCAGCAACAATTCCGACGACCTTGACGACCAAATTTGTCTAAAATTTAGCCAAATTTTCGTGTTAATATGAATTTGTGGAACGATTGGATGCGTATTTGAACATAGATGGCTTAAATATAAATATCGGTTCTATTAGGCGTCGATTGTTGCAAGTCCCGTATTCATATACATCACATATTTTAAAATGCAAATGAAAAATGTGCTGCAACTGTGCAAACGAGTAAACGTCAGTGTTTTCACGGTTTGCACGTTTAATTCCATGGGCCTGCTCACGCTATCATCACGATGCAAGAATGACTGTTAAATAACAATGGCGAATTATACGTTCAAGCGATGGCCTAAGACGCGGAATAATCTTTGTTAACTCCGGTCGATACGCAAGAATACGTCGTATTTTATCGATATAGTATTATAAAAGTTCGTCTTTCCGCAACAAAGTTACCTAAAATGATAAAGTCGAAGAAGTTAGTGAATATACATATATTTTTGCTCTATTTAATAGTTTTGAATTACTAACTTCCGATTTAAAAATAGTAGGGACCCAATATTGAGCCCTGTGGGACACCTCTCCGGTTAATAAGCCAATCAGAAGAAGAATGAATGGAAATCACTTGTTGGGAACGATCGCTTAAATAAGATGATATCCAATTTATGGCTGACGGCGAGAAATTAATTGCGAGCAGTTTCGACAGCAGAACATCTTTGTCTATTGAGTCGAAAGCTTTACTGAAATCCAGTAGTACTAGGATTGTTACTTCCCTTTTGTCCAATGCGCGGCGCACGTCGTCGGTGATTTTTACAAGAGTAGTGGTGGTGCTGTGAGATTTACGAAAGCCAGATTGAAAGGGATCTAACAATTGATTTTTGTTAAGAAGTCAATAAAGATATGTATTTTTGTTTTGTAGATTGGGAGAAAGCTTTTGACCGAGTGAAATGGGATAAGATGCTGGGTATTTTAAACAAAATAGGAATAGATTGGAAAGATAAAAGACTGCTTAAAAACCTTTACTTTGATCAAAAGATTAGAATCAGGGTTGAAGGAGAAGAAACAGAAAGTACTTCAATAGGGAGGGGAGTGAGGCAGGGTTGTCCTATTTCACCAGCGATATTTAATATGTATGCAGAAACAATAACAGAAGAAGCGTTGATGGAAGAGAAAGGATTTAAGATAGGAGGTGAAAGTATTACCACCATTAAATACGCAGATGATCAGGGCTTAATAGCAGAAGGCGAGAAAGAGCTTCAGAGGATGACAGACAGACTAGTTGAGGTTGGCCAACAATATGGAATGAAGATCAATACAGAAAAAACGAAAGTCATGGTGGTTTCAAAGGAACATAAAGAATTAAATATAATGGTAAATGGACAAAAATTGGAACAAGTAAGTGCAGTCAAACTCGTTTATAACGAGCACGGTTGTAACGAGTTCACGGCTATAGTGAGCAAATGCTACCTCCAAGATAAGTTTACGAGCATTTACATACAAATATTTCACGTATATAACGAGCACGCTTCACGGATATATCGAGCAAACTTTGACCACTTCTCACTGTCTCAAACGCGGTGGCGGTCAGCCCCTTAAATCCTCATAGTGACCCAAAATATGTAACCTTGTGTTCTTGAGTCCAGTCTCTACACCCTATCCATCGGGGAGGTTAAAGACCGCGGCGTTGTTGTTAAAAAATAATCCCTTCGTCCAAACCAAGAATTCCCAACTTGTAGGTACAGTGGCACTCGCGGAGGTCCTTTGTCCTCTCCTCCCAACCCCCAGGTTGTGTTTGGAAGGGGGTAAGGGGCTGAGGGCATGTACAATGGCGCCCACCCCCGTCGCTCAGCCGAATGCACCCAACACCCTTTCCCACGTAAAGATGGGAAATCCCACGTTTAATCCGTCTCCTCATTAACTCTTCCTGAAATTGGTATGCTCACAGTTTGCAAAGAAAGTTCGTAGCGTTGATCACAAAAATCAGTTGAGATTTTGCCCTTGAACGACTAACATGTCCGTACATAAAAGGAAGTGTTTGTCTATTCGCGAAAAGGTTGATATTATTCGAGAGTTAGAACGTGGTAAAAAAATGTTGAAGTGTGTAAAAAATTTAATTTATCATCGTCTACGGTTTCAACCTTATGGAAAAACAAAGAAGCGATTTTATATGCACTAGAGAACAACCTAACAACGAACAAGAAAATGAGGAAGTGCGACTTGGGTAGTGATTAAGGATGCAGCTGTGAGTAAATTTTATATGTACGTATGTTTACTTTAAATTTTCTAGTTTATTCTCATTTTTAGGTTTTTTCATAAATTTACTAAATAACCTTTCTGTTTATATATTCACTTTTACTTCTTATGTCTTATTTCACCATACGCATGCATGCTTTTGCCTTCACGGATATTAAGTTTAACGGCTATAACGAGCAAAACTAAACGGTCCCGTGGCGCTCGTTATAGCCGAGTTTGACTGTAGTTTCAAATATCTCGGCAGTATTTTAGCACAGGATGGAAGTAGTACACAGGACATCAGAAGTAGGATTGCAATGGCAAAAGCAGCATTTAACGAGAAGAAGGAGCTTCTCACAAGCAAGAAAATAAATTTAGAAACAAGGAAGAAATTAGCAAAATGCTACATATGGAGCATAGCTCTTTATGGTGCAGAGACGTGGACGGTAAGGAGAAAGGAGGAAAAATACATAGAAAGTTTTGAGATGTGGTTATGGAGAAGAATGATGAAAGAGAAATGGACAGAGAGGAAGAGAAACGAAGAAGTATTAGAAATGGTGGGAGAAGAAAGGATGCTGATAAAAACAATCAGGAAAAGAAAAGCAAATTGGATAGGGCACATATTGAGAAGACAGTGTTTACAAAGGACGATCTTAGAAGGAAAAATTAGTGGAAGAAGAGGAAGAGGGAGAAAAAGAATAGGAATATTAGATAATATAAAGCAGGGATATACTACTTATAGAGGTATAAAAGAGGCTTCTAGGGAGAGAGAGAAATGGAGGCAGCGATTCAGTTAAAACCTGTCTTCGGACAGAAGCATGATGATGATGATGAAGAAAGAGCGTGATTTGTTCATGTACTAATTTTTATAAGGCTTTTGATAAGGTAGGCAAAAAGCTAATTGGGCGAAAATCGTTGATTTCAGTTGATTTCGATTTCTTCGGTAATGGCCGTATGAAAGCGCGTTTCCATTGCACTGACAATTTTTTTTGAGATAGGGAACAGTTAAATATATTAGTTATTATTGGTAGAATGATATGTATCAATTTGTTGATGAAGATAGTAGGAATGTCATCCGACCCTTGTGCTTTAGATTTAATTTTTCGAAATGCATGGAGCACTTGGAATTGAGTGACCGGGATGAACCTGAACGGGTTAAAATCCTTATTTGATTTTTCGGCTGCGGCAGTAATCGAATTAATAACTTCCCTTTTTATGCTATCATTAATAACATTCGGGGATGTAGAGAATTTAGAATTTAACAAGTCTATTGATATGTATGGACGCAGTTTAAAGTCATTTTGTTTGCCAATACCAATCGACCTAAGTTTTTTTCCAAATAATTGAAGGTTATTCGTTCGGACTAGCTATTGAATGAATAAATCTAATTTTTAAATTTCTGATTATCTGTTTCGTTTTGTTTCTAATGCACTTATATTTGTCGAAAATGTTATTGTCTTTAGTTCTTTTAAACAAACAAAAAACCGAATCGCGATGCGCCATCATTTTTTTAATATCGTCATTAAGCCAGGGCGAGCGAGGTTTGGAAATGCGAATGGTTTTTTCAGGTGCGAAATGGTCAAGCAATTGCATTAATAAAGTGTTTAAGACTTCAACTTTTTTCTCAATATCATCATTAGATTCAATGGTATACCACGAAGAGTAGAGGCTTCGTTCATTAATTCAAAGTCATCTAGGTATCCCTTTTATTTCTCGGTGACGCATAAATGTTTGTTTGAATTTCAGCGAATTTAGTGAGTATGCTAAGAAGATTAGGTCACGAGAAGAAATTCCTGGGAAAGGCATTTCACCATGAGTTATTATTTTTCCAAGGATTGTCGTAATGGCCAAGCCGACCCAGGTTCAGGCTGTTTGGGTGTTATTAGTCGGATTCAGTGGAACGATATTGAGACCATGCGAATTAAGGGAATGTTTTAAATAATCAGTATCATGAGAACTAACCGTGAAATTGGCATTAAAATCACCAGTGATTATAATGTGTTCATAATTGGTAGCAAAATTCGAAATTATGTCGTCTAAGTCTGATAGATGGGCTATTTTGGGAGGTCGATAAATTATTCCGAGTAAACGTTTTTAGGCATTGACTAAAGTTTCTAAGAGAGGGAGAGAGAGGGGGGGAGAGAGAGAGGGAGAGAGATAGGTTTAGAGGGAGGGAGGTAAAGAGATATGGAGAAAGAGAGAGAAGTAGAGAGGAAAAGAGATTGGGAGCGAGGGTTGCAGGTTATAATGTAGATGTGGACATAACACGAGATTTCATATACTCATGATCTGCACACAGGCATTAACCCAAATATGTATCGTCTCATATTCTTATGATCAAATGGTTGATAATTTCCCGCTTTAGAGATATTATGCCGACTATTTAGAGTAAAAGCAGTCACAAGTTTTGTCATTAAAATTTCCTCATATCATATACCCACCTTAATTGATTCTTTTGGCTTAAAGACCAATGTCCCCGGTCCAGTTTCACGGTTCGAATAAAACTTTCTTCTGCGAACTTTTTCCTCTGACCTGTGCATCCATTCTTCACCCCTGACCCTATGTAGAAGAAGTTTTTATAGAATTAGTTCCGTATTAGGGCAAATTAATTATTTTATATAACTTTAAAATTCAAGCTAATCGTCTATCTCAGGGAGGCCAAATGATTTTAGTGTCGCGTGCCAAGAAAGGAATTTGAATTATCAGAATTTTTTGCGTGTCACAAGTTTACTCCTTCTCTAAGAAACTTCATCATTATATATAGACGTTTCTTACAGAGGAGGAGGAGATAACATATAACATATAGGAGGATACTAATGTTTAGGCACTTCCAGATGAGCTAGAGACTCGAAATTTTTTTCTTAGGTAGGATTTTGTGCAAAACCGACTAGAAAAAGCGAAAATCTTGAAAAAGTGCAACAATGCGACTGCTAAAAATTCGCAATTGTTTAAACAAATTTTTAAGGTTTATGTATTTCCAAATGTGCTACTGAGCTGAAATTTTTTTTAGAGGTAGAGGTATTTGTTTGGCAGTTAAAAATTCTTAAAATTTAAACAAATAGGTAAATGGTTAGATACTATGGGGTGAGTTAGAGAGCTGAAAATTTCAAGTTAATTAGAGTTTAGTTTATTTAAACGAATGAACATTTCACTGTATCTATAAAATTCTTATTGCGGCCGTTTAAAATTATTTAAATTTAAACAATTAGGTAAATATTATTTCACTTCTAAATCTGCTACAATTTTAAAATTTGGCATAAATGTGTGGCATTATTAACACAATGTGGAAAACGTATAATATTCATTAAATTTTAATAATTAGCAATTGTTTTACTCCATTATTGTTCCATAGTAAAAAAATTAAAACCGGTCCAGAGGAGAAATCTTTAGAATTAAAGAAATATTCCTCATGATGAAATATCTCTCTGAAAAATTAATGTTTTTTCAAGGTGAGATGAAATGCTTGCAGTATGCAAGCACCTTCTACTAGTATATTATAAAGAAAGTACAAGCTTACGCGTGCCACGGATTTCCCATGAGCGACAAAATTTAAAAATGGTTGGACAAAATTGGGGCTATAACTTCTATTACTAACAACGAAATATTTAATGAGGTGATATGTATTTCGCGATTCTTTTATCCGAATGCCTACTAAGTGACTTGGATGGTGATGTAATATTCCTAACACACACACAATATCATAATTTTTCCATAAATTTTAGTGTAACACATAGGCTACTGTCAATGATGAATATTGTTATTGCTAAAAACAGGACGAAACCGAAGATTTCAACTAAAGTTTCGCGTGATTCGCGCTCCCCACCACGGGAGTAATAGTAATTATGATATCAGTAAACTTTAGGTAATTTAAAATCACCCCAAATTATAATGGCTGTATCTTTATTTATCAAAACTTAGCATCTTCATTAGTTTTCAGAGATAGTGCAGTTTCTCTCCTTTTCGCTTCCTGATGTCATACTTATTTTTAGTCCACATTAAAATATATCCTATAGTGTTCGTAAATACTACGCGATCTCGGCAAAGTAGTGGACACCATAGTAACTTAGGGGTACACCACGTGGTTTAAAAAAAACCCACAAAGTTAACCGCAGAAGTTCCCGAGCCTGCGATTCAGAACAAAAAAATTCTTCGGGACTGCCATATTTGTCTCGGATTTTTTTGTTTCTGCCTTATGAAATCTACTAAATTTCACAAATGTGTCTAATCGGAGTCGAATTTTATTGGAAAATGCCAACAAAGACGTCTGGAATGAACTATGTAATAAAATCTGGTGTTCGTATCCGCGATATACTCGCCTTCAGCAACGTGACTACATAATAATACTAGTGCATTTGTATCATTCGTGCAACGCATATTGTCCTTTAGTGCAGTGTTTCTCAACCGCCGGTCCGCGGCCGATTACTTGCCGGTCCGCGAAACTTTGTGGAAAGTTTAAGGAAAACCTTAATATTTTTTATATTGCTACGACTCTGAAGTCCTGTAAAACAGTTTTCTACTTGCTGCAGGATGAAAATCTGCGAGGTTGTGGCTAAATATTAATGCTTAGAGTGCTATAACCGTGCATATCCCGAATGGAGAAGAGGTATTTCGGAATGCGGATTCTATGAAAAATAAGGACCACGGATATCGGATGTGATTTTTCTGGCATTTTTACTGCTGCATGGGTTTCGTATAAACATTTGCGTAGGAGAGAACAAAATTAAGGAAGATTTCCCTACGGCCAGGAGACTCGCCTCATCTTGCATTCATCTCTCGCTATAACCACGCAGCATGGTCACGGGCTCCAAATGCACCAGTAAAGAACAAAAGAAATAGAAAGGTCTACTTTTAGCCGTGCCACTAATCCTCAACAGCTTCGGGTCGCTACCCGAATGTGTCCTTCACCATTTCCTTAAGATATCGCATGCCGAAAAGACCCCCTCCAATGGCAGGATTGGCCCTTTCGAGAATTCCTGCAGAGCGCTTAGAGTGAGAAGGGAATGTCGGCAGCTTCTACTAAAGATAATATTTTGTCCACCAAGCGCCATATGAAGGGTCATTTCTGAATTGCTTTAAAGAGGTTTTTCCAGTGTGACGTTTTCTCTCGATGTTATTGGCCATAACCTTTCATTGCCAGTCCAAGTAAACGTATTTTGTGCACCCTCCGCCAGTCTTGTCTTACTAGTTACAGAAGAAGGAACACTCCGCGGTTTTGTATTGTGCTTTTTTATATTCGTCTTTGGCGCAGGTTATTAGTGTTTTATAACGATCTATTCAAACATCTAACATTAGATGTTATATTTGATAAACATCATTTCTAAAAGTGGACAAGAATTATATATTCTTATGTTATTTTCATTTTTATATCAAAATATTTAGCCAGCGGAGTGAAATACTAATTGTTCCAGACATCAGAGGAAAGAGATATAATTTGGCGTGGAATAAGTAAGTAGTAAAAAATATTTAATTTCGACAGTATATCAATATAGTTAGTATATGAAAGATTGGTTCAAAATAATTCATTTTTAAGTTTCGATGCTCATGCATTTACAGTGCAAAGACATAATTGAAGTTGAAAATTTTCTAGATAAATTATTTTTCTTAGGTATGAAAAATCACAACCCCTGTGGAAAATAAATAGCGATGTAAACACATTCTTTTTGTTTCTTTAATGTGATTTTTACGATTCATATAATGGGAAATGAATTCGTCATCTGTAGTATTTAAATACTTGTAATTTTGTAAATATATGGCTAATAGCTTACCTTTTAAATTATAATACCAATACGAGTTTTCGATGCTTGCATACTGCAAGAGTGTCATTGTTTTCGCTTTTCAAGTTCATTGATTCGGATCGCCCTGCATCAGAAATACAAATAAACATCATTAAGACAATAGCCTATATTTTACACAACATATTTGCAAAACTTGGAATATTTTGTGTGTTAGGATTATCGGTGCCTTTTAGAATGTTTTCGGATGAAAATAAATCCCGAAATACCCATGACTTCATATTTTTCCGTTAATAGTAATAGAAGGTTGTAGCATTAATGTTTCCATGATTTTGACAAACCAGTTTCAAATCTGTTCACTTTCTTCAATAATTACATTTATAAATTTATAGGAAAACTTAACAAAATACGACATTAATTTTGTTCCCGTTTGCTAAAATTTCATATTTTAGGATTATGACGTCGTCAAATTTAGCGTCGTAATTTTAAACCAATGGCATTACAATAAAATCCACTTATTCTGGTTAGAAGCTCTAAATCAAATATTGGCTCGATTGTGTGATAATTATAGATATTAATAATTTAGTAAAATAAAATTCTTGATCATCGAATACCCACAGAACATGACGCGGGGAGGGAGGGCGGCAAAATTTTTAAGGGCGGCGAAATGACTGAAGCTACTACGTATGCCAAGTCAATGGATGTCAAGATATTTAAATTGCCTATAAAATTATACTCTATAATTTAATTTACTGTAAATATTTCTTATTTACTACAAAAACTTTCATTTGATTTTACTTATAATAAATTTTAATGATAGGCTTGTTTGTTTTCAGTTTCGGAACTGTGCGTCAAAACGCAGAATTGTCAAATTATTGATAATTACATGCTGATAAGTGGGGTTGCTTAAAAATGAGTGACAAACGAAGAAAAGGAACATTACCCAGTTTTTTTGTAAAGAAGAGGCAAATACTAAAAGTCCGTCAACCAGTAACATTAATAATGAATCGGATGCTGCAGATGAAATTGACTGTCCGCGCGAGAAAAAGAAAAAGACTGGTTTTGTTCGGAGATATAGCAGTGAACATTTAAAATTAGGTTTCATCGTATGTCTGGGATCAGAAATGTTTTTACCAAAACCACAGTGTATAATTTGTGGGGATATTCTGTCAAACGAATGTTTGAAACCTGGAAAGCTTTCTCGTCATTTGAACTCAAAACACACAGAATTACCAAATAAACCAGTAGAATTTTTCCATCGAAAATTGCAGGAGGTGAAATCACGAAATAATGTATTTAAAAAGTTTTTTGCGGTAGAAAAGTCCTTATTAAAATCTTATTATTTGGTGGCCTTTCAAATAGCTAAATGCAAGAAACCATATTCAATTGGCGAAGAATTGATAAAACCTTGTTTGGTAGAAGTTTATGATGAAGTTTTAGGTCCAACAGCCGGAGACAAAATGAAAACCATACCACTTTCCAATGATGCTGTTGAGCGCAGGATTTCCGAATTATCCTCGGACGTTGAAGATCAGTTGATCCAAAATATCAAAATGTCTAAATGGTTTGCAATACAGTTAGATGAGTCAACAGATGTTTCTAATAGAGCAATACTTTTATGCTATGTGCGTTTCATTGATATTGATGCAGGAGATATGAAGGAAGAATTATTATGTTGCCTTGAACTGCCTTCTCAAACCACAAGCTCGGAAATATTCAACCCAATAAATGAGTACATTAAAAGTAAAAGTATTGAATGGAAAAATTGTGTCGGAATATGCACAGATGAAACAGCAAGCATGACTGGCAGGCATTCTGGAGTAGTAAAAAGAATAAGAAAATTAGGTTACGCTAGAATGGTAGTTACTCACTGCTTCATACACCGCGAGCATTTAGCAACGAAAAAAATGTCTCCAGGCCTAAATGATGTTCTGATGCAATCAGTAAAAATTGTAAACTTTATAAAGGGCAGTGCATTGAGTTCACGACTTTTTTCTATCTTGTGCGAAGAAATGGGCGCTGATCACGTGCACTTACTACTTCATGCAGAAGTTCGGTGGCTATCGAGAGGAAAAGTTTTGAAAAGGTTATTTGAACTAAGGCGAGAAGTTGAATTATTTTTACATGAAAAAAAATCGGCATTTGCTGACTGTTTCTGTTGCAAAGAATGGATAGCAAAACTATCATATTTAGCTGATATATTTTCCCTTGTTAACGAGTTGAATTTGAGTCTTCAGGGGCACATGACAACTATTTTTAATTTGAACAATAAAATGGACGCATTTAAAAGTTAACACTTTGGTGCAAGCGGGTACGTGATAGAAATTACGAAATGTTTCCTTTGTTTTTTGATTTCGTGGATTCAGTGAAGTTGGATATTTCAAGCATCACGAGAATTATTTGTGAACATCTTGAAGCACTTTCTCGAGTATTCGATGCCTATTACCCACCAGAGGAAGATCTACGATTAGGAAACGTATGGGTTATAGACCTGTTTATAGTACATAAAAACAACAGGCTGACGAACACTGAAGAGGAACAGCTAATTGAACTATCTTCAGATTTAGGATTAAAATCAGCCTTTAACTCGACGAGTGTGACTAAATTTTGGCTAAATGTCAAGACTGAGTATCCAGAATTGTATGAAAACGCAGTCAATTTTTAATACCATTTTCAACCACTTACTTGTGCGAAATCGCCTTTTCAGCCATGACTGCCATAAAGACAAAAGAAAGAAATCGACTTTCTGTTAGCCGCGCACTACGTTTAGCAGTTACCTCTCTCAGTCCAAGAATATAAAAATTGATGAGCAAGGAGCAGCAGCAATCGCACTATCTGATAAAACAGATATTTTTCAAAAATGTAATGTTATTAGAAGTGTTTTATTCTTATGTTTGAATGAAATTTAATTGAATAAAAATACTGAATGTAAACTGCTAAATTTGACCGGGTCTCGGTGGAATGTTCATAACTTTTACCGGTTCGCGACTGGTTTTCGGTTGAGAAACACTGCTTTAGTGGACAAGATATACATTATTGCTGCCAATTACAGCCACACCACGATTTATTCTAATTAAAAGAAGTTAAAAGAGATTTTTTTATTTAACATGGAAAAAAGGAAGTGTTTAGAGAGAATTTACAAAAAAAGAATAGCAGGAATGATGAGAAAGTTTATTGCTCTGTGTGTTGTGTTGTTTCTATTGGACATGGAGGATGATCGGATATTAACCATCAATCGAATAAATACAGAAATTCGGTGCAGTTTCGAAGTTCCAACTAAAAACTCACAAGCTTCATTGTCACTGAAATATTGCAACTTGCTTATAAACTACGCGATAAAAACTGTTACAGATTGCTGATGTTTTTCATGACGCAGTGCATTTTGAAGTCGAGAGATTGTCTTGTGATGTGGAAGTGCTTATTCTCTTGTCCCAGAGAGTACCCAGGGGAGGGGGGGGCAATCGCCCCCCCCCCTTGGATCCGCGAATGCTCCGGATATTAGATATAGCCACAAATCTCCAACAATTAAAAAAAGAAAAAGGAGCATTATTAAGACGTAACTAAGCGTCAATTGTTAACAATAGTCGTCCGTACGTGGCGTGGTGGTGGAAGCTATAAATATAAGATATCTCTTAAACAATGCATTATATGGGGAAATGTTTCAAACAAAGCCTGTAGAAAATTAAAATTTCCTGCTACTTTTATTCCAATACATTTTTACATTTATCAAATATTAAAGCAAATATTTCAAAATAACGGATAAGTGACAAGAGTAAACCCACTTCCGATTGACCGATTTTTACCAAAAACTAATCAGTTCTTCCGACTTTTATAAAAATGTTAAATATAAAATTTCGCGTTGACCTGATTAATAGTTTTTGAGTACTAAAAAAAGCTATCACACATAC
The DNA here is from genome assembly GCA_028673005.1 of Tanypteryx hageni. Lineage (NCBI taxonomy): Eukaryota > Metazoa > Arthropoda > Insecta > Odonata > Petaluridae > Tanypteryx > Tanypteryx hageni. Next base: position 194,631,903 of record CM054114.1, on the reverse strand, counting down.
AGACATCATCGAGAAAATGGTCAAAACGTGTTCAGGGGCCTCAAAACGTGTATTTCCGTCGAAATCTCGAAGTGGATTATTTTCATGAAAACAATACATTCCCCAATACATACTACGTATGGAGAAAGTAAAAATCACAAAACTATATAATCGAAGTGAAGTAAAAGATACGATTGATATGTTTAAAGTAGGCATTGAAGAAAATTTTGTTACTCAGTGTTAAAAAATATTAATTGAAGATAATGTTCCGGAAATATTTAATTATTTTAAAATGAAACATTTTAGCAATATCAAATAACACTGGTTTATTAAAAAAAATTGACTGAGCTGTTACATTTATTCAAACACATGATATGTATGCTATTAAAAACATTCCAATTTGGAAAGAAATACAAACTGCGTGAAAGTAATTAAGATTACAAAAAGTAGGGTTGGCTGGCTTAGTAAATCTTGATCGGTGGGCTTTCTGTTTCCGACATTTGGAATTCGAGGACAGGTTACGGAGACTGAGAAACTGTTTAGATTTTGCTTTGTGATTTCGGCACATAATGCATATGTAGAAAACGTTTCGAAAATAAATTTTGTATGATCTGTCGAATGAAGCATCCTTGATTTTAAAACAGCGTTTAAGTTAAATAGGAATTTTTAAGATTTTTTACCCATTGATTAAATGTAATAATAATTTGATAGAGACAGATAGGCGTGGTCAAATATATTAATGAAAGAAATATAAATTTATATAAAATTAAATTGAAACCATGATATATATTTTTTACTTATATATAAGAGTACCTCCTACGCTATTCGTGCATTTCAATTTATTATTTGTCCTGAAAATAATTGTTATCGTTGAATCGTGATATATTTTGTTGTAAGATCTTATATGTATTCATTAAATTGAAATTATTTGTGATTACGTTAAAGAATATTGCACTCAGTATTTGTGAAACTTATTCACTTTTAATAATAATATAATAAAAATATACGAAATTCACGTTGTTTCGGTTATGTTCCGAGTTTTTTCCTATTATGTCCCGGATTTTCTTCTTCAGAATTCGTTATGTTTTGTTTCCTAAGAATCTGGTCATCCTAGATTAGACCCATACTGGTACCAGGCTCCTCTTGACCTCTTGCACGCGGCTAACCTCGAAGACCAAGCCCCTAAGAGAGACCTTCTCTTCTAGGGGCGTCATTGGTCTATAAAGACTACCGAAGTGGAGCAAACCATGCCCACGACTGACGCTTTCAACTCCCTCGTCACTTTCAGCATCGTATCTCTGGGTATATACCTGGCGAACGCCATCTAAGAAGCTGAAAAGTAGAGAATATTCCTCCGACTAACTTCTGTACGGTATCATGATCGTTTTTACCTTAATGAGATTGAGTCTATCGCAGAATTGAAGATATAGCACGGTCCAAGTTCTGTGGGCATTGGGCGAAAATACTTGCAGCAATCGAAGGTATCTTCGTTCCATTTGCAGGAACCAATCAGATGTAGACATGTCGATCGAATCTGCAAATAATATAATTGCCAGTCAGTTGTAATTTATTTGATGTTCCAAGAGCTAATCGCCAATTGTCACTCTTCAATCGGTATTAATTTGGTAGATCTCCGTCCCACTCAATGGGAATAAATAGCAGCGCAAAAAAAAACATTAAAAATAGCTCTGGACTCACCTCATTCACGACTTTATCGAAGTCATTTGTACAGTCAAAGGATTCCTTCGTGCAATGTGTTTCACATGAGTGGCATGTGCCATCGAAGAACGCAATGTCTTTGAGAAATAAATCGAGATCCAAATTCCTGTTCTTCCCGTACAATCTGTTTAGATGAATGAATAGTGGAAATGCCGTTAAAATTATATAATATTTATTTAAAGATTACGCTCACAATTTTTTCTAGCAATAGAACTGCATGCAGGAGAAGAAAACTTTATTCATTACCGAAATAAAATTAAATGAGATAGGAAACTTGAAGGTATAAGTGGAAGAGGCGGGAAATGGTTTTTAGAAGACTTGTAACGAGAAGCCCAAAAATGGAAGAGCACTGCGGAATACAGGATAATTTAACATGCAGCCATGGGCCTGTCTGCTGACAGGACACTGTTAACAAGTGAAAATATAAAAAGGAATTTTTATAACAAACTTTTATTTAGTTAATACCTTAATATGAATATCCACACTAAAATATAATTATGAAAACCTCTCTACTTGCATAGGCGTAAAATGTCGCATAACGTCTATCAGCCGTTGAATGGTGTGGGAGACTTTCTATTCTAAGATTTAACCTATTTGCAGTTGAGAGGAAGGCAGACAGATGCAGACAGCTCAGTGGTAAGCATATGAAGATTTGGTATACTATACATAAGTAGTAAGAACTTGGATTATATCCTTTGAATATCTTTCGTTTTATTAACCAAAATGCGAGTTATCCATCCATATTTCATTCCAAGAAACTGACGCATAAAGCGAATTCGCATAAACAGAACCCATATTTACATGTAAAAGATATGGACACGTTCCACAAGCAAACCTAACTCCCCTCCAAGACGCTCCTCTTTTGCTCCATAACGACTTCTTATGCACTAAAAACAAACTTAAAACAAATAACACTGTAAATTATACTCGCCAATAAAAGGAAGCAGATGAGCACAAGTGGTGACTGACATGATGATGGAGGTTTAAAGTGCTGGAGGGTTGTCGTGGCCCAACGCAAGTTCCGCAGACAAGAAGAAACTTCTTAGGTGTGCCCAAACAGTATCTCGCGAAATCTCCGTCTCATCTTCAATCTATAATATCCACTCCACTCTCACCTCTTTTACTGTAATACTAATACGCACAGCATAAGAGACAATGAGAGACTGAATGGTCGCCTTGTGGAGTAGTGCATAAATTTCTTTCAATTGTATTGCACTAGCCGCGTAACCGCATAAGAGCGAATCAAAGACGCATAAAAAGAAATTCCGGTAGCAATAATAGCAAATTCATAAAGAGAGGGAAACCGGTGCATGTCAAGCACACACACGCACGCACGCACGCACACGCGCGCGCGCGCACACACACACACACACATATATATGTATATATATATACACACACACACACATAACAGAGAAAAGTTTCCTATTTCATTGTTGCTTGACGGATGCCATTTAACGAGATATGAGTATAAGTTTATTAAAATGATTATGTAAAGTGGATGTTCTAATTGACTTATGCATTTCAAAATCGCAAATGGGCGATAAATTTTAATAACAATCACTCGTACTTAATTTAAATAAAATCAGTACTGAGGTTTAGGAGATGAAAGTTACGACGGACGGACGGAACGTTCCGCTGCTAACACATCGCTGGTAAAGAACGCCTAAATACCTAATTCTTTTGTTTACTCATCGGTTTGACGTCATCTGTTATTTCCACTACAAAATTCGTTAACAATTGTTTACTTACCACACCCTCACTAAAAATTGTAACGAATCCACAAATAAACAATCGGCTGTGGTTTTTACCTGAGTGAAAGGGGCTGAGAGAGACAACGCTGTCCTTTTCAAATGCGATTGTTCAAGTCCGATTTTATCACAGTCTTCATTTTTTCTATGCGACAATAACTATTTTCTAGAAAGAAGAACTTCTGTATCGTAGAAATTACTCATATTACTCCTCGTCATAATTTCGTTTGATTCGAGGAAAGGATTCTTTTGGAAAGTGTAATGGAAGAGGATGAGGAAATAACTGGATTGAGTTTTGCTAAAATATTTCACAACACAATACTCTCGTCGACTTTACAGACCTAAAGTTTACTCCATTTCAAAAACAGTAATTGGCTTAAAAAGTCACGCATCAACGACTGAAGTATATCTATAATATGGCCGAGTTAGTAAATAAATTTTGTTTTTTCAGACACTCGCGCAAAGGATAATTATTAACATAAAATTCATAACAGTTGAATCAGAGGCGTACTTGGGATATATGGTGCCTATGGCAAAATTTTAAGGAAACGCCTTGTTTAAGTAGAACTTGATTTTCTTGCATTTTAATAAAGAATAATAGTTTTTATTGAGAATAGCTTTAATATTTTTGTATTAAACTAATACTCATTTATGGTAAAATAAACTTTTGGCATTTTTGCGGGATCGATTGGCGCCTATTGCAAGCGGCGCCTATGGCAAATGACACCTTCACCATATCCTAGTCACGCACTGAGTTGAGTCATTCAGAGTGAGTGATTTAGAAAAAGTCATTTTTCTGAATTTCCCGATAAAAACGACATTTCTACGTAGAATAATTTTGCCAATGTAAAAATCATCCAATATGAATCGGATTTAGTAGTGATTTGTGTAGTAGTGAGGGACTGTGACTCCGGAGGAGAACTATGTCGAATGAGCTAACCTTTCAGCCATGTCGTATATTTTGTCTGTTGATTCTTTTTCGCACACAGAGATGGCGGGAAAATCAGTGTTCCAATCAAGGTAGGTTGTATCGACGATAAAGCTCATGGTGTGGTTCTTGTAGTTGCTGTAGGAGTGAATGACTGCCAAGACCATCGTCCAAGAAGCCAGAGCCATCATCGCCACCCAAGATATCCTGCATACATATGAATTGGAGATATTAATCAGTTTCAGCCTTAGTTTTTACTTACAGAATTTTAATGAAATCGATTTAGAAATGATATTTTATGCAATCTTTACAATTACTGGGTCTTTAAATCTTTCGTTTATCATTATCGGCGTTATCCGGTTAGAAATATCTCCAATTATTTCTTTTAAGATGTCATCGAGATGTCGCCAGACATGACATGCGAGCCCAGTGTTCCTTTCTCGACGCATCATAAATATATGGCCAATGTTATTAGAAGTAATCAGTATTTATTTTCCCCGCGGGTTTCGTCGGCAGAGGACGGTCTTGTGAACGCTGTGAAGAAGAAAATTTACCTCTCCATCCAATGGAGATTCTTCCTCCCGATGTACTTCAAACCGTGAATTGAAATGCTTTCGAAGAATTGACTCGTCGGTTCGCCCATCGCTCAGGAAATGAACACATACAAAATAAAAAATTATCTTTCGGAAACTTAAAATTAAACTTAAGCGCTACTGAAAATAATACCTCAGACAAAATATAAGTGTCCTAAACTAGTGACGAGCGGAATGATTACTCCATGCGCCATTCGCTTCTACGTTAGACGTGATGGAGTGAAGTGCATCAAAGAGACTCGTTATTATCACAGAACCTCGGTTCGATCGCATGCAGATAGAATCGCAATCGACAAGAGAATTCAATTAGACTTCGCAAGCAACAGTTCTTCGGCGACGATCGAACAGGTTCGCCGACTATTAGGTCCACGCGATCGTATTCTGCGCTCACATATATGCATATCTCATGGTATTTCGGGCTTTACGTGGAACCGCAGTGTAATTTCACGTATGCAAACACCCATACAAATGAATAAAGCGCTTTCTGTAGCCATGTTATCATTTTCTCTCTCTCTCCATTCTCCTCCCCTGAAGTTAGCAAGCTCCTATAAAATCTCCCTTTTTCCTTCTAAGTGCAGACCGTAAGAAATTATGCCTCTACGTATTTCAAGCTAATTTAAAGAAGCAAACTTTCAACGTTTCATTTTATAAATATGAATTTAATGCCAAATCACCAATTTAATATGAAAAAGGACACGTCGCCATATAGTATAACGATCCGATTCTTACGACGCACAAATAAACAATGATGTCGACGTTATCTCCTACCAAAGTTATTTGCACCGACAAATCAACGTCCCCAAGACGAAATACGTAACGATACCAAGAATCGCAAAGAGGTATAGATCACTCTTTTCTCGGATTGTCAGACCTTCATTAGCGTGTGAAATACGTAACCGAATAAAGAAATCAATAAAACGTTAATATTTTCAGGATCAAATCCCTCGAAGCTCATCGGCGACCCCTTAAATACTTGGGCCAGTAATTTCAAAATTTACAGAGGAAAATAATTCCAAATGAAATTCGAATGAAAATGATACGCGACCACCCTCCTAGGAAGGGAAAAGAAGGAAGAAAAGACGAAGCACCGCTCACAATTCAAACGCAAGGAAATTATACTTTAAATATTTCGCGAATAAAATCTAACACGTCATTTGAATATCTATTTCCTCTTTTGCCCTTCGACCCCTCATTCCATTCCATTTCTCTCTCATCCAAGTTGTAATTCACCTTTCAAACTTAACCCGTCACTTCATGCAACAAGTGAAATTTTGTAACGAAATATATATGTGAGAGAGGAATACGTACTATAATAACGGTACAAAATAAACAGCAAAAAGCTCTCCGCATAATCACCCGACGAACATTCAATGCGCCTTTTATTTAACGAGAACCCTATCAATGATCTTGGTGAATGTGGCAAGAAGGGTTTCGTCAAAATATGTCTATTTTTAGAAAATGAAAATACGATTTTAAATGGAAAACAAACTATAACGTCGGAATATAGCTCAAATTAGAAGGTACTTTTTCTCTCCTAAAACTTTCTCTCTCCATTGCACCTACAAAAAATCTCTCCACGTGCTCTCTAGTCCTTTCCACTTCTCCTTCCCTCTATCCAGCCTCTCTCTTCCTATCTACCATCACCCGATTCCTCCCCCCCCACCACGCTTCCCCCTCCCTCCCTCGCCTATTCTCCTCCTACTCCTCTCTCCCTCCCACCCCCCTCCCTCCCCTTCCATTCTATCCCTCTCTCATCTCTCCTACCCTCATTTCAACCACCTTCGATCAATTCTCCATTCGATAAGAGAACCATATTACTCTAAGGACCAAAACATGAAAAATCAGAGCATAAACCACAACATGACCGATGAAAGAAAACCGTTTGAAGTGGACAAAATTTTATTAATCAGAAATTTAAAAAAAATATTAAAATATTTGTTAAAATACACAAAATTATGAAAGAATATTGCCTTTTATAGTACTTTATTCTTCGCATTTAATATTCCTGCGTTCCGCTTTTGCGGCATTTGTAGCAAGTGCCAATGTCATTTCTATATTTAGCCTTCGGTACTTCGGACAGAAAGTACATTATCCTGGTCGGCGACCTGCAACTGCCACCCTTGGTGTTTCGGTGTCCAAATTCAAATCGATTTTTATTCATTGTGGCCCTGAATGTCGGAGGTCCAAAAGCAACGAACCACACGTCCTGTAATCTTAAATTAGAATTTTCCAGCACGCCACTCAAATAAAGCAATCCAAATAAAACACAAAGCTCAACAATGCTAGTTGCTGAAATATAGAGTTGGTCAGATTTGGATTTATCATTTTATCTAATGATCTCTTCATTCGCATGAGTCATAATTATTTGCAGGATTTCATTATACATTATTTCATTATACAATGAATAATCTTCAATATCGTCTTTTTCTTATTCTACTCGCATTTCTTCTTCTGTCCATATTTTATTCTTGTCCACTACAACTATTTGTTGTCAACTAATGGGCCAAAAACAACAAAAGTTTTATGACATGAATCACAACATGGAGTCCTATATGACTCTACTTACCGCTTACGCAATTTCACGAAATTAAATATACAAATATTATCAATTATCATCAACTACATACTAACCGCTAACTTAAGGTAGAGAGAGAGAGAGACAGCTTACACTGTAAACCAGCGCCTGCGCAAGAGTAGTTTTCAATAACTCAGGGTCACCCCACGTTGTGGATCTAGGGTTAAACCGTTTATCGGCATTGCTCAAGCATTCACTTTCACATTATGCTTTGCTTCATCGCCCCTCTCCTTCATGTAAACTTGTTAACCGAACCTTTCCAGTTATCGCAAAAGTTAGGAGATCTGGCGATTCCTCCTACTCCGACACTTATGCATGCGCTCTCCCTTTCTCCCCACTCCACTCTGCATACTACCTCCTTCCCATATCCTCCTCGACATCCCAATCTGCGTGGTCGTTTAATTCCAACCTATCAACGATTGCTCTTACTCCTTACTACGAATTTTGTATTAATCTGGAAGGGCAAATGAAATATAGGGCAATCACTATGTGGGACTATGTACTTTTAAAAAAAGCAGCACATAACTGCATTGCCATACAGGAGCATGTTAAACCATAACCATTTATACCACGATACTTATTTTATGATCCATATTTCCTTTCCTCTAATTCATTAATTGAAGGACCTTATCTATCCACGAGTTAAGAGATCTTCCGCCAATAAAAATGGATAAAATAAGAGATTAACAAAACACTCCTTTGTCGATAAATTCAACAATACAGCAATCAGTCAAAAATCAAAGATTAACAGCCCTTTTTTGCGCGATGGGAAATCTGTTCATTTGATCCATGAATCACTTCTAATTTTAGTGCCGACAATTAACTTCAAAATTCTCATGGTTATTATTTTAATTTTCATTAGAAAGCAGACATTGTTTGTATATTTTTTAAAATTGAACAACTATTTTATAAATTTCCACTTGCGATCCAATGAAATATTCATTCGGAATGGTTGAACATCTTAAGTTTATACTAATTCATCGAGAATCTCGCGGTTCCGTTCCGCGAGAGCAGCATTCAACGGCCAAGCTTCTCATTGCTCTTACGAGCCGCTTACAGAAAAGTGTCGCTGTTTGCGCTTTAATTCTTACCACTGCATATTTCAATTTTACATGAACCACATCTCCAAAACCTTCTTAAATAATTTATGACGGATTGTGTGGCTGTTCATAAATGTCTTCCCTCGAATCATCCTGCAAGCAGCCTTAATATCGATGACTTACTTGACAAATCAACAAAAGAGCTTTGTATCGATGAGTTATTTTCAATAAATATTCCTGATTAAGTGAGAACTATTTTCCCTCGGCCTTTTAATATAACTGCTAACGACTTTTTTCGTGAAAAATACTATCCGTTTCCATAAAATCGAAATTCAAAATTGAATGTTCAGAAATTTAACTGCGGCGATCATTACCATGAAATATCATTCAACTTTTAAAACAATTAACGCCGATTTTCGAGACATGTACGTTAAACATTGATTGAATGAACAGCTACCAAACACAGCTCAAGTTTTAACATTTATATTAGTTCGCCAGGAAGCAAATCTTTTTTCGTTTACGAATTCGGCGGATCCCATCATCATTATTCTACATTTCCTCTGATATCGCCAATTTCACTGCCTTTGACCGTTGTCTCTCCTCCTCTCGTGGTTCCAATCTTCCAACCCCTTTTCCCCATCCTTTAAGGATAGGACACATGACCTGTCGTAGCTGTATATACAGTCATTTCCAAAAGTATTCCAACAATTTGAGCGGCGCCGCTTTCGCGGCAGACTGAATTTAATTTCATATCAACGCGAATGTTATATCAGTTGGTGACTATGCACAGTCATTTTCATAAGTATTTCTCAAATGGAGTGGCGCCACAATCGCCGCTAGTGGACATCAAACTTCTTTTACTTGCTATCATTCCATGACTGAGCTTCGTGCTACTATGAGAAATTTAACGGTCATCATTCTAAATAACGATGAGTAAATAGAAACGCAAGAATCGGGTTTCGCCTCTCGCCTTTAAAAAACTTTAGCTCCTCTATTTAGGCGCCTTTAACTAGACAGCTTTTCGAGGAAAATTCTCGCATTACTGTGATGCCGCGGGCACCGCACTCCACCGACCTTAATCCCCTAGAAAATGTGTGGGGCCTCATGATGAAGGAGCGGAATTTCGCCGGCGAGAAGAAGGAGGCACTGTAAGCCCACGTGAGGCTGAAATAACTTGTTAAGTGTTTTATTTTTAACGCGGTATTCTAGCGGTAAAAATCAGTGATTTTCTTGTTGTTATTGGCAATAATTAGGGCAAATAAATTCTTTAAAGCAGATCAAAAGAAAATCTCGAGGAATGACCTTGATAAGGTGTTGTTTGAAGTATGAAGTACATTTTCAAGCCAATCATTTCCAGATTTTCTACGAAGTAGAAGGTATTGACGCCACTAAATTATGATTAAGCATCGGACGGGGTCTTAGAGTAGCCCAAATATCTCTCACGTGGGCTTCCAATGCCTCCTTCTTCTCACCGGTGAAATCCCACTCCTTCATCATGAGGCCCCACACACTTTCTATGGGATGAAGGTCGGGGGAGTGCCGTGGCCACGGCATAACAGTAAGGCGAGGATTTTCCCCAAAAAACTCTAGTTAAATGCGCCTAAATAGAGAAACTACAGTGTTTTAAAGGCGCGAGGCGAACCCCTGTTCTTGCGTTTCTATTGGCTCATCGTTATTTAGAAAGATGACCGTTAAATCTCTCATAGTAGCACGAAGCTCAGTCATGGAATCATCATCATGAGGTGTTCTGTCTCTAGGCAGGTCCCTGGCACCAGCGTTGTCTCCACTCATTTCTGTTCCTTGCCATTTCTTTCATTTCCTGATACCCTCCCCTTTCTTTCAGATCGTCAAACATTTTTATTCTTCTACGTCCCCTTTTCCTTTCACCTTCTACTGATCCTTCCAACACCATCAATAGTAAACCTTCTCCTCTCAAGATATGCCCTAACCAGTTACTTTTCCTCCTCTGAATTGTTTCAAGTAATCTTCTCTTCTCATTCACCCTTGTTAGTATTGCTTCATTCCTTATCCTATCCGTCCACTTAACCTTCTCCATCCGCCTCCACACCCACATTTCAAATGCCTCTAGTCTTTCTTTCTCTCTTTTCTTTAGCGTCCATGTTTCACACCCATAAAGCAATACACTCCAAACATAGCACTTCACAAGACGTTTCTTCAGATTTAAATCCATTTTACCACATAGTACCCGTTTTTTCCTATTAAATGTTTCTTTTGCCATTGCTATTCTTGTTCTTATTTCTTTTTCACTTCTCCAGTCTTCAGTTAGCATGCTTCCCAAATATCTATACTGTTTTACTTGCTCCACTCTTCCATCCTTTATTGACACATTCATAATCTCTCTATCCCCTATTCTCATCACCTTTGTTTTCTTTATGTTCATTTTCATTCCATATTCCATCATCCTGTCTTCTAGCTTTGTAACCATTTCCTGAATATGCCTCGTTTCATCTGCCAAAATTACCATGTCATCAGCAAACCTTATACAATTTATTATTCTACCCCCAATACTAATTCCTTTATCATTCCCTATTCCATTGTCAATCATTTCTTCAGCATATATATTGAACAGGGTTGGCGATAAGCAGCAACCTTGCCTTACTCCTCTTCCTAGATCATACCATTCGGTCTGTGCATCTTTTATCCTCATAGCTGCTTTCTGTTTCATATACAGCTCTTTAATTAACCTTCTATCTTTCCAGTCTACTTTTTTTGCTTTTAGTATTTCCATCAGTTTTTCCCAGTTCACTCGGTCGAATGCCTTCTCCATATCTATGAAGCACAGACTAATTCCTTTACCCCTTTCTATATATCTCTCTCCACTCATTCTTATCAATCCTATTGCATCTCTTGTACCTCTACTCTTTCTAAATCCAAACTGTTCCTCTGCAACATTTTCTTCCATTTTGCTAATTAGTCTCCTGTTCATAACCCTAAGTAGAACCTTTGCTGCATGTGTAATTAAACTGATTGTTCTGTGTTCACTGCATTTTCTTGTTCCTTGCTTTTTCGGAATTGGAATCATAATTGTTTTGACGAAATCCTCTGGCCACATCCCCTTGTCATAGATTGCATTACACAACTTCACTATTTCTTCCAGTCCTTCCTCATTAAGACACTTAAATAATTCTATCGGTATCTCATCTACCCCCATTGCCTTCCCATTCTTCATATCCTTTATTGCTTGTAGCACCTCTATTTTCAATATCGAAACCCCTGTTTCGTCATTATTTATTTCATCCTGCTCTTCAATACGGAGATCCTTTGGTTTTTCATTTGATTTGTACAACTCCTCCATGTATTCTCTCCATCTATTAAGGACCTCCTCTTCCTTATATAGAACTTTATCTTCTTTACTTGCAATCTCTTTCACACATGCACTTGTTCTCCATCTATCCCAGGTTACATTTTTTACTTTCTTATACATCAAGTCATACATTCCTTTTCTCTCTAGATCTTCTATATCTGAGCATTCCTCCTCTAGCCATCTCTCCCTTGCTTTTTGGGTTTCTCTTCTTAGTTCATTATTCAGTTTCCTGTATTTCCTTTTTCCATCTTCATCAGTCCTGCTTTTGTATTGCCTTCTTTCTTCCATCTTTTCTATCATTTCCTTTGTCACCCATGGCTTTTTTATTCTTTTTCCTTTGAAAAACCCAATAGCCTGTTCTGCTGTTTTCCTTATAGCCTTCTTTATCCTATTCCATGCTTCATCCACATTTTCCTCCGACACGTTTTCTCTTTTGATTGCCTGAGCTAATTTTTCTCCTATTCTTTCTTTTCCTACTGTGGCTATATTCTCTAAATCCCATTTCCTAACTATCTTAGCCTTCTTAACCTTCTTCAAGGCTAGTTTTATTTCGGCCATGAGGAGCACATGATCACTGTCAATGTCTGCTCCTGGAAGTCCATATGCCTTTTTTACTCCATTTCTATATCTTTCTTCCACTAGAATATAATCTATTTGATATCTGGCTCCATCTCCTGGTGATTTCCACGTGTATAGCCTTCTCTTATGATTTTCAAACCAAGTATTTGATATAAACATCCTCTTCTCTTTACAGAACTCAACAAGTCTTTCACCTCTTTCATTTCTTTTCCCTAGTCCAAATTTTCCTACTACTTGGTCTTCTCTTCCCTCTCCTACCACAGCGTTCCAATCGCCCATCACTATCTTGCAACAGTTTTTACCTTCCTCCTCCATAATATTTTCTATCTTCTCGTATATTTCTTCAACAGCCTCATCTTCATGTTGGCTGGTCGGCATATAAACTTGTATCAACAGTAGATCTTTTGGGTGCATTCCTATTCTAAGACCAATTGCTCTATCATTTACAAATATCACCCTCTGTACACAATTTGCTATTTCCTTATTCAAAATTACCCCTACTCCATTCGTTCCTCTAGTACCTCCTGAATAGTACACCGTGATGTCATCACTTTTTATTTCCCCTCTTCCTTCCCATCTCATTTCACTTAAGCCAATCATATCCATTCTATTTATTTTCATCTCTTTCTTTAAATTTTCCAACTTCCCTGCTCGTAGGAGTGTTCTAACATTCCACGTGCCAATTCTCAACTTCTTTCCAGCTTCCTTCCTTCCTTGTGTTAAACGGAACCTCTCGTGTTGTCCCCCCCGGAGATCCGAGCGGGGGACCATTTTGCCTCCGGAATATTTAACAAGAGAAGACTCCGTCATGATGCCTCTACATGGGATATATTGTAGCGGTGGTTTCCCATTGCCTTCCGCCTATATATTCAGCCGCCCCTAACATGGGGAACAGACGCTGTTTGCAGCCGCCCCTAATATGGAGAACAGACGCTGCTGCCTGTTGGTCCGCGGGAGGTATTTTATTTCCCTCCTACCCTACATATCTGTAGAGCATTCCCCTATCCGCCACCTGGGGACGCGCCCTCTAGAGGTTACAGGCTCCTCCGAGGCACTCGAAGAGGGATCTGGCGGTGTGGTTTGAGTGTTGGCCTCACATTACGATTCCGGCCCTCTATTTGTGCGTTGATATTAGGTGACGAGGATACTAGGTGACGAGGATGAGAAAATGAGACAACGAGAAATATTGCGGAGATCGAACAAATCAACACTCCGTCCTTCGGAAGGGACGTTAAGCAGTTGGCCCCCCTGGTGTATTTCGTAAGAGTAGGCTAATGCCGGCACTGGGTTTCTCTCCTCCCTTCTCTTATGAATGCAGATGACTTAGGCAACTGAGAACGGCTTCACAGCCTGCCTCGCTGCCTAACACTTGCCGATGGGCAAAACGCAAATTATTGATTAAATTGCTAATGACAGCTTTATAGCTTTGCTGGAAAGCTGATTAAGGAAGCCGGTAACGACTAGCTCCACCAAACCTGCATCCGCTCGGCACTCGGGCTTAGAGTCTAGTACTTCGGAAGTAATCACGGAGCTTGGAAACACAAAAGTCCGCCCCTGGGACAGTTACAAACGCCCTCGCGCCTCCACGGCCGCTCAGGAAGACCTGCCTCCAAGCAAGAGGCTGCAAACAGAATTCGCTGAAGTGCCAGCGACTCCTAAGGCAGGAAACAATACGGATGCAGCAATCGCCACCGCAGTAAATCCTTCAGCGGTGCAAATGCTGTTTGTGTCCTTCTACTGAGAAGGAAGATCAAACAGTAGTTCGGCCAGTCATTCATCCGCAACGAGAGAAGAAGACGCTAGGAGTCCAAATAACTACAGCCTCGACAACAAAAGAAGGAAATGGCGGCGGAAACAGTAAGACGTATGGTGTCTGAACACTCGTCGAGTCTTTGGAAACTGAGAGGTATTCGCACAAAGCTTTAGGGTGGAATCAGTTTGTAAGAGGAAAGAAGATATTCGTCCAAAGAAGCCGCCAAGACAGCGTAGTCGTATTGTCAAAAACATTTCGGAAAATTCAGTGGCGCAAGTTAAATCGATTCCCAGTTCAAGATCTAATCGAAACTATTCCGTCGTCGAGGTAAAAACTTTTATTTCTGCACTTGATCTCGTTTTATTTTCTGAAACTTTGATTTTATTATCTGTTTTGAGATAAACTTGAAACTAATCTGCACAGCAGATGAATGATTAGGCTTTGTAATCGTGCAATAAACAATTAATAAAAGTAAATGCTTATATTCACTTATTTAAATTGTTTTAATACGCCTAATTTCGAGCACTTTAATTTCTTCGACAGCCGACAATTCGGATTTTCGCCGATTAATCTTGCATTTATCCTTTATTCATTTCAGGACCGGCACAAATAAGGCACTCTTTGCTTCCCCCCCCCCCTACCCACCCCTCCCTATCCGCTTGAACCCTCGCTCCTTCCACCTCTCCTCCCACTTTCCCTTTGCCCCTCACCCTACCATCCCATGCCTGTTCGACTTCTCCAATTCCCCCGACTGCAGGCCTACCCGTCTCGAAGCTTCATCCTCGAGGGACCTCCGGCATCTCTCAACCAGCCAACCACAGTGAAGTGAGTGTTTGTGTGTATGTATGCAATGGTCATTCTGTGATGATGATGTGCGAGTGCATCAAGAGGATTTTCGGTCGCCGCTGGAATGCCAAGTCTCCTTCCGCCGATGGAGGATTTGCCACAGCACAGGTAGGGGTTCTTCGATTCCCCGGAATCAAGTCCTCCATTCCCGCTCTCTTCCAGCGTAAGTGGTGTAGTGAGTAAGTCATAGTAGGCATGGTATCCCTCTGCTAGGGCCCACCGAATGGGCGATAAGGAAATCTCTACATTAACGTTTGAGGGAAGGGGTAAATTAGAGTGAACGCTAAAACTTAATTCAATTTTAGTCTAGAGGTAACGATGTCTAGTTATAAGGATTTCCTACAATGTACACTGGCTGCTTGGCCAATACTCCTCACAAGATCGGTGAAATAAAATCTTTCTTCCTAAAGCTAAGCCGTAACATGGTTTTCGTAGGCCTCTCTTGCTGCACTTGCTGTCTGGGTAATAAACAGTTGCAGTTTGGTGGCGGACCCCTCCATTCTTAAAAGGGGAAATGAGCCTATTTCACAGCACCTCTTTGGGTGGGCTAGGAAGTCTGTGAACCTATATCACTATCAATATAGAACTAAATGTTATAAATAATAAAATGACTATCTGCCAGACAAATACTGATTATAAATTCTCTTAATTGCATGATAAATTTCTTTCTACTTGCAAATATGTTGGACAGGTTATGGCAGTTCATTCTCCATGCCAGCCCTGGAGTCAACTTCCAAGTAGGGAGCCTTCTGCCTGTGATTGACCACTCCGCATCCAATTACCTGCAAGCTGAACCTAACAAGGCCATCTGTGGAATAATAGGAAACTATGCAGAATGGCATAAGTTGTCATTTGGGAATAACTTTGAAACAGAAAAAATTCTGCTATGACTTTCTTGGCTTTGGCAATCTCACCATTTGAGAGGGAGGGGTTTTCTTTGACGTTCTCTTGAAGGACGTCCATTGGGGCTGGTTGATACTAGCTTGGCTAGCCCAGACCCAACTAAGAAAAACACTCGCGTTCAGAAACAGGAAGGATTATCTGCTACAGGTAGTTCAGTGGTAGAATATCCGCCCAGCAAGTGGAAGACCCGGGTTCGATTCCCGGTCATAGCAGAGTTTTTTCTGTTTCAACGTTATTCCCAAATGACAAATTATGCCATTCTGCATAGTTCCTATTATTCCATCAATTTCTGGCTTTGGCAATCTCACCATTTGAGAGGGAGGGGTTTTCTTTGACGTTCTCTTGGAGGACGTCCATTGGGGCTGGTTGATACTAGCTTGGCTAGCCCGGGCCCAACTAAGAAAAACACCCGCGTTCAGAAACAGGAAAGATTATCTGCTACAGGTAGTTCAGTGGTAGAATATCCACCCGGCAAGTGGAAGACCCAGGTTTGATTCCTGGTCATAGCAGAATTTTTTCTGTTTCAAAGTTATTCCCAAGGTCATCTGTGCAAGCATGGGATTGAAGGATGACAGTGCAACATGGACCAAAAAAAGCTGCAACTTCAAAGAGATCTTCCAACAAGATACGGAGGATGAGTATTGCTACTAAACTTGCAAATAGCTATACCTCTTAAATGAATACTAAGAATATAGAGAACACTTGTAGCATGATCTCTCTTCTTTCAGATTCACTTAAATTTTTTTATTTTCCTTTCTTAAAGTTTTCTTAGTAATAAGCATGGTCATGGCATGGGCCTGTATCACTTAACAATGCTTAAAACTCCACTCCTTTCCTTAACCCTTTCTGGTTAGGTGTGCCAAATTTGGTACATACTCTAAATAGTATTTTAAAGATAAATATGGCCTCTGTTTTGGCACATTATTATCTGGTGTTGATAGTTATTTTATTCTCTGATTTTAAGGTATTTGCAACTTTGGCTTACTTTTGATAAAATTTCAAACAGTAAAATTGTAGTAGTATATTAAGGATTAACTAAGTAGTTTTTTTGCTTTGCCAAAACAGTTTTTTCTAGGCAGAAAAATGCTCTCCAGAAAGGTTCACGGAGGGATCCAAAATCAATGAAGCGAGATATTCAAAGAACAAATTTCGGAAGAAAAACTGCTTCCATTATCTCAGCAATACTACAAAGAATGACATTCCACCAAGATTTGAGGTCAGCACACAAAGCTTGAATTGTCCAGGATTGGATCGGAGAAATTTTCCAGAATTCACATCTTCACAAAATATTTTTATATTTATTCTGCTGTCAATAAATGCCATGTTTTCCAACAAACTGCATAATTATTTATCCATGAATAACCAGCATATAATAGATAGTATATAGCAAATGACTCAAATTTATAATGAAATTCACGTCTGCTTAACTTCTTATATATGAGAAAAATTGTGCTTCATAAATTTTGCCTTGCAAATCCTTCAAGTATTTGTTTTTTTTTAAATGGTGACTTCAGATTTAATTAATTTTCATTATTGGCACATCAGCTCTTACTTTCCACACAAAGCTGAATAAGTTTTTAGTTATGGAGACAATGTATATTATTTATATATTACATTCGTCATAAATGAGCAAAAAGTCATAAACTTCCCCTATTCATATTTACTTTTGCCAGTAAGATAAATTTAAATAGTTTCAAAAGTAATGGTAAGATAGTATATAATTTATAATTCTTAGTACAGTGATTATTTCAAGATTAAAAAAAAACATTACAATTCAAGAAAACAGCAAGGTAATTGTAGGAATTAGTGACCTTCATTGCAACAAATAAAATTTTAAATAAAACAAACCTAATTTTTACAATATTTACTTAAATATTCAAAATCATTTTTGCAATCAGTTGGAGCTTCTCTATCATGTAGTACTGCTTGGAAAGGGTGAATATCTTTATCAAGTTTGCTATTGATGATTTTTTGGGCTTTACTAAGATAATCCTTATCAGCCATAAATTCACAGTGCAATAAATGGTCAGCTCCTCCCTTTTTCTATAGAAAATAACCAGCTTTAATTTAGGTTGCTTAAACAGTCAACTTCGGTTATAACGGATTGCCAGAGGAGGTCGACAAAAATCCTTTATAACCAAAGTCCGTAATATCCGAAGTTCGGTGAAATTACCATATTTTCTGGCATATAAGACGCACTTTTTTTCAGAAAAATTATCCCAAAAATCAGCTTGCATTTTATACGCCTAAGGTAAGATTATTACTGTTCTCAACACTAACATTAATGAACACATCTCCAGAATGGAGTAATTGGCAGTCATATGTTGCAAAAATAATAAAATGTACATTATTTATAATTGATAGTGACAATTTTGTAAATATATGCAACATGAATTCCGAGGATGCATTTTCATTATTACGCTTTAATACATGTCCGCTCGCAGTGATTAAAATTTCGGCGCGTTTGCGATGTTTTAATTCTTAATGAGCCTGTTGAATAGCGCAATTAATGCCACGGAACAGTAAAATTCGTGTAGATGCCATAAATATTTTATACATATCTAGGATAAATAACGTTACGTGTATTGAGATTGCAATGGCTACAAAAGTGAAAAGATATGCCTACGCTATTACCTATACGCTTCAGGTGATTCAATATGCAAAAACGCACGGAAACCGAGCATCAGCACGTCATTTTGGTCCACCTCTGTGAATGAAGAAAAACTTATTAGATTCCCATACTACACTTAGTTCCTGGACATTTTGTCATAAATCCAAAAAAAGCACGCGAAACCTCGTGGCCGGCTCAAATGTGGTGACTTTCTTGGTTAAAAGTCACGATTTTAATTAAAATTAATTAATTCATTTAAAGACCAAATTAACGATTTAAATATGCTTTTTACTTTTCATAATTTGTATTGTATACTTTTTTACTGTAAGTAAAAGATAAAGTTACATTTTAATAAATTCGTTATTGTTTTCTTTAATATTAACACTTAAAAATGAAGTAGAGAGTACATGCGTATAAATAAAATTAAACGTATGAAGAACATAATATATTATTGCATGGTGTTCTCGGGAGAAGCTGCTGAACGACCACAACGTCCAAAAAGTGAAAGGTCCACCGATATATAAGGACGGTGATAACACTTGAAAATTCTCTTCACTCCTGAAGAAGCCCCCGCTGCAGCGCTACGCAGCTTCTCCCGAGAACACCGCACAACAATGCTGTCCGCTGCGGAAAACTCCAATCGAAAATAATATATTAGTTCGATTAATTTTTACATAAAGATTTAACTTCCTATAAAAATTTAAACAAATAATCAAATTATTGTAAAATAAATGTAAAATTTACGGAGAATTTCTAAATAAAAATTAAATTTAAACCATCGAATTGAAAGACTGAAAACTGCCATCCATATATGTAAGTAGTAATTTTAAGCGTCGATATTCGTCGAAAATCTCTCGGAAAGATAGACGAATTAAATCATCGATTAAAAAAAATAAACGTCGAATTCTACCAAAGCCTACTAATATGGTAAGAGTAAAATCTTAAATCTATTTTTCCTTTCTCTTTTTCCTTGACGAGTGTCCTTTTGAGCTATTTGCCTTCCCCATTAATTCCACAATATTTTCTAATAGTATTCCATTCTCGCAATCTATAGATATATTTTTAACATCACGCGGATTCTATCTCGCCTAGAAATATGAAATAACTTTTAAAAGAAGGTATTTATAAAACTGCAATAGGCACGTAAAATGCAATTAGTTGAAATAAGAAAACGCTATAAATAAACGAAAAATGTATTAGAGAATATATATATATATATATCAGTATATTTTTGGCAACTCAAAAATTATGTCACAGAATATACTATTCACGTAAACGTAAGCACTTTTTGCTGCACGGAGAAGATTTAACCATGAAGCAGCTCCCGCGTCCCTTATTGTGATGGTTGAAATACGTTAATCTATTTCAGTTTGCCGACCAAATAAAATAAACAACGTGTCTTTCGTAAAATTTTGAAAGAGAAAAAAGCTTGCTGTGACCGGGAATCGAACCCTGGTCTTCCATTTGCCGGGCGGATATTCTACCACTGAACTATCGTAGCAGATCAATTTTCTCGTTTCTGAACGCGGATGTTTTCTTGGTTGGGACGGAACTAGCCAAGCTAGTATCAAACTGCCCCAACGGATGTCCTCGAAGAGATACATCGAAGAAAACTCCTCCCTTTCAGATTGTGAGATTGCCAAGCAAGAACTTGATCTGCTACGATAGTTCAGTGATAGAATATCCGCCTGGCAAGTGAAATACCCGGGTTCGATTCCCGGTCATGGCAGACTTTTATTTCGTTTCAAAATTATTCCAAACTTTACAGTTTATGTTTGTCTGCATAGGATCTTCGGATCACTCTATCCTGTCAATGTCTTTCTTATGCATAGATTTTATTTTAAGTTCTAGTTCTTTTTCATAGACTTTTTGATTATTTTGTGTCTTCAAACGCTCCGTGAGTGGAATTTCTTCTTAACTTCATTCCTTTCACTCTTGTTCCGGAACAAATAAACCAGATAATAGAAAGCAAAAACATTTATTACGTTAGAGATTTTTTTCTCTCGATCAGGAAGTCTTGCCACAAAGTCGTGCAATGTGTATAAATTGAAGTAACGAGATGCGAAAATTTCTGTTCTTTCGAAGTTGTTTGACATTTTTTTTTATAATGGCCGCTTTCCAAATGAGGCATACGAATATTTCCAGAGGACGGCCGCTCAGCCGATGGCGTATGGCCAAGCAAAGGATAAGGTCGCCTTCCTCCGTTGTCCACCTTCGCTCACGTACGCCACTTCCCTTTAACGCTAATCTATAAGACAAACGGCGCCTCTGTTAGCTCAGTTGCCTAGACCCGCGCGCGCAGTTCGCTTCGCAGAGGGAGGTGCAGACCAGAGTGACGAAGGCACTACCGCTCCACAATGTTTCTGCTTCCGGTGAGTGGTGCGGTAAATTACTGCAAAAATGATCTGAACCTTTGGTCCAAATTCAAGGTTAAAGATGGTCCATGAGTTCTCATCATTTTTCGCGCGATTTTCAAACACAATATTCTGGCGAACAACGCTTCAATGACGTTTTATCCATTTAAAATTCCAAATATTACACATAATAACAGAAAACAGCGTCTAAATATTTGAGGAGAATAAAAGCCGATTATATTTATTGTTAAGGTTTAATTCTTCCGAATAATTTTGCGCAGCGTTGTCTCCCCAACAAATCTAAATGTCTCCATCCCTCGGATGTTTCTTATAATGATAATAAAAATAGCCACAGAAAAAAACATTTATTAACGTAATAAGGTATTAAGCTTAAGTGAACTGCAGTAGAATAAGAATTTTTTTATGAAATGAATTTCAGTTACACAGTTACCATCGCTATGCAATGTACGTGCACTCCTAAAAAAGATAGTCCAGAACGAACTCGTGCAAAGTGTACAATTTGCCCTTGGGAATGCGTTGTGTTCCAAGCTCATAATTGTCCGAGTGGATTAATAAGAATTGACGAAATTTATTAGCTGAACAATCTTTCGATGAGAATAGATAGATAATCTGTAATCTTCCATATATTTTGCCATAAGAAAAACATTAATTCGATGCTGACTAGAAACTAGATGCAGTCTTTCTTCAAAAAAACATGAAATTTTTCTTAAGCATTTTTATCGAGTAAGCTCTTTTTTCGTATGCATTAAAGTCCTAGAATGGCAAATAGTCTTCTTCTGTAATAGCCGTTAATTCTTCAATATAGACTTTACGAGTCAAATTCTCGCCCACACCCTTTGATAAAAAAAGTGCATACTTTTCTTTAATCGTGCAAACCGGCTACTACTTGCAGTAAAAGTTTCGGTGATCGTTTACCTTTTTCAAGTCTTCCAATTGACTGGCGGTTTCTTGAAGTATCGGTGCGCTCATAGTAATATTTTATGCCTGCCCTTCAATCTACAGAAATAATAACTTCACCACCTACTCAATCCTTAACCTCAGTAGGTATGTACTCTTGCAGGTAATAATGGTTTCACATTTCTTATTGTCTTTTTTCCTTATTTCTTGCGATCACTCGCGTTCCCTGAATAACTTAGGTCAATCACACGTCCATATTTTCCAATACATTTCAACATTTTTGATTTATTTTCTAAAGTAATGTTATATCGCTAGCTGAAGAAGGCCCAGAATCAGGTGATGTTTGTCTGTTACCGGTAATAGTGTCTTTTAAATTTGGCATCGGTTCATCTTCGCTTTATATCTTTTATCTCAAGAAATAATGCTCTAATTTAAACTTTTTATGATGAAACAGACATAAAACATTATTTAGGGGTAGTAACAACCATCAGAGAGTAGCATGAAATATGAATATTTCTTTTATCTGTCCCGTAACATATCACGATATAATTTTCAATTATTTTCAAATTGAACGAAGTCGTATTATTCGTGCAGTGAGAAATACGAATTCATATGTTCATGATCTCGTCAGGGAACGAACACGCGACGCTGCTACCAATGGGAAGTACACACGCTAACCAATCTTCCACCATCTTGTAAAATCCAAACAGAATTTTTCATTTCGTCCAGAGGAGTTGCGAACTTATGTCGACATAATCAAGGATGAGTTTATATTTCGAAATAGAACGGCGGATAAATTGAAATAGGCTTGGAGGAATAGGGAATGACTTGTATGTGATCATCTATGGACGCAGCGTTAGGTATTTCCATTGCTTGAGTGAAAACTTCTTTTGACATGTTCAACAATCTTTCTTACCATTCAGCACTCGCAGAATATGTCTTTCCGTATTGCCATGTCATTTGGTTACAAAAATGTCATTAATGGTTGGGCGAATGACACATTTTCCCTGGAGAAATTAGGTGTTCTTGGCGAACAGGAAAAGAAGGCGGAAGAGAAGCAGTTCCTCGAGTTGCCTTCGGCTTCCAAATTGAGCGTCCGACTTCTTTCTTTCGCCAAGCGATTCTCGCCTCAGACGACCGCTTCCGTCCCTCATTCCATCCTCACTCCATAATATAACACTCCTCATTCGGCGAAAAAGCTCTCGAGGTCCAGAAGCAAAAGGATATTCATGGACGGCTTCTTCCGAACGCTCTACTAGGTTTGCCTAACCACCATTATAGAAAAAATACACGACCTCCATTTTGCACTTAATATATTACTTCAGGGGCTTCCAAACTGTGGGGCGCGACCCCTTGGAGGGGAGGGTATAAATCAGGGGGGCGCAAAATATTACACGTATATTTGCCATCCGTTTAACCATCCTAACTGCATGGTCTACAATGTGCAGCCGTCAAATCCTGGCTCTCGATTGGCTAGGAGGTATCGTTTGCTTCCTTGTTTTTCTTAAGGTGGTTATATCAATAGCAACTGATGGTCCGGTAGGTATTGTAAATGAATTTTGACTGAACATGATATAGATGGGGTGGCGCAAAGATTAGGTGAGGGGGACGTGGCCTTGTATTGTTTGGAAACCGCTGTATTACTTGAATGGATAAAAATGTTCATTGTGAAATGAATCGTTGCGTCGTTAGAAACTGTCTATGAAATTATATTGCATCATTCGAAATAAAAGTAAACGAGAGGAAAGACTTGATGCGTGCATACATTGACGGCAGAGGCGCTCCTTGTGGATTATGTAATCACGTTTAGTAACTAATTCTATATATTTTCTCAGAAACATTTTTGATAAGAGTAGAATTTTTCTGCTAGACGTGAGAGAAAGTTCGCTTTTTGTTCGGAGAAAGTTGGAACCATTAACCCTAGACCACCGGGTAAGATGAGCCGTTGAGACTCATCGCGTTACTCTTTTTCCGATTTCTGTATAGCATTATACATTGGGACGCTGCAATTTTATGACTTCCTCCGCAATAAAATTATCTACATCCACCGAAAAGAAAATATTTTTCTCGCAGTTGGTTTTTAAAAAATAAATATATTTTTCGAATTGTCGCATAACCGGGCAAGGCGAGTTCAGGAGGCTCAGCGAACACCTTTTATTCTCACTGCATCTCGTGACGTATCCGCGGGTTCCAATTTTTTTCCCAACACCTATAATGTATTGGGACGGTTGTTTTGCTTATTTCAGAGATTTTTTTAAAGGAATAGATCGTCGAGGCATCTTTATATATACTTTTGTATCGATATTAAATTGAATTCTTTTGCTGTATACGTTTTCAACTTGCATTCCCTCCTCCCCATTCCACTAATTCCATTTCTTTCTAATGCCCCTGAATTCCCAATGTATATCCTCCATAAAAGCCGGTAACTTTTGCCGAGCGACATTGTGCAGCTGATGTTGATGCTAGTGCAGGCGGAGTGTGAGTCGTGTCTAAGCTACTTTAGCGATACCGTCATTCATCAAGAAAGCCGTTTTTCTCGCTCCATTACTGTCCATTACAAACGTCTTTTTGGAAATGTGACATATTTCCGTCGCTCAATGCAATGAGATTATCACCATCGTATTATTTCTCTGTAATTTTACAGTAGAAAATTCTGTATGCGAACGAAAGGTTAGGCGTATCTCACCATTTGCTGTGAAACTACAAGATACTTTTGCAAGGTCATGGAATACAGTTTTTTACATGAGCGTGAATTTTTTATTGAAATCTTGTCTCAGTTCTCATCGAATCTGATCTGTCGTTGCACTTGTGATTTATAGAACGACGTCAATTAGTGAGAAGGGCATACGAAATTTTTTGGAGGATTCAGAAAATGAGGAAAATCACGACTTTCTTGTTGATTCCGAGTAATCGTGTTCCGAAGACGATCACATAAGTGAGGCTTCGGAAGACAATGCTATCCTCGAGGGATCTGACACAGATGAGGGTTCCGACAGCGTTGAATACAGAGGCAAAGACTTGGTAATCTGATGGTCCTCCAACTGGACATACTCGCGCAAGTAACATCAGAAATTTGACGAACAACTTGTGCCATTTCGCGGCCGGTGCCCTTTCAAGAAATTTATACCCTCCAAACCCGATAAGTATGAGATGAAAATTTGGTGGCTTTGTGACTCCAAAACATTCCATCCCTTGTATGGAATCCCATATTTAGGTAAAGTTGAAAGAAGAGCGCATAATTTGGGATCATCAGTTGTTTTGTCGCTGACAGAAATATTCAATGGAACAAACCGCAATATTACTTGCAGTAATTATTTTACAGATCTGGAATTGGCGAAAAAACTCTTCTATCAAATGGCCTTACGATCGGAGGAACCGTAAGAAAAAAGAAAAGGTTTATTCCTGCCCAATTTCTCCCCAGCCAAGCTAGAGAAGAGAGTTCCTCAATTTTCGGGTTCACTAAGGATTGTAACTTGTATCATTTGTGCCTAAAAAGGGGAAAAGTTTAATTCTCTTGTCCACAATGCACCACTCTACGGTTATCGCTGGAAATGGAAAACAGGAAATTATAATGCATTATAATGACACAAAGGAGAAAGTGGACTCGTTAGACCAACTTGTTTATGAGTATATGTGTAAAAGAAAATCGAACCGTTGGCCCTTCGTGTATTTCATGAATGGACTTGATGTGTGCGGTGTCGCTTCGTACATTATGTGGTGCCACCTGAATCCCAAATGGAATGAGAAAAAGAACGACAAAAGGAGATTATTTCTCATTCACTTGCGGAAGGTTTGATAAAGTCTCGAATTCAATCGAGGTCTATATTAGGCATACAACAACCAACAGGAATTGCAACGGCAATATTTACTGATACTGCGGAATTACCTTCTGTAAATGAAAAGGTCAGTCAACGAAAGAGGTGTTATACGTGCCCATCTAAGAAAAACAGGATGCAAAAACAATTTTGTCGGAAGTGTAAAAAAAAAAACATTTGTAAAAAGCATAACTCGAAAATTATTATTTGTGAAAACTGTATAACAAAATGAAAACTCTTGACCTATTATTGCATATTTTCATGGCAAAATGTTTTGGTAATACCTATATCGTATTACTTTTATAAAGAATAAAGAGCGACTGCATGAATTTGTTGTTATTTTCACGCTTTATAATAATTTAAAGAAGGCGAACCCGAAAGGCTCACCTTGCCCGGTTCCGATGGTGCCCGGAGTAGGGTTAATATCGGTTCTTAATGCCCTTAGCCCAAATAGTTCGTAGTACCTGACTTCATAATAATCCACTTACAATAGATTCGGAGATGATACATGCGGACAGACAGACAGTGCCTGGCCCTGATGCGTTCGTGTTTTTTAGTTTTTGTAAAGAACACTAATAACCGAATGTAGAAGAAAAACACGGTTGATGCGTTTTCGGATCGTTACAATTTTGTTTGTGGTGTGTTCTCGCAGCATTTATTTTGTAATTTATTCAATAATTCTTACTTTTAAATGAAATGCAAATTTGACTTGAAATGAGTTTTTCGCAAATATTTGTATGTAAAGTATTAACTAAGGTATTTGAAACATTTAGTTTGAAGGCCACATGCGGAGGTCGAGAGCGTAGTGCGGCTCGCAGAAGTAAGTAAATAAACAAAAACTCCTACTCCGTAAAATATTAAGAGCAATTTCAAAATCTCTTTCTGACATAATTTGTATGTATTTTTTAAACTAAATTAATTTACTAAATGTTACTGTTTATAGGTTAATATGTATGGATCAACTGTCCATTGCTGAATGGTAGTCGAGTGGAAAAGAAAATAACCCATTTGTTCACTCGTCTATGATCAAGCCGTATTCGGAATTAAACGTCTCCATGGCAACAATCAGATAAAATGCGATTTAAAATGCAAAACCGCCATATTTTAGTATAAATTCAACAAAAAAGAATCAAATATCAAAATTCGGTGATAATAATTTGAATCTACATTCTTTTCCCCTTAGAACAACAGTACAAATCTCGCTCCGATATTATAATTTTAAGATATTTTAATGTATTAAAGAATACATCTCTGCACGATTGATGTGAGACTTCCTGTGTAAAGCAAATAGGAAAATTAACGTTCCTGGAATCGAACCCGATACTTCAATATTTGCCAAATAAAATATAGTCCGGAGGTGGGCCCTGGCAGCACGTCCTTCATACCAAGTTTCATGATAATCGGTCAATTGGTGCACAAGTTGTTAGTAGGTGACACACACACACACACACACAGACAGGACCATTTCATAAGGCTATTTTTCCTTTGGAAACCAGCCTCAAAACCGAGTGTCTGTCCTGGTGCTCCCCAAGCAAGCGTAGGTAATTGGCGAACTTATGCGGAACTAATGATTTGATTTCTACCAAACATTTGCCATTTATTCGTAGTGATTTGTATCGTGTGCAAGGGAGGTCGTTAATTCCAACCACTTCCGAAAAAATCAATAAAAAATTATTTTCTATGATTTTATCTCTTTCATTTGATTAACACGGGAATGATGTAGAACGTTTTTATTTGCATTTTAAAATCACTTAAAATCAAGACACGAAGTTGGAACTTGAACCCGGATTCAGAGAAAAAAATAAAGTTTTATTTTCGTACGGTCAAATTTCAAATACGGGCAGAATCCGTCCAAAACTGTGCTTTTAACAACAAAATTACAGGATTGTTGAAGCGAAAATTTTTGTCGCCAGAACAACCCGATTATGTTCTTTACTTCTGGCGAGGAGAAGGAGCCGGATATTGTTGTTAAGGTTATTTGTATAAAATTTAGACGTGAGCTGAAATTGTAAAACGTTTGTATATTAAAATCGTGTCCGAAAGTTCGAAGCCCCTAGTTTAATATTAATTACTAGATGAAATTGCCCGTTTAAAACGGGCTTTGAAATCATACAAACGGCTGAGATATTAATTGTCTTATGGGAGATTGAAATCACCCTCTGGAGTGGAAACTGGGACCTTTTTTGAAAAATTTTTGTCACTCGCTATTAATACGTGATTGTAGCAATCCTACAAAATTTGGTTGCGTGGATTAAGTATTAAGTTAATGCACTTTCCATTCTTAATCCTTTTCTCTCTTTCTCTCTCCAATCCTCCTCCCTCCCATTCTCTCTCCCTCTCCCCTCTCTTTCTCTGGAAAAATATATTTCCTAGTATCAATCTCGCCCTAATAAACATTATCTATCTATCTCTCCCTCTACTTTTTCTCTGTCTCCCTCCTCTGTCTCCCTCCTCTCTCACTCCCTCTCTCACTCCCTCTCTCTCTCCTTCTTTCTTCCTCCATCTCCTTCTTTCTTCCTCTCTCTATCCTTCTCTTTCCCCTATGAAAACATTCAAAGAACGCTCTGCTTACGCATATAGTATAAGGGTTGAGAGGTAAATACAATCTCGAGATTTAACAATGACACGGTCGTCAAGGTAACATATCGTTAAAAAGTTTAGAATTTTCCAATAAATATGATTTAAAAGTAGAAATTTAGCGATTTTGCATCGTAGGCAAAATATGACGTTAAGAATAAGAAACTTTATTTATTTTCTTTAAAAGGGTGCAGGTCCGAAGATCGTAGGTCAGTAATTTCTAATTTCAATTTGCAAAAGAGTAAAAACCTTTACGTCGAAAAATCGACTTTAAGTGTTATCTTACGGAAAATTGAAATCACCCTCTGGAGTTGAATCGATGATCTTTTTGGAAAGTTTCTATGTCATTCGCGACTGGTACGTGATCAATACAATCCTACCAAATTTGGTTGAACTGGCTAAAGAATCAACTGAGATATTGAGCGTCATGGACAAATGATCAAGAGAATTAGCATTTTATAGTTACTATATTTTATTACCAGTGTAGCATTTTTGGATTTTACCAGAATTTTTAAAAATTGAAGAGAGAGGTAAAAAACAGGAAAAATCGGGTGAAACGTGAAAAATATTTTCTCTACTTATAGGTTGTAGAAGAATTTTTTTCTAAAATCTTATTTATGATTTTCATTTCGTTTTTAACTGTCAAAAGAATAGTTGTTCCGTAATACTTTTTTTCTCAGTATTATTTTTCCATTTTTCGCTATAAAATTAGCAATTTTTATGTTTCATTACCAACTATTTAAATTTTTATTTTGATTATTATTTAAGGAATATAAATTAATGAAACAGCCATTTAAAATGGATTATATCATTCCATTCATTGAATCTATATTATATTACTGTAGGTGAACTTTTTTGGCAGATTTGTATAGAATATTGGGAAGCTTATATCTCGACCGCTGTTTGGACAATTTTTTTTATCAATAATTTGTAAAAATTCAGAATACTTCTTATATATAACAATGCTAAACTCAAACAGAAATATTAAAAACTTTCTTTTTAGGAGGGTTTTTCCGACCTCCATAAGAAAGCATTGGAATCAGTTTCGGGAATTATAAAATCGCATTTATTTATTTAAATTCAAGATTTGAACTCGAGACCTAAACGAACGTATTGGAAAAAGAATGTAGTTCATTTTTGTTATCGTAAAAATTTATTTACTTTCCAAATTTGCCGGAAAATCCGTTTTAGCATGAAAAAACAATATGAATTGTCAGTTACCATGGCCACCTCATTTGAGCGTGCAGTAATATTAAGTGTACTCGCGAGACCTTGACGATATTACGTCATTTTTTTGTTTACTTTTTTCTGATCTGTTTACAAAGAAAGATATTTAAAAGAACTTAGCAAGGTCAGTTAATTTTATTTATCAGATCACTTGGAATAGTTTTCGAAGAAAGAAGTATAGAAGAACTTAGCAAGGTCGGTTAATTTTATTATCTCATCACTTGGAAAATTAAAAAATTAAATTAAACTTATCCTAAATATCCATACAGGTGAATAATAAATAAGAAAGAAAAATCTGTTGATAGTTTGCTCTACTAGATTTTGCTGGGCACCGCTGGGTACTTCATTGTAACTTCTATAGTAAATAAAATGTCTCATCAAATGAATTATTTTTTTAAATCAAATCAACTTAACCCTTCCTTGTCCAAAGTATTTCGCACCTCCAAAAGCCTAAGGAAGCAGTTGCTGTACCCCAGTTAGTTTTTTGTTCCTTTTAGTTGTGCGCGCAATATAAATTATGCATTTAAATTTTAATAATTAATACATTAATTAACGCAAATTAGACTTGAGGGTAGGTTGGCCAGACGTACCACAATGTGGGGTACAATACCACATTCATTTAATCAATTTGTAGACATACCCTTTCCAATAATCTCAAATGGGATACCCACAATACCGCACTTCTATGTTTCGATGGGTTAATTTGTTTAAAGCACCGCATAAATAACCGCATTCGGCCAAGGTAAATAGAATAAACAGGTAGTGTCAATTTACAGGCTTCGGGTATTTGTGAAAGTCTCAGAATTTCGAGGATAATATGCATAAGATAAGATTCAAAGTTAAATATGTTGTGATAGGTTGCTTGAAAGTTGAAAAGTCAGGTTAAAATTGAGTTAATTTTGCGAGTCTTTAATGATGTATTAGTTATGCAACATCAGAGGATAAAAGTACCAAAATATTCTTTATTATGTTTAGCAGCTTTAAATTAATGTTGAAAATAATTATAACCTTTAATACGTAAGTACCAAAAATTTTGAGATATCTGTTAAGACTACGAAAACATTAAATTCATTTTTCACGCCATCGGCATCATCATCATTTCCGAACATAGAGAAAAAGACTGCTGCTGCAGAGTCTACATTTGTGTACCATACGGTACAACATGCACATAGCTACAGATCTGCCGATTGCACTAGTTCATTAATTCCAACTTTGTTTAGAGATTCAAAAACCGCTTCTGATTTTTCACGTGGGCGCACAAAAACGTCTAAAACTGTAACAAATGCTTCGGCTAAAGAATCTGTAGCTACAGTTATTACCGATTTATAAGATAACCATCCGTTCTCAATTGCAGCAGACGCGCCAAATAAAGGAAATATTAAAATGTTCCCTTTAATTTGTCGATATTTTAAAAAAACTAGTGGAGGTGTACAAAGAAAAAATTTTGAGTTTTTTTTTAATAGCCAATCTGAAACGTCAAAAGATATTTCACTCTGCTTAGTTCAGAAGATGAAAGAGTTGAATGTAAATCCTGAAAACATTATCAGTTATTGTGGTGACAATACTAGCGTTCATTTTGATGTACACCAATGCGTGTTCGTTGAAATAAAAAAAATAATAACAATTTAATAGACAAGTGATGTCTTTGCCATGCAGGGTGGCCAGACGTACCCCATTGTGGGACACAGTACCCCATTTATTACATAAACTTTTAGAAATACCCCTTCCCGTCTTATTTGCGTACCCCAATTCTAAATTTATGATCTGGCCACCCTACTTGAGAGCCCAACGGGTGTATTCCCATTGCTACAAATTATGCTTTTTAAATGATAAATACCATAAAAAAATATCAGAAAGTCGATGTCTACATAGGTGTTAGTGTTCATTGTATCACACTGACCTATTTTGAAAGACAACAAAATGGCAATAAAAAGCTAGTTGTGGGGTAGTTGAAATACCTGCTTGGGCAAGGATGGGGTAACGTGACAGCGAAGCGTCACAGGATCTCTAGTACATATTTATTTTTGTTAATATCGTGTTGTTCATCGTTGTCTAAGTATTGTTTCACCTTAAAAATATCGCAAAAATTCATGGATCAATTTGACGCGAATTATTATTCTCAGTCAATCAATGTACATCACTTCGTGAAATCGGCAAGAATGACGACGGAAGATTTTCATCAGAAGCAAGTAGTTCTGGAAAGAACTAATCCGCCTACCTTCCTTTCAATACAATTTTAATATATCAAAAGTAGGAGTGTATACAGGTCTCCCGTGGTACAGAAGTGCTTTTCGTCAAATTCGCCGTAGTATAAACGTATAGTAATGCTTTGAAATCAGAAAATCCTAAACATATCCATCTCGTTTTGTCATTCTATACTCACCGTACAAACGAAATTTCTTTGAAATCCGTTCAGCCAATACCTTCCAAATTCATAGTTACAGAAATATTCTAACCTTTACATTATGGTAGCCCTGTTAAGTCGACCAGGTTGAAATATAACATTTTGGTTATTTATTTATATGAAGATTAAATATACTGTTTTTGGTTAAAATCCATTGAATCAGTTCTCTAGAAATACATGTAAAACATATAATTTCACTTTTTATTGTGGTAGTCCTGCTCTTTAGCTCCGCTTTTAACATCATGATTTCATTATGGCATGTTGTAAAAATCTTATATACAAAATTTAATTGAAATCCGTTCAGCCAATTCCTTAAAAATTTTTAATTACTGAAAGAGTTTAATTTGTAATTGCGGCATCCGTGTTTGGCCGATTAGGTTAAAATATGCTAATATGGTTTTGTATATGTGTATAGAAGTGTTAAATTTGGTTAAAATTGATGTGAACCGTTCAACACAAATCCGTGTAAAATAATTTCTTTTATTCCTTGTATTGTGGCAGCCCTGCTTTCTATATCTATACAAAAAATCTTTATTTAGTTATATTATGTAGCATGCCTCTTTCAAAAAAAATTTGTTTGTAATCGGTTTAGCCAATTCCTTCCAAATTCATAATTACCGAAATGTTTAACTTTGCAATTGTGGCACCCATGCTTAGACGATCCGGTCCAAATATGTCATTTTGGTCATTAATTTATTTGAAGATTCTATGCACCAAATTTAGTTGAAATCGGTTAATTCACGAAGAGGATGTTAGAGGACACAAACACGCGGACACCGAGGCGATCTCATAAGACTACTTTCCATTTTTTTAAAAGTCGGCTAAAAATGTTGAATTCCACGTCCAAACCGATTTTTTGCACGTTTTGAGACGTATTATAATATCAACGGTAGGAAAATGAATTTCCATTTTTATTAAGCATCCATTGTTTCAAGATCCAAATTCGTACGATTATACGCTGCACCCATTCTCATGTTGTCTACTGAAATGGAGAAATAAAACGGTCTTGGAATCGAACTTGGGTCGTTATCGTACAGGTTTACATGCAACAGTTCTATAGAAAATCACAAAATAAACCTATATAACAAATTTTAAGATTCTATCTACTAGAGAACTCAATGTATAGCGGATTAAAGTGTTGAAAACAAACAAGAGAACGTGATGCAAAAGTTGTCTAATAAAAAGGAGAGGTGGAAGCAGCGGAAAAGGAATTAATTCGCTGTTATGCATTGTAACGAATTTCTATTTATTTGAAAGATTTACACTATTAATTTTTGCTTATTTGTAGGATTTTAACTACAGGTAACTTGGGAATAACTTTGAAACAGGAAAAATTCTGCTATGACCAGGAATCGAACCCGAGTCTTCCACTTGCCGGGCGGATATTCTACCACTGAACTACCGTAACAGATAATCTTTCATGTTTCTGAACGCGGGTGTTTTTCTTAGTTAGGTAACTTGAAAAAAATAGATACGACAAAAGAGAAAAAAATTATCGCTGCGCACAAGAACCCCACTATCGACTAAATTAATAAATAAATAAAACTTCCTATGCAATATATTTAAAAAATTAAACTTCACTGAAACAAAAATGTAAAAACATGCAAAAAGAGACACAATAAATAAATTTTAAATTCTGAAGCAGAATGTTTGAAAAACAGTCCTTCGTATGAATTGAAGCAATTAAAGCAGGAGTAACCAAACATTTTAGTGAAAGGGCGACATGAGGCTTCATGATCCACTGTGCGGTCCACATGCGGCATTTCGAATGACTTATTAGGGCCGTGTGAAAATTTCTAAGAGCAAGTTTTGAGAAATTTTTCGATTCTGTAATATGTCATTCGTTAAAAGTTGATTTCCCCCAAATACTAGGAGAATGTTACTTAAACATCATAAATGATATCTAATGAATACTCTTGCTGAAAAGGCGGGCCGTATCAAATCACTGCGCGGGCCGTAGTCTGGGGACCCCTGATTTAAAGAAACAGGAGAGACAAAAATTTTCAGATTGACAAAATGTGTGGGTCCAAGCACTGCTATGTAGAAAAAGCGATTCGTAAAATTTAACACACAGTATTTAAAATGTTTAATTGAAGTTACGATCAAACCTTTGATGCTTAGGTTTTAAAGCCAATAAAATGTTTAGATTCGATTTTATCTGATATGATTCCAAAGAATCATTAGGCGTCTTCGAATGTGAGCTTTTACGCAGCCAACTGAAACATTCACAGCTACCAGTGTGTTCGTAACCTCCGTTGTGGTGCTCCACGTAGGAAAGTTTGCCGATCAAAGCAGTAAAAGTACTTCTTATCAACAGCGATCATTTTATCAATTGTGATTCGTATGATGAATTAAAAAATTTTCTGTATTAATTTTTACTTATATGCAAATAAATGTATTTTCATATTTAAATTTTAGTTGTAAATTAAGCTTTGCTTATAATGTAATGCTATTTTTATCTACCTTTCTACAGCAATTTCATTTCATTTATAGCAGCTTTACTTTCAACCTGTAACGCCCTAATTTCACTCGATTAATTATTGTAAAAGTATGGTTAAAATCGTATTCGCGTCCATATTTGCCTGGCGCCGGCAAGCGCATGAGAGCCTCACTGCAGTGCAGAGGTTGTGACAAATTTCCGACATGATCCCATTAGAGAGGTCACACCATTGGTTGCACCTTATAAGTCGACTCATCTAGCAACATTTTTCATTCAAGATGTCCAAACCTAGCCTCGCTCTCTAGCGAATACAGACCCGTATGTATTAACGGAAACATCTTCCGTCGACCGCACTCTTTTGCTCTGGCCTCATCCATGATATTTTAAATGCGAAATATCGAAAAAACGCATGAAAAGGCAAAACGAATAACGGCTAGGGAATAAAGAAAACGGCGAAGTATACAGGGTATGCGCTCTCAACGACAGGTATTTTCCTCATCACTGTCAACTTGCTCTTCAGCGACACCACATTCCATTCCTTGATTTATTTTCATTTATAATTACTCCGAGTGTAACCGATCGTAAATTCCTGGCCGCTGACACGGCCTAGATAATTATCCCTTTCTCTTGTGCAAATTCTCTCACGACCAGACACAGTTGCTGTCATAGGTAATCGCGAAGCAGGTTCCACCGAGCCACTCTACTCCATTCTACTCTTTAGCACGTGTGACGAGCATTTTTTCATTGCTCAAATGTGGCATTGAGTATTTGCTTCCACGAAATCACCTTGTAAAGGAAAATCCATTGCATTAAGCGCTCATTCGTTTCATGACGTCTATTCCTACACAAATGTGTGGTAATTCGTTTCGTTCTTGGGTTTGCAGAACTCGAATATCTAAAGCGAGGGTTGCGGTAAAGGTACACAATTAGCTTTGATTTTGAAAGGATATTTCCGTCTCGACCTAACATTGCTATACAAGGATGACAAAATATCACAAAGTTGCGAGAATTAGTTGGAAAGATTGATAAATTAATGAGGAAAAGTACGAAAAATCTGTTATGAAATATGATATTTATCTACGATGAAAATACAACGTTAAATTAGTATTTTCAAGGAAAAATGATAAAAATTGTTGAATTGCATGAATAAATTAATATGTATTAGAATGTAAAAGTCCGTACGATTCATATGCGCGGACACTATTTTCTTTACTTCAACCTGTATTCAATCGACGGTAATTAACTGTCATAAATATAAATGCATATAAATACGGTATAAAAAGTTTTTCAATTTAATGTTTTATATCTTTTATGTAACCATTGCTTGTGTGTGTGTGTTTGTGGTAACTGTGCTTCCCTTAGAACACTTGACCTGTAAAAATACTCATGCCTCTTTCCAAAGATAACGTCGAGGCGCAAGATGAAAATGTTTGCTGCAAGTAGTCAATGGTTCGAGTCCAGGTTCGCCCTTACCCAAATTAAATAAATGCATTAGAAATAGAGAAGGACATTGAAAAAGTTCTTTTAAAAAGAAAGACTCAAAATATGAACTCTTGACCTTCTTCCACTCAAAAAAAAAGAATTTATTTTTGCTGAGAAGAGTTTTCGACCCCATGCCGAACCAGTGTGAACTCATGCCTTAAAGGGCGTTTAGGTGGACTCCAGCGCTAAAAAAACTTTGTTGTTTAATGTTTATGAAAAATTCATATTATTTACTCATATGATTTATAATTGTAATATCTTAAAAGGTGCATTTTCCTCTGTAAATGGTCTTAATGAGTGGATGAGTACTCATCATCGGTCGCTCTGAATTTTTCCTCTCTCCGTTCAGGCTCTCTGGGTCATCATGCTCTTCTGCATGACTCTGCCCTTGCTTAGCATCCTGAAGGCGTGGCTCAGAGTCTTCATAATGGCAAAGAGGCTGCCCGGTCCTAAAGGTCATCCGATCCTAGGTCACGCAGAAGTCTTCGCCTCCAAAGAGAGTGAGTGACTTATTAATTGGGAAGTCTTCCCTAATGGAAGACCTTCGCTTTTCCACGGTTCAAATATTGGCATGCGATTTGCCTACAAGTTGAAGGACTATTAAATATACAATATTCATCAGTAAGCTGGGATAGAATTTTGTTACCACTTGGTAACAGATGTTAAATACAGAATTATCGTACCAAAAATACATATTTTTATTTAGAAATTTTTATGCTGAAATTCGTCTAATTTGAAGATCGCAATGTGAAATGTCTTGCCTTTAACACATTCGTCGCAGTTAATTTCAAAATGAAGCTTAGCGCGCATAACAAGAGACCCAATTAATGCAAATTTTACAAAACAATATCCGAAGTGATTTATGTGATGCTCATCGACTTTGACTCAATATTTTTAATTAAACAAGTAACATTAGAATGGTACAACAGAATGATTACGGAATTCTATGAAAAATACATAGCAGAGATGTCCAACCTGTAACCTATGGTGCGCCATTATTCCAGCGTCTAAGTGTCGATGCGCCACTTATTTCTAAGCATGCAATTCGTGAACATAAGGACATGGCAAAATTAGATCTTATCATTAATGCGATCTCTGGTATAATTTCAATTCTGCCAACTTTTCTATATCGGGTTGTAAATTTTTTGTGCTAAATTAGAGTCAGTGAGTTGTGAGCGTTTTTTATTTTTTATATGTTTCATGTATGATAAAACTTGTTCACACGCTTACGTCCAAACAAATCAATGAATGTAACGCTGAGCTAATTTTCTAAGTTTTGGAAATTGCTCACGAGGCAACGAAATGACTACTTTTTAGAAGTCGATTCATTATTAGCAAACATTGGTGGTAAGAGAATTGGGAAGTCGATACTTTGGATCCGTCGGGTGGAATTTTCGGGCACACGCGCCTTCAGACATGACCACATTTCCTTATGATCGCTCGTCCATGAAATGCTTCACTTTCAAACACACTCATTCATTAAAAACTCACAAACTAAACCGATATATTGACGTATATACAATAAACATTTGAGAAAATTCTTTTAAATCCCAGTTATATTTTAATTTTGGAAAATCAAAATGATCGTTTAAATGGTTTTAATTACAGTGCGCCACATTTGAGAGAAGGATGCGCCATAGGTTGGGGTTTAAAGAAACAATATACGCACTTTTAACAGTATCAAAATTTCCATAAACTTTAATTGAAAGAATATTTAGTGCATTTTAACTATAGATGTCATTCGTCTATTTATAATAGCATATATGGTTACTATTGGGTTATCCCGGACCCCTATTAAAAATTCTATCGTATTTTCATTGTACTCTAGTACCCGAATCCAAGTTAAGTTGCTGGGAGTTGGATTCGTTCCATTTTCCTCCTCCTCCCGGGTTGGGTTAAATGGTTGGGGCTGGATTCATTCCATTTTTCACCTCCTCCCGGCTTGGGTTAAGTGGTTGGGGTTGGATTCGTTCCATTTTCCTCCTCCTTCTGGGTTGGAGGTTGGATTCGTTCCATTTTCCTCCTCCTCCCGGGTTGGGTTAAGTGGTTGGGGGTTGGATTCGTTCCATTTTCCTCCTCCCGGGTTGGGTTAAGTAGTTAGGGAGCTGGATTCGTACCATTTTCCTCCTTCCGGATTGGGTTAAGTGGTTGGGTGTTAGATTCGTACCATTTTCCTTCTTCCGGGTTGCTTTAAAGTGGTTGGGGGTTGAATTCGGTACTAGGGTGCAATGAAAATACTATAGCATTTTTAATAGGGGCCCAGGATAACCCAATAGTACCCATATTATGTAATACGATTAGACAATTGGCAGTTCAGTTGGACGCTATGGCCAGAATTCATTGGACCAATGTTAGTTTAGACAATCGAAATTCCGGGTAAATGAATGGAAAGGCTGAATAGCTGACTATTTTTTAAGAAATACGTTATCTATCGCCAGCTGTATTCCCTGTAAGGAGAGATTAAAGACGTTGAACATTTCTAAAGTAATATTATTTTAATGCAGTGGTGGGCAACCTTTCCTAAATGGCGGGCCGCACTGATGGGTGCGAATTCCTCGGCGGGCCGCATTGCAAGTTGTCATTACTTTGGCGTGGTTAGACTTAAAATCTGACGTTAATTAGAGGTTTTGACGTGTCATATCAGTGAAAATCAAGTCTAAATTACGTTTTCAGCATTAAAATTTCAATATGAAATGTTTTATTGTCATAATTTGAATATAGTATATTATATGAATTTGTGTTAAATCTCTTTTAATCATAGCTTCGCGGGCCTTATAATACGTTCTCGAGTGCCGCATGCGACCCGAGTGCCGTTGGTCGCTCAATACTGTCGCTATGCATTGGTCTCTTAAAATTTATTTAAAGTATTTTTTCGGAATCATTGGACATTTGGAGAATACAATTTTGAATGAACTTTTTACTTAGTTTAAATTGGAATGTACGTACATCTGTTTCACTTATAAGAGGTTAGCTTGCAACGAACATTCATCATACGGAGAATAATTATCAAAAACACTTGTTATATATAGTCAACTCTTTCTGCCGTTACTTTGTAGACATCCATAATTCAGAAATAAAGTAACAGTAAAATTTCTACAATACTTATATTAGAGGTACTCGATCTAGATTTGGACACTCCCGTCGTCGTCAGGAGTCACTCCTGATAATCAAGCAAAGTGTCGAAATCTAGATCGAGTCCTTCTAATAAAAGTGCTGTAGAAAGTTACTTTATTTCTGAAACACTTGTCATAATGAATAGCGGATGATTTAATAAACTTTAATGAATGTTCTCATTATACTTTAAAGAAAGGAGAGCAATTGAGTGGCTGATCGAAAGTTTTTTAACTGATTTCAGAATTTTTTGACAAGGCCAAGGAATGGGCGAAGGAATACAACATGCACAAGACCCTAATCCTGTTTCATCCACTTATACTTCTTCACTCTCCAGAGGCAGTTCAGGTAATGGAAATGCACAAAAGCGAAATGACCAGAATGAACCGCACGAAATAAAGAAATGAATTCATAAGTAAAAATATGCATCAGTATAAAATATAACTGAGCACAACAGGCCATTCAAATATGACATAAACTATCGCGTTTTCTTTCATTAAATTCTCCGCTTTGCAGTTAAGCCAAAACGAATATTTTGTACAGACCGAAGAATATCAACTTGCTCAAATCTTAATATCATTGGTTAATTCGAAAGAGATTTATCGAATTCACCAAATGGCTGAAATCAAATTAATAACTGTTATCTCCAACTGCCATAAAAATACAACGGAAAGTGCTGGGGTTAAATTATATGCATGTAGGTATATGGTGGATCAGAAGAAATTCCGGAAACTATTTTGCCTTGACCGTGAATCGAACTCGGGTTTACAACTTGCTGGGAAGATATTCTGCCGCTGAACTACATAGTCGGACTGTATGCCGATTTTTCGTCTATTTTCTGGAATTTCTTCTAGCCATAAAAATGTTGGGGAAACAAATGGCTACAAATAGCTACTGGAGACAGTTTATCAACCACTTTTTTACTTAAAAAAATTAATGTGATATAAATTTACCAATACAAATTGGAATTGAATTATATCATATTCAATATCGCTATGTGATTTATAGAATAAAATGGCTATATTTCTTTGAATCAGGTCGTCCTGCGTGGTAATCGACACGCTGAGAAGGGCTTCATATACAAAGGACTGAGGGCTCTGCTGGGAGAGGGACTCATCACTAGCAAAGGTTGGTGGATATATGGAGATGGAGGCGAAAGAACTATATTGAACACTATCAGAGTTTGAATCACATAACATTTAAATTGGGTACAACTAATATTCAATTAACACGATCAAGTGAGTTGTACGGTTCACCCTAACTTGTGGTAAAAATCAAAATGAAAATAAAACGATTTTTGTGCGTTTCTTCTTTTCAAGATTAAAAACTTGGCTTAAATTTCATGAAAAAGAAAGGTATAGATGATTTTGCTGATTTATTTTTAATCATTATTTTAACCAGCCCATATAGAGCCCATGCCGGTCTTTATAGTAAGGGAAATTCCGTGCGAAAAGATTCGAGTCCGCAACCCTAGAAACACTCCTCTAGCAAGCCATGCTGTTAGAAATTATGTACCTTAAACTGTTTCGACGTCAAGGCAACATTAACGTTACCATATTAGAATTTAAAAATATAAATGAACTCTCTTTTGAAATGAAATCTTAATAAGGGGATATGTTTTGGTGTCTAAATTAACTTATTTATTAATTTTGGTTTGTTTATTTCGATTTTAACTCTTTCCGGACACCAGACGCATCGTAATCGGAGTTTTATGCCCTATGGCGCATTTTCTGCATCTTGAATATTTTCTCGGTTTTGGCAACCAATATCAATTATCCATAGTGACCAGACTCCTGCGAATACATCATAGTACATTTAAATAATAGATAGATTTTGCTAACTGATCAAATTCTTATCCCGATGACCAGGAAAATTATTCTTATCCGATCGTATGTATTGGCAGATGAAGGTGAAAATGGCGTCAGCTGTCAGTCTTAAAATCAAAATAGACTTTCTGATGAGAATACCTTTTAGATGAATTCGAGGTTAATATCGGTTTTGGAAAGTTTAAAATATATTAGTAACTATCTTCTTTTGCCTTTATTGCTTACAAAAGCATTTGGGCTAATGTACGCTTCTTTATGGTTTAGTAAATGGGCCGGAAATAGATAAGCAGCCAAGCAATCGATTTTAAACCAAATTTTAACCCAGTGACACAAACGTCTAAAATTCCAAGTATCGATAAATTGATCTTTTGTGCATGAGATTCGATTTATTGGGGATCGACCGTATTTGATTCTATTAGTAATGTTATAGTTTTGCAAATCCATTTCTAATATGTGAAGGTTATCCGTCACAAATATTTCTCATTGAATTCGTTAAATATTTTCTTATGAAGGCTTAACTTTTTATCACTCATATGGATTTTCTCTTAAACTATTATTTATTTTTCATCTCCTTGAAAGGAGGTAAATGGCATGCTCATCGCAAACTTATCACCCCGACGTTCCACTTCAACATACTGGAAAGCTTCGTGGATGTATTTGTGAAGCGAACCAACCAGATGATGGAGAGATTGAAGGATAGGGCGGGTGGAGACGATTTCGACATTTGCCCATACACGCAAAAGCTCACACTGGACTTCATTTGCGGTAAGTCAGTCTCTCTACTATAGGCAAAGTAAATACAAGAATGGCTTTAGTTCAAACGGTGCCTTGAATTATACCAGAATTTTTTTAAAAAATTATATGAATTACATATTCGATGGGGTCATTAACATGGAAGGCAAGGAATGCAAATAATATCATCCACCGAATAAAATATTAAAAGGCTTATATCACACATTAAGATTTTTCTTATTGTATATTCACAAAAATCAACAAAAAAAGGGTCGCCACACAAAATAAAAATATTAAATGAAAAGTTGAAAAAGACAAATGCAATAAATAATTCAATCGATAGAATGATTTTATGTGCCAAAATATTTAAAAATTTTATGCGCTGATGCCCGGCATAGTCATATTCACAAGATCCCTTTCTGGTGAGCTCGTTTAAACAAAAGACACTTAAAAGCTGTAAGAAGAATAATTCAATAATTATTAAGACTGCCTCATACATTATCTGTTAAACACAAACAAACTTCTAGTTACACAATTAAATTTTATCAATATTGAATTGAATTGAATGTCGTCTTCGAGATTTTGAGATGAGTTCTTTGGCCCCATGCAGCACCAAAACTGAAAAACTAAAGTATATCGCTATCCTTCGTTTGAAATACATTGAACCAATTTTAAATCTAGGAATTAATTAGCCATTATTTTCGTTTTCCGCCAATTTATATTCACACTACTATATAGAAAATGGATACATGTATAGCAGATATGTAAATATTTCAAGGCTTATGTATTGTAAAAAACGAGAAGAAATTTTAAAATGGGAGCTTCATTTTCTGACGCTATGTGAAAAGAAGCTGGTTTTATTTATCGAGGTTTATTTAGAATTTTAAACTAAAAATTCTATATAAACTTGGTAATATAATTATATGACAATGTAATTTATCCAGTAATTAATTTAAAGAAGTAGATTCATACTCTTACACGAGTAATTTAATGACTTTTTGCTTATGAAATGAACATACTATATTAATAAAAAGGGCCCTTGATGACGCTCTCCCATTTCTTAAAAAAAAAGGATCCAAATGACGGTCCCAGATTTTTCAAAAATATTTCTTCTAATGTGCTATAGATGGCATTAAAGGTCACATTAGTAGTGAAAATTTTTAACTTTCCATCTCTAACAATTTGCTCGGAATCTTAGTTTGAAAATTTCGGAGTCCCCCCTCCCCCCTCTCCCAAATGACGATGGCATTATAGATCACGTGTACATCCTGCAAATTTCAGTTTGTGTCTCTTACAGTTTAATTTCTATTTTATTTTAATTGATTGCGCACACGGACAGACAGAGCGAAAACATAAATTCGTTTATGAAATAAAACGCGCTTCACATACAAGCAAAGAGTTATTTTAAAAGGTGAAATCGGAAATTAGTGAGTGTAAGATTGAATATCAAGATTTAAATTACCATATTCTTATCAATTTTCACTATTTCCAGTCAACCGATATAGGAATTCTATTAAACGAACAAAACAGGTCAAATTAGTCCATATTATCAGGCGTAAGAAACAAGGATTAGCTTAAAATACTCAGCTGCCCCTAATTCATGGATCTGTAAGTAACCTTAATCGTATCGAGCCTATTAAACTGAATGCCATGGTATACTAGATACCTCGGTGATAAAAGGCGCTCTAATCATAATTGGCAATTTTTAACAATTCGCTTCCCGCCCCTGACTTTGCTGTGAGTGAAATACTGTGGATTGGTGCCACACTTATAGCAGTTGACCTTCCGTAGGCTTCCAGTCATCTTAAGAATTCTTCTAAGTAGTGAAAGGCGGATTTGGGTTGACGGCAATGGTTGTTACCCGCAGTCTCCGTCACAATCAACCTCTTAAACTGTCTAGATGCCTAAGGATTTGGCTCTCTGACATTAGCCAATATGTCCTCATTTGTCACCTTCTCGCTGATTAAATATAGCTCGCCTTATGAATAAAAACAAATTCAAGAAACAAATTCGAAAGTAGGTTCTAAAAATGCGCATTTAGAGTTTCATAACCTTGGTACCACTATTGGAGATAATTAATCATTCTCACATCAAATAACATTTAAATTTCGTAGTATATAAAGTCATGATAAAAAAATCTGGTGTGTCAACAAATGACATCCTCCCCTAAGAGTAACGAATACTATTTTAACTGTAATTACTCTTAAGAACAGCTTCCTCAAAAATACCTATCAAAATTACACTCATGAATAATGTTTTAACAATTTATGCATGAAAAATACTTTGAGTTACTTTTCAAATTATAAAAACGATATGGGAATAAAGTAGTTATTTGTACTGTAATCACATTATTGTTTATTGTAGTGACTAACATATGGTACAAAAACCATCAACAAAGGCTCTATATATGGAATAGCCCATGAGATGCCAAATAGATGACGTCCTAGTAAAACAAAGATTCAGGAACAGCATAAAAATGCTAAAACATTACCAGGAGCAGATATAGATTCCGATCGCAACATTCTAATAATCGAAATAACTACGAAGCTAAAGCAAATTAGAAAAACGAGAAGAATTGCACAACTTTGGGACCTTGACAAACTGAAAGAATGGCATTCAGCACGAAATTGGAAGTCCTTCTGAGAAATTTGGAAAACAAACCGAAGACCGTGGGAGGAAATTTTAGAGAGTATCAAAGATACTCTAAATAAGGAAATTGGAAAACAAGAGAATAAAATCAGAAAACTACGGATCAATAAGAAAATAATTGAGAGGAGAAAGTGGACAAATGTTAACATTGAAGAAGATAAAACTAACTGTAGTCGTGCAAACAACGAGTTGAAAAGGTAAAAGACAAAGCTAGAGAAGACTGGATAAAAGAAAAATGTGAGGAGATACAGATAGAGAAATTGGAGCAGTGCGGTGTGATGTATGCTAGGGCACTGGAATCAGAAGACACGAAGCCTAAGGGAATCTGTGGTAAAGGAATTATGACGGGAAGATAGTCGCAGAGCCAAAGAATGTATCAAAGGTATGGAAAGAATGCATTAAATATCTATACAACAAGCAGGCAAGATCGGCGCAAATAGAACCAGAAGAAGAGGCAGACGTAGAAGAAGAC
The DNA here is from genome assembly GCA_028673005.1 of Tanypteryx hageni. Classification (NCBI taxonomy): domain Eukaryota; kingdom Metazoa; phylum Arthropoda; class Insecta; order Odonata; family Petaluridae; genus Tanypteryx; species Tanypteryx hageni. The sequence continues at coordinate 194,587,294 of CM054114.1, read as the reverse complement.
AACTTGGGACCAAGTATTATGGAAAGCGAAGTAGAAAAAGCAATACAGGAGCTGGAGAAAGGAAAAGCAACAGTCAGCGATAGGATACCGGAAGAGGTATTTAAAGTCATAGGATTAGAAGGACTGAAAGTGAAAATGAAATTAATTAATAAGATTTATGACTCGGGAGAATGACCTCCGGATTTCATGGAAGCGACAATGACCAATTTAAAGAAGAAGCCAAAGGCGATACAGTCTAAAGACTAAAGAACAATGAGCCTATTGTCACACACCTCGAAGATCATCACGAGGATTCTTAATAAAAGACTAGAAAAAAAGGTCGAAGAAATACTAGGAGTAGATCAGTTCGGCTTCAAAAACTACGAGAAACCGGAGATGCTATCGGTGTAGTGAGAATCATATCAGAAAGGACAATAGAACACAACAAAGTTTCGTCGATTGGCAGTAGGCCTCCTTGATATAGTAAACTGGGTAATGCTGATGAGAATATCAAAGGATATAGGTGTAGATTGGAAAGACAGGGGAATGATCAGGAATCTACACATTAATCAAGTTGTGAAGGTCAGACCGGATAATTCTGACTCCAGCCTATCACCGATCCTATTCAATATAATACATGGAAAAAGGTTAATGCAAGAAGCGCTAGAAGGCAAAGAAGATTTCTAGATTGGAGGAAGGATTATAAGAACAGTAAAATACGTGGATGATCAAGTACCTCTAGCAAGAAAGAAAAATGAACTCTAGAAAATGATAAATAGACCGGTGAAAAATTCGGAATGGAAATAAATACAGAAAAATCCTTCAATAAAAAGCGAAAAATGAATTATAATTCATTTTTCGCTTTTATTTTTATAATTCATTTTGATGAAATAACGTTCTATATGCTCTAAATATATAAAATTCACATATGCTGCAGAAATTAAAAATAGTTTTGGTCATATAAAAGCAGTCCAGCATAATGCTTATCAAATTGTACTCATTCTCTATGTAAGATATTTATATAATTTCTGGGAGGGAGGTTAGGAGAGAAAGGGAGAATGGGAGGGAGGGAGAGAATAGGTTAGGAATAGAATGGGAGGGAGGGAGAGAATGAGAAAGAGGGGGGTAATAGATGAGCAATAGAATGTGAGGGAGGGGGTGGAATGGGAGGGAGAAAGAGAATGGGAGGGTGGAAAGGAATGGGAGGGAGGGAATGGGAAAAAGGGAGAGAATGGAGGAGGCAGAATTTGAATTATTATAATGTAAATATATTACACTGTATTAATGCATTCCCCTCATTTTTGACGAGTATTTACGCTAGTGGCTTTCATAATATTGCTATAAAATCTCAAAATGACCGTTAAATATTCTAATTTAATATGTACGATAAACTGAAATGGTTTTATTTATATTAATTTAGACATTTTGCATCTAAATATACAATGGTAGTATAAATTTAAAATAATTTACTCTTTAAAGAAATAATGTAAATTTGTATTTATCGACAACAATGTAAGTTCAATATATGCTTGTATAATTTTTGCTATATAAGTATACATAGAAGATCTCAAATGAAGATCCAATGCAATGAAATAAAAAAAGAATAAGACATGTATTTTCATAAACGTTGTACCTAATCAGTGGTTTTAAGAGTAAAATAATAAATCACGAATTATGACGAAAACGATCGCTCTGATTGCACTCTGTGTAATTTATTTTAATATTTTTATTAAAGAGACTGCCATGGGAACACCTATCAACGCCCAGAACAACCAACGGCATCACATCGTGTCCGCAATCCACAAGTAAGCTCGTGTTATTATTCTTTCCAACCGATCAAGGGACGCCCGGATTTTTCCTGACTTTTTCACTTTTCGCAGATTGGAGGAAATTGGCACGTATCGTATGATTCGACCGTGGCTTCTATCCGATTGGATATTCAAGTTCACAAGCAAGGGCAAAGAACAGGAGAAATACAAGCATATCCTTCACAATTTCACTAACAAGGCAAGCGACTCAACTCCATATCTTTCTGCGTTGCGTGGAAACGGGTTGCCGTATACGAATTGTCGGTCGGTTAACTTTCTTCTTTTTACTCTTTAGGTCATTAAGGAGAGGAAGGAAGTGATCCAGAAACAGATGGCGGTTGGCGCAGAGAAAGAAGTTGAAGGCGAAGGTGAAATTCCTCAGCGTACTAATTTAGCTGTAGATAAAATAGTCTCCATGCTAAGATAAAGGAAGCAAATTCCTTAAATCGCGAGTAAAGTATTTTAAATAATTCATCGAGTTTTTGGAGCAAATATTTACATTTAAATTAAAATAACACTTTATTCGATTATTAATTATTATTATTAATTAGTATACTTTTTAAAATATGCCAAAGTAAAATTTTAGCATTATCAGATTAATAATTCCTGAACAACTAACGAAAAATTTAGCGAAACCTTTGCATTTTAAACTAAAAGTTCTAAAATAAATCAACAATAAATGAATTTATGGTTGAAATTGTTTAATTCCATTAGATAATTATGCATACTGATTCATAAACTGTTTCTATTATAAAAAATCATTTGATTTTATACACACACCAATTTTCAATTTATTTTACAACTCTCAATAGAAAATGTAAAAGTTATCACGTATTCTTTAAATATTTCCGTAATTTTTGTGTAATCTTGTTTGCTTTTTAATCATCACAGCAGTTAATAGTTATTAACATCACAGCAATTAACAATCATTAATATCATAGCAATTAACAGCTATTAATATTAATATGTCCTCAATAAAATTTATAGATGCTCATTTAATTCTATGCCGCAGTATTACTCGAGCTTCATTCATTTGGATTAAATGTGGCGCCACATTTCATTCATATTATGGAATCATATGAAATCTCGGCCTCGTTTATTAATTTTCTTGCATTCGTTTCGCAGCACACCTACGTACACAAATTAAAAAATGCCGGCGGCACACCGCCACCTCCCCATACTCTCGTGAGATCCCAGCGTGTCTCTCGAAGTACGCAGTCGGAGACATCAAAACTCGGAGCTCTTACTCAGCCGCTCTCAGACAATCACTTTTCTTTCTTCGCAAGTCAAATTTGAAAAATTAATTCGCACAAGTACTTTGACGGAACTGGCAACAAATTTGAGATTGCGTTTTCTGAGACTACTGGATATTCATTTACAGAAGTCAGCCATGATTTCTCTCCAACATATGTCACTCAATTTAATTTTAAAACTGCGGTCCGACCATAATTCTGTAAGTGATTCTTGGGCCAATATTTAACAATTCATAGCTCTTTCCACCCAATCTTGTTATATTCCTAATTTCCGCGGCACTCCTGTTCACGTCTGACGGCACCTCACTGTGCCGCGGCAAACAGTTTAGGAAACGCTGCTTTGGAATGTAGTATCAGGAAGTTATTGCTAGTAATCATATCCCTAAAAACTTAAAGCTCCGATAAAAATAAATAATTCTCTTTAAATAAAGAACTCAGTTGATATAAGATTTTATCCAATTAAAAATCTCATTATATTAATCATAAGACAGTTTTTTAAACCTGAATCTTAAAATATTCAAAAGAGGAATCGAACTGTATTTCAAATATTGAGTCCTTTTTATAATAATATTTAGCAAGATATGTTAATGATAAAGAGGATTCAATTTCTAAACTGATGCCATAGACGAAATGTCGACGTTTATAAATTTTGTGAGCAAAAACACCGTCGACGATACTTGGACGAACACTCGAGAGGGGCTGAAAATCTTTGATCCAACTAAATACTTTCATGATCGTAATGGATGAAACTAAAACTACGAGCATTACTCAAGAAGCAAAAACGGCATCACGCGCGGGTTAAGCACCTTGAGCGAACGGTTGGGATTTCGCGAACGAGTATATAATATAAACAAGTCGTAAGTCTGCGCGGAAAGAATTCGACGTCGACCGATACTCTCAGAGTCATTAAAAAAGGGGCTCGAAATAATTTTGTTCCTAGGTGCGCGAAGTTTGATGAGATAACTCCACAGTTCCTGAACTAACCACAGACAACGGGGAAAGTGTGCGCTACTCCTTCTTTAAGGCCAGTCTATTAAATCGCTACTTCGGGAATTGCCTGACCATCGAAAGCGGCCATTTCAATGAATTTTCTACGCGTATAGATTCAAAAATGAACAAACTAGAAATATCTGAAGGCGTTGAAGGCGTGAACTTGCTAAATCAGGTTCAAAAAAGGAAATCGCCATGGCCGAAAGCCATATCTGCATTCATTATTGACTCGTCAGCGGACGAGTTAGCACCCTATCTAAAGATCGCATTCACAAAATCCCTAAATGAGGGAGTAGTACCTTTAATATGGAAAACAGCTCACGTAGCACCAGTATACAAAACTGGAAGTAAATTTAAAAGGAGAAAAATATCGCCCTATATCATTGGCATCAATTTTATGTAAAGTTTTTTAGCACAATTTAAATAAAAACGAATTTTGCAAATTTCCACTAGACAAATTTATTGCGACCGGGTTCGCCTGTTACAGTATTATTAGTTGTAACAGGCGAAACCTGTCGCAATAAATTTCTCTAGTGGAAATTTACAAAATTATTTTTTATTTACATTATGGAATCTTTCCACAAAGTAGAACCTTCCCAAGTTGAATATATTTTGAGCAAATTATGGATTACTCAATAGGCAAGCATGCTGAGATGCAAAGATGCTCTGAACAGAAACGAGCATTGCTTCCCGAGGGGAAGGTCGGGCGAGACTCAGTTCGCTCTAGCCACCCATGATACTGTGAGAGGATAAAGGAATTTGAATAGATGCAGTATTCTTGGATTTTAGAAAAGACTTTGACACCGTTCACACGCAAAAAATATTACAAAAATTACTACGAGAGAATAGAAAATTGAATTGCTTTGTTCCTTTTAGATAGAACCCAGTGAGTAGTTCCCGACGGTGTTGTATCAGACGCCGTCAAAGTGATTTTCGGGAAGTGTAATTGAACCACTGTTGCTCTTGATATACGTAAACGGTTTAGTTGGTAATATAAAGGGCAAGGCATTCGCGGATGACACGCTTGTCTATAGAGAAATCAACTCCAGAAAGGAACAGATGACATTTCAAGGGGACCTTCAGTCAATGACTAAGTGGTGTAAGGAATGGCAACTTGAATATAGAAAAATGCGCCGCTATAAACTTCACGCGTTCCAGATATTTTATACGTTGCCCATACGAAATAACCGGGTTAAAATTAAAATAGGTCAGAAGCTACAAATACGTTAGAGTTACACTCAGTAGCAACATGTCTAATCTACAACATGTCTAGTAGGGAGCTCGTCAAAACCGTTATTGCATCGGCAAACAGCGTTCAAGAGTTTTCCTCCAGATTCCTGTGAAAATGGAAAGGAAATCGCCTACTATTCGCTTGTTCGAACTATCGTGGAATACTGTTGCGCAATGTGGGGCCCTTTTGAGGAGGGCCTGGCTAGGGAGCTTGAAATGATCGACCGTAGAGCGGATAGATTTGTAAAGGGAGAGTATCGATATTATACGAGCGTATTGAAGATTTTGAGAGATCTGGAATGTAATACAATGAAGAGTAGAAAAATGGAATACAAGCTGAAAGTATTTAAAAAGTTCAATAGTTCCGAATTCGTTGAAGACGTACCCGGCATAGTTGTACGCACTGATGAAAGTTAGCGTAGGGTTAGATCCGAGTCTAACGGAAAATAAGTCGAAATAGTCGCTGTAACCAAGAAATACTACAGTTCATCTTTCTCAGACGCGATAAGATAGGCGATGAGAGGCTTTAGCTAGAGTTTATGTTGGTGCAGTGACACCCTCTGCCAAACATTTACAAATGTAAATAATGACGATCCATGCATTTCTACTTCGTTTTACAGCTTTTGTGATCGCAGCCAGAGATTTTATCCCACTCAACAAACTTTCAATTATATTATTTTGTTTGAAGAACTTTACTCTCTATTACACCAATAATTGTCAAAAATACAGTTCATCCAAGATCTGGAGTTTGATCGAAGAATTTAATGAAAATATCACCCAATTGATTAAGCTCTTCATTCAACCTGATTCTTCTAATGTATTTCGAAAAGATTGTTTATTGTAAACAGAGATGTCCAAATCAAATCCATCCAGCCAAACATGGCAACAGACGCTTAGTTAGATATTGTTTTTTAGACGCGATATACTGTTTACAGGATGGTAAAATTAGATTCAATCCTTCTTTAGATTCGTTTGTCTGTATGCATGTAATGGTTTTGGTTTGAATTGGCAGATTTTGATAAAATATGCAATGAAATTATCATAAATAATTAGCAATTCTAAATGTAATTGAATTTTCACAAATTATTTTCCGAGCAGCGAAGAAGAGAAATAAAGCGATATTCATGGATCTTTTGATTGAGTCCTCTGACAACGGACGGCTGCTGACCGATAAGGACATCCAACAGGAAGTGAACACGTTCATGTTTGCGGTAAGAAGTCAAATAAGATCTCATTCCGGTTTTTGGATGACATGTTTTGTTTAATTTCTATGCGGTAATTATAATAATTTGTTGTTTAAAATATCTTCACAGGGCCAGAATACGACGCAGCTTGCCATCAACTACTGTCTCTTCCTGCTAGGAAACCATTTTAAAATTCAGGTGAGCTCTACAGACTAAATTCAGCTGCAACCTGAACTTTTCTAATAGATCATATCATTCGTGATACCCAATCAACCTTTACTCATAGCAATCTACCGAATGCTGTCCATGTAGACTTAAGCTTAAACTATAATATGCAATATAATTGTTTAATCCACAGTCAATTATAAATTTATTTGTTGTGACTCGATGGAAATAAACACCACTGCTAAAAAAAACTCTCTCAGGAGAGGAGCTGACGTTGTTATGAGAATTTAAGTCAAGAATGGGACACATGGAGAAAACGCCGAAATAAACTTCAACGTATATAAGGAGTAAAATGTCCGGAATTTAACCGGGAATCGAACTCAGAACTCCAAAATTCCTGTCCTGTGCTTTTACCAACTAAGCTACATGAATGTCGTAATTCTCTTTGAACTTAGAAAAATTCATGCATGGATATGTAATTGTTTAAACATGAACAATCTCCGAGGTGAGAGAAGTAAATAAGATCTGCTATAATTAGGAACATACGTTTTATATCACTCCGTGAGCATGCAGCATTTTGTAAGCGGAAGGAAACTACTCCATTCACTTCAGGTGTGTTTTAAAACATTTTCGATTGTTTGGCTAATTACAGCTGATTAGAAAATAAATCGTTAAATAAAAATTGAGTATTTCCCTGGAATCATTTCTGATATAATGTTCTGCAATATTTACTCATTATACTAAAATTACGCAAACACGTTTATTAATTCATCAACTTGAGGGAGGAAAGAAATTGATAACGGGGAGTGATAGAGACATAATCGGTTAGTGGTGTTATGGCGTGCGTTCTTTCAACTTGTATCCTTTAGTTTCAAATACTCCATCGGATAAAACGCGCTTATATCTGGTGCACTGTACTGCTTCCCAACTTGTTTACGTAGTTTTCTGTTTCTTTTTCTAGAATAATAATTAGCTGCTTCGTTTATTCTCCTTAAGTAACGAGTTCTTTCTCGCAAGGCACCTAGCTTGAAGGGCGGCCGAGCCACATTGAACTTGGCCCCAACGGTCGATATTCTCAAGAGCGGGAGATAGCAGGAGAGGGGGTGAAAAGCATGCAGTGCGCATGCGTTCCATGTCTTAAGGCCGAGCCAGCTAGGCGGTGGCAGCAAGGAATAAGGAAGTGACAGTCCCATAAGACCTATAAGAATACGTTCCATGCAGATCGCTCTGGCGGCTCGGGGTGAAGCTATAGCGCGGGATACTCAAACCCATTTCACGTGTACGAAATATTCGCGAAAATTTTATTTAGCGAATAAGAACGAATTTGACGTCATTACGTCATATTCTGTTGGTTATTGCAAAATAAATATTAGAATTATAGCTTCTTACAAAAATTAATCAAATGTCATTTAGATAAATCTTACCTCATTAATCGGAAATGCAATCTTATTAATTGAAAATTCAACCTAGACTTTCTTTCACGGGATAACTAGTCACAAGGGGAAACTACAATTATGATGTTGCTTCACATGTAATTAGAACATATTTTCAATTGAAATATTTTAATAAATTTAAATAATTTTATTATAAGAGTTATGATCGAATTAAAATCAATCCTGTATTAGAATTTAGATGGTTATAAAGGAAATAACGCTGCCAAATAACAACATTCAAAATCAATTTATAATGAGTAATTTATTATAAGAAAATGTACAATAAGATTCTTCTATATCGTTTACAGCTGGATGCATAAAAATACAATACATGCCCACAATTTACACATATTGAGTTAAGTACATAATGTATTTCTCTCATATACACCACCTTTTTGAATTTCGCGAATAATTGGTTCCGGAAACTGCCGCGAAAAGCAAATTCGCGAAGTACAAGTCCAATTTCCTTCTAAGACGCAATGTTATATATGCGAGTACGGTTCTCAGTCAACCTAAAAAATTATTTTTTTTTAACGTAAATAATGCATTTTAACAGAAAATAAAGAAAGGCGTCACAGAAAATAAAGGATGGCGTTACAGCAAATGAAAACCTAGCACCATAAAGTTGAAAAGATTCTTTTAATTATCTTCAAAACGCGTAATAGCAAGTGAAAACGCTATGTTGGGATCGCTAATGTATGACGTATGCAAATTCACGAACCGCAAGCTCGTGAAGTTAAAAAAGGTGGTACATTTTATAAAACAAATAGACCAAATACACATTTTCTTCTTCATAGTAATGATGAAACACTAAGTACCCCCCACATTTAAAAATACAGCCAGACCAATTACATTTTGGTACATTCTATTAGTCTTTTGACATCATTTGACATTACAATACTTGGAACTTTCTGGCTGCAGTCCACTTTACAAACCAAAAATATGATTTCAAGCTGGCTTGTCACCCACCACTCAAACAGATGTAATCTATTTCAAGTGCAAGTTGAAGAAGCACACAAGAGTGGAAATTTACAGAAAGATATACTTTATGTTAGTATAATGCACGATTTGCATTTACTGAAGGCTGCAAAGATGTGAGATTGTATGCTCATAAGTGTATATGAGAGAAAGAAGACTACGGTGAAAAATTGAAAATTTACAGTGAAAGCAATTTTTAAAACAAACTCCTACACTGTACAAATCTCAAAAGACTTTTTTAGAGATAATCAGTTAAAATATACCAAGTTTAAAGAATAAATTTGTTTCACAAAAGGGACTTAATATCTCAAACAAATGTCGGATGGTTTATGCGTTTCACGACAATGACAGTGATCAAACAGACTAAATTCAAACACACACATGCACTCAACTCAATCAAAAAATTTATCAAGTTTACGGAAAAATTTTGTTTCACGCCAGGAACTTGATATCCCAAACAAATGTCTGATAATTTGTGCATCTCACGACAACGACCAAACAGACTAAATTCAAACACACACATGCACTCCACTCAATCACAAAATATATCAAGTCTACGAAAAATTCTGTTTGATACCTCCTTGAAATGTTAATGATATCCTGCATTTCTTGGGAGCGGGTAATTGATTTTGGGGTACCCATGCGAAACAGTCTTGCTCGAAGACCAGTGATGCAGCTGCGATACCTTTGAATTCTTCCAAGCGTTCTAGGTGTTTACTGGCTCCTTCCTGTAAATGGCCTCCTTGGTGTGGAAGAAACAGCTGCTCGACCTGGTGGCAACTGAAGGCCATGACTTCCTTCTTCATGGTCTCTCTCTGCCATTTGCTGTTCACCTATTTTAAAGAGATATGCAACTCATGTATTTATTTGTTATTCAGAAATTGTCATACTAATTGTTTAATAGACACAAGTACATTGGGATACGGAGAAAGAAAAATGTAAAACCTTACTAGAACATGAAGGGAGTTCATGCCATTAAAAACTCCCACCAACATTACACCTTTCACCTGAGGATAGCACATGAAAATTGTACATTATTAAGAACTTATTGTATGATGGAATTCAAGATTATGAATGTATTCTAGTTACAAATATTACAAATAATACCACGATTTCCAAATTTTTAAGCAGCGAGTTAAATAATCAAACGGGTCAACCTAATAATAGCAATTGCCGGCCTTGGTAGATGGGTGGTTAGCGTGTCTGGCTCCCAATGCTAGGGTCGCGTGTTCGAATCCTGCCGAGGGCATGGTTGTATGTGTTCGTCTTTGTTAATGTTATTACACTCATTGTAAAAGGCCGTTAACGGCTGTTTATGAGCTAATATAAAATAAATAAATAAATAAATAAAATTAACATAACGAACATACCTGGTAACCTGTTTAGGAAAATGGAAAAGCGAAATTTGTTTATCAACTCGGCAACCACTAAAATTGGTACACCAAACTGCAGAACAATAGTTGCTCCTGATAAGCTTAGCTAGGGATACGAAAAAAGTATCAATACTTTACTCACATCGGTAATTTCCTTTCGATACCAAGTACTTTTGTACTCGATTCTTTTCTTTCGATTTTCTAGTGACATCGGTACTTTCGGCCCGATACTTTTGTGGTATCGATACTTGTCATTCTATACATCATGTGATTACGGTATCGATACTTCCGTTTCGATATCGTGTCCCTAAGCTTAGCTTTAACCGCCATTTTTCAGATTCAGAATGACGCCATGACGTCAACCCCATGACAAGGAATCCCATGACACCAAGGAATACGTTAAAAACAATATTAATATATAGACTGTAACTATATTAAATTTATATTATATTATTATTATTTAAATTATTGAAGCTGAAATGTTGACATTTTAGTGGTAGTTATGAAAAGTTTACAATTTAAACCGAGATACGGAGGCCGCAACGGTCGGCGATGCTACTACCCTCTATAGGTATTCGCAAAAACGTACAAGTGACACGGGTGGTGGCACGGCCAGGCATGGCGCTGCCCGTTGGTGTGGGGGAACTCCCCGCCGGACTCTCCGCCCACTCCACCCGTAAATTCTCTTACCAACCGGAGTATTGTGCTGCTTCACGATAAATTAAACTTATTAAAGACTCAAAAATGAAATCAATCTTTTCAAAAACAATTTTTTTCTTTCTGTGAATATTGGTAGGGCCATGGCTCCATGGCCCTATGCCAGCGGCCGCTCCTGATAAACTGGTTGCCGTACTCTAACGTTGGAAGCGGCTTCACATGAATTTACGCCAAACGATTATATTTAAACAGACCATTTAAATAATTCAATGAAACCTTGACTGCACAAAGAGAATTTCAGCCCCAAAAAGTACTTCTCACGTGGAATATACTCGATGAAATGTCAACAGACGATACACTAAAAGTTTGCCTTCGAAAGTGACAACCATTCATGATATAAGTATATTCTATGTTGAAAGAATAAGCCATTTGTATGGCAGTGCTAGGAGCAACAATAGTTTAACTGAACATCAACTTCAATTCCCAATTATCCTCAAATCGTATTCGAAGACTTCCAGCAACAACTGAATGGCTACTGCTGCGGAGTATTTTCCGTCACTTTTGCTGTGTTCATTGCTAATATAGAGCCAAAAAACAGATTTTTACCGGCATTGCTATGCGATCACATTTATGATTTATTTATGAAAGTAAAACATTACATCTTTCCCATGGAACTCCTGTTATTTACAACCCTTATATATATAACAGCTTACGGAAAAGGAAAGGTAAAATGGATATATGGATGTCAACAAGGTGTTGGGATGAGGAAACCCAGTGAGCACTCACCAATCAGACGACTTCAGGTTGGCGAGGCCCCGGGGATGTCGAAGCGACACACGTAAAAGAACACTAAAACACAGAAACATCACAAACGTAGAAGCTTTCGGAATTGTTCCTTCATCAGCTACAGAGAGAGAACTGATGGCGGTGACACTGGGTGGAGGCGTGGGGGTGGAAGGGTAGTGCGGAAAGGTCGAGGATTGGAGGATACGGATGGGGTTGGGGATTGGTAGGGGGTTGGGAGAAGACAGAAAGGGAGTGAAAAGCTATCGAAGTTTGAGGCCAGGGGGAGTGAAGGAGTTTAGGAGATGGATATGCGAAAGCTCCCACTGACGTAGTTGGGGAGCCGAAGCATTATCGGGGAGAGCGCGAACGACTCTCACTGTGAAGCAGTTGTTAAACTTTAAATTATGTTTGTTCGCATGAACGGCCACCGGCAGCGGGCGTTTGAGAATGACGCTGTTGCGGTGGCCGTTCATGCGGATGTTGAGGGGATTGCTGGTGAGGCCAACATAAAAGGCGGGACATTGGGTGCATCTCAGGAGGTAAATGATATTGCGGGTGGTGCAGTTGGTGGTGGAAGTTATGGGGTAGGTGATGTTGGTTGTGGGACTGGAGAAGGAGTTGCAGGGGGGGTTTATTGGACATGTTAGACATCGGGGTCTACCGCAGGGGTAAGATCCGGCAGGGTGTAAAGGCGTGGGTGCTGGGGGTTCTTTCTTCCATAGAATATTTGCCAGATTAGGGGGACGGCGGAAGGAGAGCATCGGTGGTCTGGGAAATGGAATCTGGTGAGGGGAGGATGAGAGGATAAGGTGGGCGGCTTTCAGGATGTTTTTCAGAATGTCGTGGATGCCGGGGAAATACAGGGTGGTTAGGGTGAGTTGGAGGGTGGAATCGGTGGTGGTGTGGGCATTGGGGTGGGAGTTAGGGGTGGCGGGTGCGACTGCCCGCCGGATTTGGTCTCGGATCAGATCCGGCGGGTATCCGCGCTGTAAGAAGGCATGTTCGAGGGTGGAGCAGTACTCGGACAGGGAATCTCTGTCCGAGCAGATTCTCTGCCCTCGTCGGGCTAGGGCGTAGGGAATAGAGGTTTTGGTGTGGAGGGGATGGCAGCTGTCGAACTGGAGATATTGAAGGCGGTTGGAAGGCTTGAGGTGCACGCTGGTGTGGATTTTGTTTTCCCGGATGGAGAGATCGACATCCAGGAAGGTGATGTTGGAGGCAGAGGAGTGGTGGGTGAAGGAAAGCGTGGGGTGGGATGAGAGGCGTTGTAAAAAAGATTGTAGGGAGTCGGGTCCATGTGTCCAGAGAAGAAAAATATCGTCAATATACCTCAGCCATAGGAGTGGTCTGGGGGAAACGTCAAGAAAGCGTTCCTCCCATTCACCTAAGAAGACATTGGCATAGGAGGGCGCCATGCGAGTGCCCATCGCGGTACCTTTTATTTGTAGGTATTGGCGCCCTCCGAAAGAGAAGTTGTTTTTTTGGAGCACCATTTCAGCCAGCTTCGTTAGGAAATGGGAGGATGGTCTTGTGTCAGGTGGTCTGGAGTCCAGTAATTTTCTCAGGGCGGACAGTCCTTGGTTGTGAGGGATGTTGGTGTAGAGGGAGCAGACGTCTATAGTGGACATAATTGTGTTAGGTGGGAGAGGGGAAGGGAGTTATTTTAGGCGTAGTAGAAAGTGGTTTGTGTCTTTGATGAAGGATGGGATTTGACGGACGAGAGGTTGTAGGTGGGAGTCAACATAGGCAGAGATGCGTTCCGTGGGAGAAGTCGTCTGATTGGTGAGTGCTCACTGGGTTTCCTCATCCCAACACCTTGTTGACATCCATATATATATATATATATATATATATATATATATATATACACACACACTAGTAGAAGGTGCTTGCATTATGCAAGCATATCATCTCACCTTGAAAAAACATTCATTTTTCAGACGGATATTTTATCGTTACAAATATTTTTTAAATTCTAATGATTTCACCTCCGCAGCGATTTTCGTTTTTCCCCATGTAAAAATAATACATAGTAATTCTAATTGTTTAAAATTTAAACATTTTTAACGGCCGCCTCAATACATATATGGAGAGAAAGATGTTTGTTCGTGCAAATGCACTACTCTGTAAATAATTTGAAATTTTCAGCTTCCTAGCTCATCCAGTAGCACCTAAACAGTTATCTATTTGTTTAAACTTTAAGAATTTTTAACTGCCAAAGAAATTAAAACATCAAAATTTGTATAATCCCTATTTCGTTTTTTTTACAATTTCTATCTCTGAAAAAATTTCAGCTCCGTAGAACATTTGGAAATACATAAACCTTGAAAATTTGTTTAAACAATTGCGAATTTTTAGCGGCCGCATTGTTGCACTTTTTGAAGATTTTCGTTTTTTCTAGTCGGTTTTGCACAAAATCCTACCTAAGAAAAAAATTTCGAATCTCCAGCTCATCTGGAAGTGCCTAAACATTAGTATCCTCCTCCTCTGTAAGAAACGTCTATATATAATGATAAGTTGCATTATACGCCAATACCCACAATGTCCCCTTCAATAGTTGCTACAATGTTAGGATTATTCGCGCTTTACCCTATGACACTCCTGCCCCCCTTCTCCGACACTGGGAACTAGCACATATCCATCTTCTCGACTCTTTTTCTCCGCCTGGCCTCAACCTCCGTTAACCCTATTAGCTCCCTTACAATGTCTCCTCCGTTACATTGTAGCTATTCGCACTTTCCCTTATCACACTCCCTCCTTATTGGCTATCCACCCCTCCTACTCCCCACCTCCTCCAATCATCGACCTTCCCACATCACCCTGTCATTTCCCGCCTAGTGTGTCACTTGCAGATACTCTTTCGCTGAAGAAGGGCATAGGCCCGATAAGCTTGCGTGTGCTTTTTTGTTTTTTTTTTGTGTTTGTGTATTTTACGTGTCTCTTCGACGCCCCAAGCAGCCTGCCAGCTTGGTCCTCAACTTGGTAAGTGTCCGCTGGGCTTCCCTCAACACCTTGTTGCCACCCTCATCACTACCTTTTATTTTCCTTAAATTAATTTATATATATATAAATATATATTCCACTTTTCAGTTACTATGAAGATTAATAAACTACATATCATAATAGCTTTGATTTATTGCTTCTAACGAGAATCACGGAACGCATCTCTGCTTTTGTTGACTCCCACCTACAACCTATCTTCCGTCAAATCTCATCTTTTATCAAATACACTAACCTTTTTCCACAACGCCTCAAATTACTCCCTTCCCCTTTCCCACCTAACACAATCATGTCCACTATAGACGTTTGCACCCTCTACACCAAATTCTTCACAACCAAGGAATGTTCACCCTGATAAAATCACTTGACTCAAGAACATCTTACGCAGGACCCTCCTTCCATTTCCTAACGGAGCTGGCTGAATTGGTGCTCCAAAAAAACTTCTCTTTCGGAGAGCGCAACTACCTTCAAATAAAAGGTACCATGATGGACACTCGCATGGCACCCTCCTATGCCAATGTCTTCTTAAGTGAATGGGAGGAACGCTTTCTTGGCGTATACCCCATGCCACTCCTATGGCTGAGGTATATTGACGACATATTTCTTCTCTGGACGCATGGACCTGACTCCCTACAATCCTTTCTAAAACGCCTCTCTTACCACCCCATGCTTTCCTTCGCCCACCAGTCCTCTGCCCCCAAAATCACCTTCGTGGATGTCAATCTCTCCATCCGATAAAACAGAACACCAGCGTGCACCTCAAGCCATCCAACCGCCTACAATACCTCCACTCCGCAGCTGACACCCCCTCCACACCAAAACCTCAATATCCTACGCCCTAGCCCGCCAAGGGCGGAGAATATGCTCGGACAGATACTCGCTGTCCGAGTCCTGCTCCACCCTAGAAAATGCATTTCTCCAGCGCGGATACCCACCGGATCTGATTCGGGGCCAAATCCGGTGAGCAGTCGCACCCACCACCACTAACTACCTCCCCAATATCCACGTCATCATCGACTCCACTCCCCAACTCACCCTAACCACCCTTTTTTTCCCCGTCATCCACGACATTTTGAGGAATATCCTAAAAGCCGCCCACCCTATCCTCACATCCTCCCCCGCCAGGTTCCATTTTCTACACCAACGACCCTCTCCTTTCGCCAACTCCCCAATCTGGCAGGCATTTTATGGAAAAAAGAACCCCCAGCAACCACTTCCCTGCACTCTGCCGGATCTCACCCCTACGGTAGACCCCGATGTCTCACTTGCCCAATAAATCTCCCCTACAATTCCTTCTCCAGCCCCACCACTAAAATCACCTACCCCATAACTTCTTCTACTAACTGCACCACCCATAATAACATTTACCTCTTGAGATGCACCAAATGTCCCGCTTTTTATGTTGGCCTCAACAGAAATCCCCTCAACATCCACATGAACGGCCACCGCAACAGCGTCATTCATAAATGACCGCTATCTGTGGCCGTTCATGCGAAATATCACAACCTAAAATTTAATGATGGCTTCACGGTGAGGGCCATTCGCGATCTCTCCGATATTGCTTTGGCTCCTCACCTCTGTCTGTGGGAGCTTGCACATCCATCTTCTAAACTAATTCACCCCCCCTGGCCTCAACCTTCGCTAGCATTTCACTCCTTTTCTGCTATTCCCCACCCCTCCGCATCCTCCTGTCCCCGACTTTTCCGCTCTATCTTTCCACGCCCATGCATCCACCCAGTGTCACTGCCATCAGTTATCTCTCTCCTGTGCTGAAGAAGGGATCGCCCCCGAAAGCTTCCATTTTTTTGTGTTTGTTTTACGTGTGTCACTCCGACACCCCCAGCAGCTCGCCAACCTGAAGTCATCTTATTAGTGAGTGCTCACTGGGCTTCCTTATCCCAACATCTTGTGCCATCCATTTATCCCACTTACCTTTCCTCTTCCATAAGCATATATATATACTAGTAGAAGGTGCATGCATACTGCAAGCATTTCATCTCACCTTGAAAAAACATTAATTTTTCAGACAGATATTTAATCATTACAAATATTCTATTAATTCTAAAGATTTCACCTCCGCAGCGATTTTCGTTTTTCCCACATGTAAAAATAATAGTTTAAAACAATCCCCAAATGTTGCAATATTATACATTTTACACTTTCTCAATTATGGGGTACTAATGCTACACTTTTCAGCCAAATTTTAAAGTTGTAGCACATCTAGAAGTAAAATAATATTTTTCTAATTGTTTAAAATTTAAACATTTTAAACGGTTTTTGCAATATATATATGGAGAGATTGAAATTTTTATTTGTGCAAATACACTGTTCTGTAAACAATTTGAAAATTGCAGCTTCCTAGCTCATCCCGTAGTACCTAAAAAATTATTAAACTTTAATGTTCAAATGGGGTTAAAACAACCCCTAAAAATTAACAATTTTAAAATTTCCATTTTTATAGTTGGTTATGAGAAAAGTTCTATAATCTTGCAAAATTTCAGCTTCCTAAACTTATTAGATTGGTCTACACACTAGATTACGTTTTCCCATGCTAACTTATGGGAGATATTCCGGGGTCTCTGGAGTCGAACCCAAGACACTGTAAGCAAAAGTAACAATAATTCCTAATAGATATTGCGGCCATCTAGCAACACTGTTAATTTCATTTTTCTAGTTTACCGGTAAGTGCCCATAATTAATTTACAAAAATGGCGCAATGCTTTTCTTATGGGAAAAAACGCAACTTTCGGAATTTCTGGAGTCGAACTCATGTCACTTGGGTAAGAAGTCTCATTTTATCTGTAGGTTTCTCCATCATATCTACAAAAACTGAAAATTTGAGCTCTCTAGCTCTTGTAGTTTGGGCTGGACATTAGTATCCTTCTGTTTTATGTTATATCCTCCTCTGTAAGAGTCGTCGATATATAATGATATATATATATATATATATATATATATATATATATATATATATATATATATATATATATATATTCCGATTTTTTATCAGGATACGTCCTAAAAGCACAGATAATGACGCAATAATCCTAACAAACAAAATATCCTAGTTTTCCATAAACTTTAGTGTAACACTTAGGCCATTGTCTTAATGATGATTATTGTTGTTGCTGATACAGGACGATTCGAATCGCAAAACTTGAAATACGAAAATTTGGACGTGAGCCGATCGTCGGATAATTTGGAAATTACGAATAGGTACCTTAATTTTGCGAAAAGTTAGAAAAAGTCTGTGAATCTCTTGAAATTTATTGCCTGCTTATCGCGATGTTACCTTGGAGATCGCGTTGGTTTATTTACGAATTTAGATCTTGGTGTAAGGCGATTTTTTTAAGCGCTTGCGGTATGCAAGCAACAACAAATCGCTTATATAACTATTTGACTCTAGTCGTCTCGTTCCTACATTCGAATAACATAGTAATAAGTGCAGCGTATCATTATTTGCCTTTTTAAATTACTTGACTGGTGACTTGAACCTAAGAGCGCCTAAAAGAATTAAAATGCATTTTTCTGTAGCTGATTTTCAAGTACACATCGTTTGGATGATCGAATCTGTTTTTAACACGAAAATTGTACGTTTTTCATGCGAAAAAACCATCTTCGTGAATGTAAATCCCATTTCAGCTTATTTAGCGATATTACGGAGTGCATTGCATCATATAAAAAAAGCATACATGAGTATCATATTTATCTATATTAGTGGTACCCGCAAAAACCTTTGCTAAATCAGTCAGAAAACTGTCTGTTTAAAAGTAATAATAGCCCATTTCTCCTTATAAAATTAGACAACTGATATTTTGAATTTCATGTTTTTTTATAATTTATATGTGCAATTTTAATTGCTTCTCCCTTAAAAAAGAGGTAACATTCCATTACTGAAATTATGAAAGAAGATTATTTTCTTTTGGTCAAACGTCAAAAATTCCCACAGTCCTCACGCAGTTTACTGAATAATAATTATCTGCAATTATTAACGTTGCAATCTATTAAGTTTGACGCTGCCTGAACCATAATTTCGATGCTTAATAGAAGCTAATTCAATCGGAGGCAACAATGCGGGTCGCCTTGGCAACACTCGAAAAGAGTACGGAAAAACAATAAAATTTCGAAAAAAAACGCGTTTCTGACAAATTCTTCCGTGTAACATCTTAACATTGAAAGAAAATATATTTTATAGTTTTAGCAGTCGAGTAAAGTAAAAACGGAGGTATTCGGTGTATATTTAACTATTTTAATAAGAATAGAATAAAAACTAATCTTAAATTCTTTACTCCAATTCTGCTGGTTATCGGAACCTCCACAAAAGAACGTGCATAACGAAACAATACTGAATCAATTGGCGAAAAAACAAAGTCTCTATGTGCTTTCGTTTAGGAGTTAGCGCGTCTGAGAGACGGACAGACAGTTGGGCCTCCACAAGAAAACGTATACAAGTATACGGAATACTGAACCGATTGGCGAAAACACGAAGTCTCTCTATCTGCTTCCGATTAGGAGGAGTTGGTGCGTCAACCAGACAGACGGACAAACCGAACGTAAAAGCGCACTTTTTTGAAAAACCTCTAAAAAAAATTGAAACAAGTGAAGGAAGAATTGCGGAGCAAATTTCATAGGATGCTTTTTCCTTGTTTTGGGATTATGACGTCATCATAAGGTTACATCTATGAATGAGATCGATGGCCTCGTAATACATTCTATGAATTCCTTTAAAAGTATTATAGATCTACATCTACATGATAGCCTGCAAGTCACCTTTTTGGTGGATGGCAGGGGGTGCAGTGCACCAAAGGTCTCTAGTTTTCCTGCGCTATCTTTTCCTATTATGTTCTCTTGTCGTCCTAGGGAAAAACGATCCTCTATATTATACCAATGCTATGTAATAATAAGTTTCCCATTTAATAACACTGGCCTCGTTTCTATTGCAGTTTTACTTCTCATTGTTAAAAACTGTCAAAGTGTTACCTCTTTTTAAGATTAAAATCAATTGCCCGCTCTCATTCGACGAGGATTGGAATTCTGTTTAAAAAATATAAACCTCAATCCTTCATCTACAGAAATGTTTGTCCCGAGCCCCTATTTTAATTTTAACTAATTTTAAAATTAAAATTTACACTGTCCTGCACCCATATCATGCTTATCTTGACCGAATATATAAGCGATTAAAAGAAAAGCGCTAAGGAACACTCATTGCAGGTATGTGCACATCTCCAATGGCCAAAGCAAGGTAACAATAAAAAATCTGCATTTCGGCTAAAATGCAGTCGCCTTCAGTGACAATTCACCGAAAGTAGTTGTATATTCTGCAACTAAATTTGATTCTTCACCAGACTGAAATACTATGGACAACTAAGCATTCTATCTCACCATTCATATTTCTATTAATTAATTAAGTAATAGAGAATTTTCCTTCGCTATTAATTCTTATTCCTCTTTATTTGTTGAATCAGGATCGAGTGAAGGAAGAGCTAGATGCGATATTTGGTGACTCAGACAGAGATCCAACGACCTCCGACCTCAGGGAAATGCGATACTTGGAGCAATGCATAAAGGAGGCTCTTCGCCTATATCCATCGGTTCCTGTGATTGCTCGAAGACTCACGGACGACGAAACCATAGGTTGGCAAGGAAAAGCAGTCGTAATTAATCAAACATATTGCTTCCACATGTCATCTTGAAAATAAAATCCTGCCTTAGTGGCAATCATTTTAAAACGAAGACTTTTAGGGAAGACATAAATTTTTAAATGTATTGGTAGAAGACTTGGCCTTCTAGCCAAATATTTTTAGTTGTCGAAACCTCCTAACAACCTTAGCATGTAAAATATGATGATTATTAAAATTCAATTTTAATCTTTTTTTACACCAAATTATTATTTTTTCAAGTTAAACAGTTTTCATATTCATAATCTTCAGGCTTAAAATGCATGTTTTCTAACATTTTCTTCAACTAAAAAGGCAAACACACCCTGCCAGCTGGGGCCGATGTTCTCATTTTGCCTTACGTCCTTCATCGGAATGCTGAGCAGTTCCCAGACCCGGAGACATTCAACCCGGACAATTTTCTTCCGGAGAGGGTGAAGAACAGGCATCCCTACGCTTACATTCCATTCAGTGCTGGTCCGCGCAACTGCATAGGTGAGAAACATGGCGATTCGATTATTCAGAGACCGGGATCGAACCGGAACCGAACCAAAGACGATGAACCGACAAAAACGGATATTTTTGGCCGTAATGGAACGGAACCGTAACCGAAAAAGATCGATTCTGAACCGAAGCTGAAAACCGTTATTTATTCCGTTCCTCTTTTCGGTTTGCAAAAATAACGTATGCGAATGGCGTGATTTTCCAAACCACTAAGGTCCAAGGGTCGTTTTCAGAATATGACGTTCGTGTACTCCATTTACTGAAAGACGTATTTTTGCTAGACCGAATGAAGTGACTCGGTGCCCTGCAGTTCTCACAACACCCCTTCCATGGTCATTGATAAGGTCCGGGGCCCCCGTAGGCAGGGCCGGCTTCAGACTTTTGACCGCCCTGAGGCGGGAAATCTATGGCCGCCCCCCTCACCCTCATGTTCCGTGTTGATCAGGAGTTCACACTTTGTTACCTTATTAATATTTAAAATTACCACACAATATTTGCCAATTTTACCTTAAATGCTCAATTAATAAACAAATATTAATGTGTAAGAAATAACATTAATGTTCTGTGTGTGTGTGTGTGTGTGTGTGTGTGTATATATATATATATATATATATATATATATATATATATAAAACAACTTACGGAAAAGGAAAGGTAAAATGAATATATGGATGTCAACAAGGTGTTGGGATGAGGAAACCCAGTGAGCACTCACCAATCCGACGACTTCAGGTTGGCGAGGCCCCGGGGATGTCGAAGCGACACACGTAAAATAACACAAAAACACAGAAACATCACAAACGTAAAGCTTTCGGAACTACTCCTTCTTCAGCTACAGAGAGAGAACTCAGTTCTCTCTCTGTAGCTGAAGAAGGAGTAGTTCCGAAAGCTTTACGTTTGTGATGTTTCTGTGTTTTTGTGTTATTTTACGTGTGTCGCTTCGACATCCCCGGGGCCTCGCCAACCTGAAGTCGTCTGATTGGTGAGTGCTCACTGGGTTTCCTCATCCCAACACCTTGTTGACATCCATATATATATATATATATATATATATATATATATATATATATGCCATCTGCCATCATCTATTATTACTGGTAATATTACAAACATTTATATAAAATACCGAAAAATAAAACTCATCTTTCATTTAATTTATTTAAAAAACATTCATCTACATTTTATGGCTGCAAAGTCGTCAATTATGTCTTCATATTTCAAAGACTCCATAATGTCACTTTCTATGGACATAAATGATAGACCAGTTAAACGGTCGTCAGATATTGTTGTACGTAAAGAATTTTTTATAATTTTTAACTTAGAAAATGACCTTTCTGCTGTAGCCACTGTCAAAGGTAGAGTTAGCAATATTCTAATGGCTATTGGGATAAACATCACTTAAGTTGTTTTGGTGAATGAAATTCAATATATCTAGTGGTAATGATTCTGGGGTGATTTGTTTCACTAAAACACTCTTCACTCATATCTTGAGCGTCTAAGTCACTTTCTTTACCAACACTTAACATAGTCTGCAAATTTTTACAGTGAATTAAAATTGTTTTCTTGTCCATGTTTTTCAATTCACTTAAGTCATGCAAGAAACAAAAATATTTACTGTGGTGTTTGAGGAGCTGGAACCTCTCCTTTATGGAAGAAATTGTTTGATCCAATACAAAATAATAAAAATTTACTCGGAAGTTGTCTTGAGGATCTAGTAAACTTTGAGCAACGTGCGCATATTCAAAATTGGTATTCCTCTGGTTTGAAATGGATATATAAATAATGGAAGATGTAAAAGGTACCGAAAAACTATTTAAATAGAAAAAGTTATAAATTAGAGAGAAAAAGTGTAGATTAGAAAAAATATTAAAGGATTTATTTATATTACAAGGGCTTAACTAATAATGATAGCTTGAATAAGATTTTTATTTTTGCAGATAAATTTATGTAACTTGAGAATAGAAAAGATCCTTGCTATAAAAGTTTATTGAAATTGTTGCGATTCAATAAATTATTTTATATTATTATTACCCGGTTTTTAATCACATTATCTATATCTATATTTTTGCCAAATAAATTTTTAATTTGGAGATTCAACATAGAACCCTTGCATCAAACGGAATTTTTAAGTATTATAAATAATTAAAATTTTTCGGGACGGATTTTGAAGTTGATAGATTTCCGGGGCGAATTTTGATGTTGATCCCAAAATTCGAACTTGCATTAAACAACAATATTTGGAAGGAAACCGCATATTTTAATTTACAGTGGATTCGTAGGAATAAGACACTCGATTGAAATTTCTGTAGAAAATATGCGTCCCACGTTTGTCAATTCTATCATTTAAATAAAGTTAAAAAGAAACCATTCATCGAGAATTCTTAAGTTATGATCAAAGGCACAGCAACTAATACTAATATTCATATAAGACAAAGGGAAATTCACTATTTTGATATCAATGATTGACCTGAAAATTTGAAATTTTGTCACTTATTAAATTAATTAAGTTGATGAAAATCTTAACAGGAAAAAAGAACTTGCTATCTTGAGTAGGGGGCAAGAGATTTATCGAGTTTATCGTACAATAATGGAAAGATACTAAATAAAAGTAATGATTATTATCTAAGGGCTAGATAAACGAATAACATCCTTCAAGAAAAGGATAATATGTTTAAAATTTTAATCTTGCTATCAATCGTACTTAATTCGAAGAATCAAGAAATAGAACTATTATTAAGCCCGACAATAACTTAACTATAAGAATTCACTTTGGATATAAGCATTAAACTCACATTTTCCACATTTGTGTAGGAAACACATAAAGAAAATCAAAGAAAAGGGATTAATTTAGTAGGGATAGTATGGAGAAGAATTCATGGGAGTTGCTCTGCAACTGAGAGCGGCGATATTTATAGTCAGTCAGGACTTTCCAGTCATAAACGCCGGTAGTGTTTCCTCACAACAAAGGGTTTAGCGAAGTATGGGGTGGGAAGTTTATCCGACAAAACGATCAGTCCAAATATTAAGGTTAGTGTATTTTTTCAACTTTTGAGATTTTTACATTGAATGACTGAATTTGACTTGCAAGTTATTATAGGAATCATCCGTAACGTTAGGGGTATTTATGGCACGGCGAAAATGTCGACATCGGATAACATTAATAAGAATAATTATTCCGAGAAATGTCACAATACATTGCGAAATAATTGAAGTAAATCTCTCGAAATAAATCAGATTACTAAAATAATAGTTCAATATGAATATAAACAGTAACAATTCATTAAATTCAAACTAACCTCTCCTTTGGAAGACGATGCGCTGAGTGAAGATGTACCACGTAGTGATGAGAGAAGGTCTGGATTGTTAGGATATCCTTCTACCAAAATTAAAATAGTTTTCTTAAACAAAACCCCAAGTGCGAAACCGAAGCAAGTAAAACCAAATGATTAAAATACTAACCAATTCTATTAGTTTTTACGCAAAATGCACATTGTCACTGAAAAAATGCGATATGACTCTCTCTCGCTCTCTTTGCGATGTTACTTCTTCCACAAACGAAGAAAATCTGAGGGTGTACAAGTAATACCTTTTTCGAGAGATTTTGAGAGGTAATGGAGAGAGGGTGAAGAGACCCATGTGTCAAGTTTTCTTGAGAATTTTCGTACAGAAAGAAGCCGTCAAAGACCTGGTGGTTCCTGCCCTCCAATTATTACTTTCCTTTAAAAACATCCGAAAGAGTGCTATAAAACATTTTCTCTACTCTCGTGCAGATCGCACCATTTCTTGGGTTCTCAGAGAGTGGAAAGGGCTCAGGGAGGCCTCATGTCCTTTTAGGTCACATATGTCGATGGAACCGATGTGAAAAAATTTCCCCCACTTTCTTGAAAACATCCTTTTTTTCCCTTCACCCTCGGAGACAATGGAGACGGCAAGCTTGTAAAAACTATCTCGTGGATCCGACCCGCACATTTGCCACCCCTGCATTTTGATGTTGAAGACTATGGAAATGCAAAAGTAAAGGGCTTTGTTTCCCGTTATACTTCCCTCAATTTTCCCAAATGTGGCTACTTGAGCTGGGTGGCCGCTCTTGCTGCAAGACCGAACTTGCTGAGGAAAAACTCATTATGTGACCACAAACGGAATTAGGCCGCCCCCTTGAGAGTGCGCCCTGAGGCGACTGCCTCACTTGCTTACCGTCTGAAGCCGACGCTACCCGTAGGGATTCCCCTGATTATGGAGCCCTCGCGCAACTGCCGTTAATTGCCTTTTTGGTTAAGACAAGATAGGCTTTTAAAAATGTTTAATTTACAGTTTTCATGATGTATATATATATATACTAGTAGAAGGTGCTTGCGTACTGCAAGCACTTTATCTCAACTTGAAAAAATCTTTATTTTTCAGAGATATTTCATCATGGGAAAAACATTGAGTCACATCACGTAAATCATTTATTGTAATATTTCTAAAAATCGCATTAATTGGGTCTTTTGCTTTGCGCGTCAAGCTCTACTTTCAGAATTAACTGCGACGAACTCATTGCTAGAAGCTTTAAGTTTATTGTATTTAATTATTTTTAGCTACAAAAAGTTCAGACTATGTACATCCCTTTCGATGCAGCCTGCGACTGGAGCAGGCATTTCGATCGACTTGATGAATTTGCGTTTTCTCCCGAGGCAATGCCTTTGGCTAAAAAATGTGCTCATAAATTGTGCTTCCAGATTTAAATTTAAGAGAAAATGTAGCACTCTAAATCAGGGACGGCAATCTTACAGAACATGTACCACTTTTGACACGCAACAGAAGAAATTGTTTATCAACTGTCTCCTTAATATTTTTCCATTTCTGACAAATTATAGAAAATTATTTGTACCTAGATTGCAATTTAGATGATAAAATTTAAAAAAATGTAATTTTGAAACTTGAGCAAAAAAGGTTTGCCGCTCCTATCCTAAATCATCCCGGAACATTAGAAATTTTCTAGATAAAATTATAAAATATAAATATATTATGAATAAATTTATGAAACGTTGTAAAATGCTATGTAAATAAAATATTAATGAATTTGAAATTCTAAAACAAAGTATAGTGGATTTGAAAAATCAAATAAATGTTGATTTGTGACAGCAAAACAACAGCTTTACATCAAATTAGAAATTAGAAAAGAAAAAAGATTTTTAACGGCTTTCAAATAAATCATAAATTCCCTTGGAACAAAATTAAACATTCGTATAAAAGGAACCGTTCACAAATCAAATAACGCAAAATGGCGAGGGAGGAATTTATAGGGTCTTGTTTGTCCGAGTGTGGGATGGGGGGGGAGCTTGCCCGATGTTGCGTGACAGGTTTTCGCTCAGGTTACTTATTATTTCGCTTTCAACTCAAACTCGAAAATAAATTTCTCATCTGTGATTGTAAGTTTTTTATTAAATTTAATCTTTGAGTTTATTATAAAATTTATATGAAACAAAGTAATGGGGGATAACGTCTGCAACTAAAGCGCTTTTGCACAATTAAAAATACATAGTGCTTTACCTAAATACAACGTAAATAGTGTTATTAATGTAAACTAAATTAATGTTAATAAAATGATCTAGTCTGCCCGTTGCTGCGCTGCTTGCGTTTTAAATTGGTTTGCAAAAATTTCGTTACATTCATTAACTGCCAAAAATATCTTACAATCAATTATGTATTCACGAAACCTATGCATCTCAACCCAAAGACCGGGAGTGGGCGAACCTTTTATGTGGCGGACAGAATTAACAGTTGCGGGTTCTTAGGCGGGCCGAATAAACAAATGACAATCCTTCGGCGAGCCACATTAGAGTTCACATTGGAAGTTAATTGAGATAATGCGAAGGATTACTTAAAATAGACAATTAATAATCTCTTAGCATCATAACATCACTGGAAAAGGTTTTCCAACGATAATTTAAAAAAAATACTCAACATGCAACACATCTGTATTGCATGCCACGTTTCGATTTCACAATGACATCGTGGGCCTGAGGCGGCCCGTGGGATGTAGTTTATCTAACCCTGCCATAGTTGAAGGGAATCACTAAGGGAACCAAATGAAATTTGCTGCATGCTGACCGTAGTTGAAAAGGCGCATTGTTAGAATCAGGTACATCGCTGCTTATTATAAAGCCTCAGTTTAATAAGATTCTAACGGAGGTGGCCTTAGGGTTCTTGGAGCCCTGGATAAGATATTCTTTTGGTGGTCCTTAGCCTACATGAAAGTCAGATATTTCAGATTTAAATTTAACTTTGACGTACTCATGGAACTGAAAAATAAAGGAAATAACAGAGGAAGTCACCTTTCTTCCTAAACTTTTGAAACTGACCAGCCATCATTACACTACCTCGATACTCATTGCGCGTAGTCAAGAGGGAATCAGCAGATGGCAAAAAATGAAGCTGAAATGAACGTATGTGAATTATGACCTCCGTTTACTGTAAAAAAATACTTGAAATTTGAGCCACTTCCTTGCTAATTTAGCCCATTTGTTTACTTATTTTTACCTGAACAACATTTAAAGAACATAGATAAATGGATCCGTCCACTCCTTCTAGGTGTTGCAATTTCAATGTCGACCAGTTTTCAAACTATAAGCACCTTGGCGTTCGCGGACATACAGTTGGCCACCTCTGCAAGGCGAGGCAACCTTCCAGAGAAAAACAGAATTTCGCGGCACCTCAGCCTTGAAACCGGATTTCACCCGATTTGTTTAAAAAAAAACCCGAAAACTACCTCTCGACTGCGATTTCATTTTCAATCCGAAAAATATATTCCTCACTTATACATTGGCAAATGTGTTGCCATGAATTTCACGCGTTCCAGGCGCTTAAATCGTTATCCTTATAAAATCCCTGGGTGTGTGTGTGCATACTGTTTCCGAAAGATAACACCGCGTAGATTAACGAAAGGGATATTTTATTTACCAAAATCTCCTAAGATGTGTCGAAATATTTTGGTATTAAATCATGGCGCTGGTCAATGGACTTGAGAATGAAGCGGGTTCCTAACTATTTCAAAGTGTGTGTTGCAACGCAGAGTCCTTAACCCTTAGTTAGTCGCGTGAAAAAAAGTTCCGTAATTAGTCGCGTGGGGTCAATATGACCCCAAAATAATTTCTTAAGATAAGCAATAATATATTAATTTATTTATATTTTACTGGAAATAAAATCAATCTTACATTATAATACAATCATTTATTAATAATTTTTACAATAAACATTGATTAAAATAACTTAAAATATTTTTTTGTATTTTCTAATCACTTTCCCTCTTCCCACATTCAATGCACTTCATTATCATATGGTCTTTGCAAGTAAAAGCTCCACAATTTCCACATCTAGTGGACACTTTATTGTCCTTATTTCTTGGGCAATGTTCGCATCTTCCTCTTGATAGTCCCGATCCTGGTGATGGACCTTCCTGCGCAAGTCCCTGTTGAGTGCATATGCGCTTTCGGAGATGCCTAGATATAAACTGACTCTGAGACCTCAAAATCTGTAGATCCTTTATTAATTCCTTCGATAATGATTTCAAGAAATTTCGCCTTGTCATTTCCTTTTGAACGTTTTGTTTATAAACAATAAAGGCATTTATGGCAGAAACGTTCAGCTAATAAAAACCACAGCTAACGGCCATCTTTTCGTTCTTCTGCCAACATTATAAGCAGCGCAGAGCTGATCGCACTTTTTGTTGCATTGTTGCATGAAGGTCGCGTTGAGGGCTTTATTAGTGATAGGACTATTTTTGCGGAGATCACTCACACTTGTGGGTTAGACATCGATCGCGGCACGGTCGCTTTCCGGCCCCCACCTACAGCATGAAGTAGTTTATGGCTGCCCCCAACAAGCAGAAAGATTCAAGCTCACTTCTGCTGTCACCGAGGATTGCCCTCGATGGGGCTTTGGACAAAAGTTGCCTCCTCAAGCGACCCAAGGGGTTCGTGCCGAGGTCCAACCGCGTCCTCCCCTATAAGTGTGAACATACTTGGGACTTCTCCATAGAAACCCCATTGGAAATAGGATTTTTATATTTTGGTCTAAAACGTCCCAACCGTGACCATCATGCGACCGGTAGGAGATCCAAAAACTTTGAAGATTGCCGATCTCATTCGTGTTCGTGCTTATTCCGAAAAATAAGGGAGAAACTCGTGCTAAAAAGGGTGAGCGGTAATGAAAGGCAAACCGCTTTCTTTTATCCTTTTTGCACATGGGTACTAAGAGCTTCATCCAATGAGGGTGATAAAAAAACTGCCAAAAATCGCTAGAAAGATGTTCCATTTTTGAGAGTATTTCACAATAATGACGAAAGCATGTGATAAATAATACTGTACAGAAAAGAGAATAATATGGATGTAGTTCAATTATAAAATCTAGAAAATAGTTTCAAAAATCATGCATCGGTCTTGATAGAATACGTGGAATTCTGCGTCAAAGAAGTCATCCTCGGGTCAATTCTTCGACAGCAATTTCTAGAGAGACCACGTGCGTTTCTTTGTGACTTTTATTGCGGGTAGAAAACGGTTGCATGTGTGCGGCTGAAGTAAGAAAACACCCGGAGAATTCCGAAAAGAGGGAAAAAGGTACATTGGAGGGGGGAGAGGGGAGGGGGAGATGGGAGGAAGAAGGGTAACCAACCTATAGTGAAAATTAGAGAAGTAAAAATGTATCACAGGAGAACTAGTGTTAAAACAATGAAATACTGCTTATCAGGAAAATTATTTGTATTTCTGATGTGATAATAATAATCTGTATTGCGTTTAACCCTTCTAGACCAATAGAGAAAAAAGCAACAGGTAGAGAGATGTCATAATAAAAGCAACTTTTTTAACCTCATATATACATAACAAATGGATACACACCAAAATAGCACATTAAAATAGTTTAATTTTCTCAATAATTACAATATTTATACTATATGTATAAATATAAAAATATCAAAAATAACAAATTAAAAAAACAAAGAAATGCTAATTTCTCTTCTAGAATGTCAGTTTCGAAGGTAGAACAAGTTTGGGTTAGATTGACAATACATTTCTTTAGATATTGACGAAAAAACATTGCTTGGGGTCATATTGACCCCACGCGACTAATTAAGGGTTAAGGTATGCAAATTATTCCAGCAGCTTTGATAGTAAACATCTTCAGTTTATAACTAAGCGAAATTAAGATAAAAATAGAGGAGAACCAACGCATTGGAAGTAAATTACGCGAACCGCGCGTAAATGAAACGATCGTAGCATATCAAAACATGCGAAATGCTTAATTTGGCTGCATTTTTCTCTTTCGATTCCACAGTGAACTGTCATAGTTTTCTTACACTTTTTCAGGTCAAAAATTTGCAGTGCTGGCCGAGAAGACAGCTATCTCTTCGATTTTACGGAGGTACCGCGTTGAGTCCCTCAACACCCAAGAAGAACTGGTGGTCGTTCCAAACACAGTACTCGTCCCCAAGAAGGGAGTGCGCCTGCGCCTTTTGCCGAGGAGTGCGCCGTCGGCAGTTTAAGTCACCGCCGCAGAGTGACTACGCGGGCGCGTCGGTGCCTACTAAATGCAAAGTCCCCTCAAAGTCCTTTCGAACAGATGCTGCCATATCGATGTGTTCTTACCGCTCTTAGCGGGCATAAGAGGATTCTTCACAGTTATTCAATATACTGTACAATTTGATTGTTATGTTATTGTTGTAAGCCTTCCATAAAGGCATCATGAAAAATGCCATAGTGCCTCAAATAATACTAGATAATTACAAAAAATGTAATATTTTATGTATTCATGTTCCCCTTGTTTTATGTTATTACAAAAAAGAATATTAAACGTGTGGTATTAACGCCATTATTTTCTTAAATTCCGTCTAATGATTTATCTCTGCAGCAATGAGACGCTCTTGACGCAAACATTTTTTGTTTATTTACTTAAAAAATTCCTATGGTTTAAAAAAATATTCAAAGAATTACGAAATATTTCAAATGGCCTTTATAGTAAACTAGCGTAAACGCCCGTCAAATATGACGGGTATGCGTGGATTAAGTATTAAATTTAAGGAACTTCCCATTCTTCCTCCCTCCCATCCTCCCTCCCTCTCATCCTCTGGAACAATAGACTAATTCTATACCATACTTTTTCTACATATGTACCTTCCATTCTATATCCCTTCCTTCCTATCTCCCTCTCTCTTATAGTCGTTTACATAAGCAAAAGAATCCAAGCTAAATCCCAGTCCCAGTAGAATTACGTAGTATCGCGAAAAATCCTATGATAATTTAAGGTAATCTATGCACTCGTATATATTACACGTATGCGGGTTGAGCCAACAATTGATTGTCGAAGTTCAACAATGACGTGGTCGGCAAGACAACATCCCGTTTAAAAGTCGATATTTTCCCAAAATATGTTATTTAAATGTTTTATATGAGAGACTTCGAACGGTAGGCGGGAAAAGATAAATAGAATAAGAGACGTCATTAATATTCCTAAAACATTGTTCATATTCGAAGATCGTACGTCAATTCTTTCTAATTTTAATTTTCAAAAGAATAAAAGCCTGCACTTTAAAAAGTCGCTTTTTGCGTGTTATCTTACAGGAAATGGAAATCGCCCTCTGGAGTCCAACCTGGACCTTTTTTGTATTTTTTCGCCATTTAATTTTTATATCTGAATCAAACATTCCTGCGAAATTTCAACTTTCCACCTAATCGGGAAGTTTGTTAAAAACGCGTTAAAGCGTTTCATTGATGACGACAGCGTTGAAAGGGTCAAACAGACACTTGGCTTTTACATAAGGTAATAACACTTTCGACCGGGTAGTGATGGTGGTGCCAAGAATACAGTGCTCCGCGGTTACAGAGGCGCCTCTAAAAATATTTCTTTTACTTGTAAAGTACATGCATTAAAAAACCGGAAAAAATATCGAACGCTGTCATGGCGAGAGAGAGATTGCTTCATAATATTTGAAACGCGTAAGAGGTGGTACGAGTGGACTTTGCTCAGGGTCCTCCGACTTACCTATCCGACTCTGGTGATATTACTTTCTGGGCAAAAATGAATTGCTATATCCATAGAGTGAATTGTGGAACAAAATGATCCTTCTGAACTATATGCCAAACTCAAGTACGGTCAAATAAAACAAACAAACTAGCATCTCGATATAAATTGACGGAATGAGTTTATCATGACATCACTTTCCAAAGAGCATAAGCTAGAATTTTGAGAATAATTTGAAATCAGAAAAAAAAATTCTGCCATGACCAGGAACCGAAGCCGGGTTTTCCACTTACCGAGGATGCGCAAAGGTGATAAGCGAAGAATAAACAACGAAAACCAACAAAAAAACAATAACGGCGAGCGAGCGACAATGTAGCATAAACCACCATTAACAAAGAAAGAACCAAAAAGACCGAGAAACCACAATATAAGCAATGGCTAACGAAGAACGAACAAATTACTTGCGCTAAGTCTTAATTTCCACCGTCCGCTTCAAAGTAGTCCCTTAGGGCTTTTATACAGCGTTCCCAGCGTTTTTTCCATGATGCAAAGCATCCTTGGAAGTCCGCAGGTGTGAGCGTGTTAAGCACCTCTTGCGATTCTGCCCGGATCTCCTCAATCGTGTCAAAACGTCGCCCTTTCAGCCGGAGTTTCATTTTGGGGAACAGGAAAAAGTCGCAGGGGGCGAGGTCAGAAGAGTGGGGGGGGGGGGTGGGGGATGACCGTCATGTTTTTGGAATCCAGGAACTGCCTAATAACGAGTGACGTGTAGGCGGGCGCATTGTCATGGTGGAGCACCCAGTCATTGTTGCGCCACTTGTCTGGGCATTTGCGTCGGACATTCTTCCTTAGCCGCTTCAAAACATCGCAGTAAAACTTTCCATTGACAGTTTGACAGGGTGGGAGGAATTCTTTGTGGACGATCCCGTCGACGTCAAAAAAATGATCAGCATGGACTTGACATTGCTGCTAACTTGACGCGCTTTTTTCGGCCGCGGTGAAATTTGCGACTTCCACTGTGATGACTGCTGTTTTGTCTCAGGGTCATAACCATAAACCCAAGATTCATCACCAGTTATGACCTTGGAGATGAAGTTGGGGGCATCTCTAACTTAATTTTGAAGCTCACTGCAGACAGCACCACGATGGTCTTTCTGGTCGTTGCTCAGCAGTCTCGGAACAAATTTTGCAGGAATGTGTCTCATGTTCAAATCCTCCGACAAAATGCATTGACATGTCCTGTGCGACAGTCGACGATGACACAAACGTCATGGATTGTTCGCCTTCGGTCTGCCAGGATAGCCTCACGCACTTTTGCGGCGTTTTCCGGAGTTGTGCTTGTCGATGGTCGATCAGAACGCTCATCGTCGTCGACAGACGTCCGTCCATCCTTAAAACGTTTGTAGCAGTGGCGGCTCGTGTATAGGCGCTGCGGAACTGCAGCACCCCCTATTTCCAATTGATATTATCGATAACATTTAATATAATGAGTCCTTTTTTCTTTAATTCTTTCTTTATTTTTGTAGTACAATATATTCCTTGAGCTTAATGTCAGTACTTCAGTAGCCATCCCCCAGTTTATGAAAAAGATACAAAAATCTTTGTATGGAACTGTGCGCTTCACAGTGCCAGCGACGTGGTGTTTGACTGTTGTGCGCATGCGCACATAGGAGGGGGGGTTGGGGAGGAAGGCGGGACTGCCAGGTAGAGAGAGCACTGTTGCTCTCGCAGTGCCGGCTCTGGCGTGATGGTGGAAGTTTTTTTTTTCTCAGCGTGTGTTGTGCTTAAAAACCGTGTACCATATTCTTGAATGTGATAAAGTGTCGAATTAGATTATTATTCTGCTTCCAGCTATTCTATTTGATTCATTTTTTTTCGGTTCTTTTATGGATTTCATTTTTAAATGAATAGATCAAGCTTGAACTGTAACAATTTAAGTTAAAGTAAGTAAAAAATTTTTGGTTTTTTTTGTTAAGATTTTATCAAGTTCCTGAATAAATTTTCTTTTTATACATGTTTTTTCCTTTTACACAATTTTAAAACAAAGGCTAAAAATTTTCTGGAGCAGCACCCCCACTAATTTTAGCTACGAGCCACCACTGGTTTGTAGCAAAGGAACGTTTTGCTTTGGCTTAAAGCATCATCGCCAAATGCTTGTTTAAGCATTCTGTGTGTTTCTGCTGCCGTTTTGCCGAGTTTGAAGCAGAATTTGATGCAAATTCTTTGCTCCTTAACATCAGCCATTTCAGTTCGAAACGAATTGGCAGAACCACTCAAACGCGATGTTACAAAAGCGTCCAGAACTTGCAAACACGTGCACTCAGCTAGCCGCCACGTTGCACACTTAAAATTATAGATTTTCTATCTATTTTGTATCAATTTTTGACATTACACAAGAAAATCTCTCTACTAGTGTGGCAGGAACAACCCTAATAATTGCTACACAATTCCCAGTCCAAATAATTTATAAAATTAATCAAAGACTCGTATTATTGGTTCATTTTTAAATGGTCAACAATAAAATGTTAAAAAAATCAGAATCACAGAGAAAATAATTAATACTGATCAAGTTCATCAAATAGTATTGGACATTTTATACACACATGTACAAACAAATTTCATGCATAAAAAACATTCAAAAGAGTAGAAAATGATCCTAAATAAGAACTATTGCACATGAAGAATCGTGTGCCTCGAAGTCAGGAATATACATTGATTTTTTATAAAAGTACAGCCAGTTCCTATTAAAAATACTTCTCACACATCCCATTTGATGAAAAACAGTTTCCAGTGCAATTACATTAAAATTATATGCACATGATAAGATCCCAGATCCATCAATAAGACTGTAGTAGCAAGACATGTCATAGATTATGAAAGATTTTCCACATAAATGTATTGTGCAAAGACATTTAAGGATTTCCCTTTTAGCTTGGAGCTACACTTTTACATGCATAATTTCCGAGATAAGCAGCAGCTTCAAATCACATGATGTATCCCAGTTTGGTAACCAATTTGGTTACACTGAATTTTAATCTGGAATAATTTAAATTACTCATATTTGCATTTTTTTCAAGCATTTCACATTTTAAGTAGGTAGTAAATGCAGATTAAAAAGATGCACCCTTTAATATGATACATGATATAACCATCATACTGAAACAATGTTGTAGATGGATATTAAAAACTTCACCCAGGTAATGACAGGCAGTGAAACCAAGAGTTGGTTTCCAAGCATATCATGATATTATGTACAGAAAGCAGTGCATCCATAGCATGAGGGGCATCCTTGTGTAAAAATAAATCAACAAAGCTGAAGTTTCACATTAATTCAAATTTTGAAAACACTTTATAAGTACAGTTATTCCAATATTTTTGCACACATGAATTTTCATTATTATTACATTACTGATATCAATTAGTGATTTTTTTAAAAGTAATCTAACATTTATTAAGGAAAAATTTTATTACAAAACTTCACACAAACTTTAAAGCAACGTATTTAATGAAATGTTTAATGAAATAAATATAGATTAATTATCTCTGTAATTTATAAAATTGGATACTTTAGTGCTGCAAATGTTTTTAATTTCAAATAAATGCACATGAACAGAACACTGCAAAAAGGTCACAATATTTCACTAAAATATTACTCATAAGGACAAGTAAAGAAAACTTTCATTTATCGTAAATAAAAAGAGGTAGAGGAAACAATGGAGGTTAAAATGCAATTCCAAAAGAATTACAATTCATAAAAAAGATTTTAATTTAAAATATTATACATAAGCAAGTTAGTTTAACTTAGTTGGCATTTGTAAATGTGTTTCTCATTTGATTGCCAAATGAAATTGCCAAACATTTAAAAACCAAACGGCCATGAATCTGTTCCTGAATCAAAATTAAGGTAAGAGCATTTACAAGACTTTTTGAGTGCAAAAGGAATTAAATGTAGCAATATGCATCACAATGTGGTTAATGCATATGGTGAAAGATGTAACTCACTAGGGGGAGAATAGGCTGAAGTTTTAAAATGGTCCTGCCTAGCCAGAATAAAATGTAGTTACTCCTGGAAACATTCTTCTCGGACAAAATCCATGCAATAGATTTGCGATAGAAGAAGCATTATTAAAAAGTGGACACGATCAAAAGTAATGGCTTCCTTAACCTAGGTTATGATAAATGACTTCTTATTTAACTTTTGCAGTTTTCTTTCAAACCAATCTTTAATTTTAAGTATAATAGAACTACAGTTATCTAAATGCAGGTTATCTGAATGCCCAATTATCTGAACCAAATTTTAAACTGATGTACTGCTCCATGTTTCTTAACTCTTATGCTGTGACATTGCAACATATCCAAATAAGCATTTATGACCCTTTGCTGTGACATTCGGATTTACCCCAGGACCTTGAAAAAAAAACTTTCAATACTCCTTCATTCTGAATCACCTTTGTCTTAAAACACTTTCCAAAGACCTCCTGAATGCTCTTCTTTGCATAAATACTGACACAATACGGCCCACTCACTTTGGCATCGTCATCTGAATGTAAGGACATGTGTTCGAAGGTTATAAACGCTATTATTGATTGCCTTTCCCTTTTTTTAGGAAGGGATTAGGGCACATTTTATGGCCCTGGTGATTGTTTGAAAGGTATTTTAGAGAAATCTGACATGCAGTTTTTGGTCACCTTTCTTGGTTATCAGATGGGCATTCTTCCTCAGTTTTCGTCAGACATATCTGTTATTCAGCAGTAAGTATGGTATATTTCAAGGTAAGTTACTATTTGCAAAATAAGACAGTATTAGATCAAATAATTCATGCATTTTTTCTTGAAATATCATCACTAAAATTTGTATTTGTTACATACACGTGGTATTATGCCTATTGACCAGTAAGGGAATATTTACACATGACCATACCTTTTCATTTTACAAATAAACAGTTGTGCTTTGTGTTACCTTTTGAACTAAAATCAGGTGTTTATTTTTTAACTGACACTTATCCATACTTTATCCCAACTATCTGAATTCCCTTTAATCCGAACCATCCTTGGTCCAAATTAGCTTACTGTAATTCAAATTCACTTTGAGTCTATGTATTTCTGTGAGTGAATTTGCAAGGCTATAATATGCTTTTTTATATGCAAATTAAAAGATTAACCAAGAACTATAGTGATATATTAACAAAAATATACGTTAATTCACACTACTTTGCTTTCCTTTTCTTGCAATGGTCATTACAATGAACTTCCGAATTTCCCCAATATGACAGTGTAATTATTTCTTCCCCTTCCTACTGTCCCGGGTTTATATATATACTCTCCTCTTCCCGCATTTTGTAATCTTTACAATTGGCCTACTGAGGATGGAATCTTTGATTCTGAAATATGTATATAGGCATTCTTTTAAAAAAAATAAGAACAATTTTGGTTTACTTGGTTGCGCACGTGTAAACAAGGGTCCCTGGTGTGGAGTATTTTCCCTAAACTGTTGTATATTTGTGTACTTCTTTTTTAATTTTTATGGTTATAAGGTTTGTCATTTTTTACTAATACACAAAATGTAAACTGACTAAGTTTCAAAGATAAAATATAAAAGTTAACATTTTCAATTAAATTGTTCGATTAGCTGGATAACTAAAAATAGATACAGCAGTATCTCATCAACTATGAGGGCTGTGTTTCTGACTTCCGATCTGCAGTCAATAGCAGAACTATAATACTGCAGAGCCTGCGATCACTAAGAAACCGATAGCGTTAGAGGGCCCTGTAAATCCCTCTATATCTGTATATTACATTAAACATTGAATGACGAAGGGACCCAAAAATTAAATTCGCGAGTGGGTCGAAAGTTTGCAGTTCTGCCACTGTCTGGAGTTGACAAAATTGCATTCCGCAAGGTCCAGGGCTTATGGGAAATTGCGGGTTAAGGGGAATGATACCTGAGAGACATACCTAAAGTCCTATTATGTACACTTCAAGATAAAAAATATATAAGTTATGCTTCAAAAAACATAATGCAAAAAATCAGAGCCCTATGGCTAAATACAATTTAG
The DNA here is from genome assembly GCA_028673005.1 of Tanypteryx hageni. Lineage (NCBI taxonomy): Eukaryota > Metazoa > Arthropoda > Insecta > Odonata > Petaluridae > Tanypteryx > Tanypteryx hageni. The sequence continues at coordinate 194,549,247 of CM054114.1, read as the reverse complement.
GAAATAATTAAAAAACTCTATATCCATAAAAGTTGAAGTACTAACATGCAAACCGATTTAGGGAAAGTTACTCCACATCAGGGAACGAACACACTCACAACATAAATGAAATAGTCTTTGACGACTGCTTCACAACAATGAAAATTTAAAAAAAATGTTGTAAATTCCACATACCACATTTTTTGGGCCAATAAGACACTTTTTTCCAGAAAAATAACACCCAAAATCAGCTGTCTTACAAAATGAAGTTGAGATTATTACTGTACTCAGTACTGACACTAATAAACCCAAAATGGAATAATTGGCAGTCACTTGTCACAAAAATATTAAAATATACACTATTAATAATTAAGAGCAAAAAATTGTTAATATATACAGTAAACATCTTATGAGATGTGAATTCCAAAAATACATTTTCATTATTGCACTTTATTACATATCTGCTCGCAGCGATTAAAATATTGGTACATTTGCGATGTTAATCATGTGTTAGTTCCTAATGAGCCCGTTGAATAGCAGGATTAAGGCCACGGAACATTAGAATTCCAGTAGATGTAATAAAGATTATATAAACATCTAGGATAAATAGCATTCCATGAATTGAGATCTCAATGGCTATCTCCCCTTGAGATTACAATAGCTACAAGAGTATAATATTAGCTATAAGCTTCAGGTGATTCAATATGTAAAAATGCACACAAACCATGCAGCAGAATGTCATTTTGATCCATGCCCCACAGAAAAAAATCACTTGTGAATGGTGAAAACAGGAGGAAAAATCTGAAGGTGACAGGAAAAGAGAAACAGCCTTCGTAAGCTTGGTCCTAAATGGCCACAACTAGATGAGGAAGTGAAAAAATGGATAGTAGAACAGAGGAAGTTAGGTATTGCTGTATTGATCAAAATAGTAATGTACGAGGCAGAAAATGTTGCAGAAGAAAAAGAACTAGTTGAGCACATATCGTTATTAGATATGTATCACATTTATTAGGAATTAAAATCTCATCTTGCAATTAAGTTTAAGTAAGAACTCTCAGTAGGGGTTACTATGTGTAAACTAGCATGCATGCAAGTTCTTCCATTTTTACGGTTATATGGATTTATTAAATTTTCTATAATTTTCAAACAAACATGTATTTGGTGCCCTAGACTAGAGGTTTAAATGGTGCACATTAAAAAATTTAAAAAACACAGAAAAAATTACCTATACTCCGATTGTGATTGCAATGATAAATTTAATTTTTTGTAATATCAAATAAATATTAAAATGTAATAGAAGTGCCCAACCATAAGGAGTCCTAAGGAATTGCCTATATGGCAGGGGCAGCCCTGTGCATTGCGTCTTTCAAATAATTCCTCAAACCCACAACTGTAGAATAACACATGGTCTTATCAGGAGCTGCAAATTTCCTCTTTCCAATGTCTCTCCTAGTAAAGAATAATTAGTATGCAGCTTCTTCACTAACATAAATCTAACATTAGTCAAAGCTATACTGAGAACCAGAGATACTGAACCATGGATACTCGTGTTGATAAAACACTGAACAATTTGTTGACCATGGATACCCAAAAAAGCAGTTGACCAAACTATATTTGCGTGGGATTAATCTATTATCCTCAACAGATAGCGTATTTACTTGCATATAATCTATACCTTTTTCACAAAAATTTTATCTTCAAAACGAGGATGCGGCTTATATATGAGAAAACAAAATCATGGAATCCAAAAATGTCAGAATAATTAAAATTCACGAATTTGCTAAATGGCTGGGTGATTCAATGTGCAGTATGTGATGTATAAAAACATAAAAATCACCAAAACAAATAAAAAGGAAAAGAAGTATCGTAAATACCCGCATATAATGCGCATCCTCGTATAATGCGCAGGGGGGTTTTCAGCCTCGTAATCTATGATTTTTCTATATACCTGTGTATAGCATGAACAGATTTTTTTTAGCATTACCGTTCCAGAATAAAGTAGACGGTGTAACGTGGTCTAAAGCAATGATTGAATTATTGGTATTATGTATTGGTAACATAATTAAAGTGCGAAATGAAATTTTAAAATAACGTTCCAAAAGAACGTCAGCTAACTCAATCATTACATACTCTGTTTACTTGCGAGGTGATATTAGGATATACACAATAAATCCAAATATATTAATTTCATAGTATGGCATATGACATTGTTTGAGCTAATAAAATGAAGGAATAACGATAATCCTATGTCGAAGTTATTTACGTTTTAGTCACGCCTGAGGTGGACGGGTTTGCCCAACCATCAGTTTTACCCTTATTAGAACACTCGGGAGCATGTAAAACTGATAGCAAATAACCATAATTAACTACAGACTCTAAGAATGAAGAATAAATCACGTATGAATGCTGAGAGAAAAGCAGGGAATGATAACTTGATGGTAGTTCTACAAGAAGCATCAACTCCCAGCGTACTCAATGGCATCAGCAGCCATTGTTTCAAATTGTAAGTAGTACCAGTACCTCACCACCAGGCCAGGCGCCGGTGAAGGATGATGTCATGCGTAAGATGACGATTCCGATAACAACATCAAAGAAGAATGGTCCAGTGATGAAGAATTTCTTGGCTTTTAAAATGAATAAATACTGAATTCATTCTTTTCATATCTAATTAATGTATGTTTATAGAATTAGTCAATAAATTTTAACTATTATCTATCTTACTTTTCGTAAAAATCACCAATAAAATTATGAGGATACCCGGGCAGTAATTAATGTGCCAAAATTGTGGAAATATGGGGTCAAATTAAAATAGGAAGATTATGTACCCTCGCATAACACGCATCCTAATTTTTAACTCAAATATTTCGAAAAAAAAGTGCGCATTATACGCAGGTATAACATAATATATTATTAATGACAGAGCTACATATGTCAGTTTCTGAAGGCGATCGCTATGGTAGCGCCAGAGGCCACATGAGAAAAATTCCGTAATTTGATGGATATGAAGGCATCGTGACAGTTTAGTCTCATATTCCAATAACTATTGTAAGAAACATTTCGGTGGCCTTTTCTTTCGGTTCAAAAGTCATTGTGATTTTTGGTCGCTTTCCACGTGCTGCATGTTTGAGTAAAATGCCCATTCAGAGATTTTCAGTAATATTGTACTTTGTATCCTGCGAAATGAATATATTACTAATCAGTTACAAATAATTCACCAAAATACTTTATTAATACAAAGAATACCAATTTTTGTTGATATTTGTGTTCAGTTAATGATATATATTAGTAATTACACAATGTTTTATGCTCTAGTGCACCATAAACTTATGAATACCGGCCTTGGTAGCGTGTCTGGCTCCCAATGCTAGGGTCGCGGGTTCGAATCCTGCCGAGGGCATGGTTGTATGTGTTCGTCTTTGTTAATGTTATTACGCTCATTGTAAAAGGCCGTTAACGGGTGTTTTTGAGCTAATGTAAGATTTAAAAAAAATCAAGTTATTTGAGGTGCCTATTGTGCAACAAGAATTTTAATAGAAGCCACCAAACAACATTAACATGTATGATGACTTCCATATGACTTTACAAGTACTTGTTTATTTTGAAATTTGTAATAAATCATTCATCTAATTTGAAGATATTATTGGGTATTCAATGTTATGAATCTGTAGAAAACTGTTTATATAGTTTTTCCTATAAACCTTTTCTCCTGTCTCCCTGGAAAGAGGCTGAGGTAAAGCGAACCATCTTGAACTAGTGCAAGGGGTGATCGTAAGGCCTTAATAAACTACCTGGAATTTCAAAACAGAACTTCATTTTATTGTGCTGAGAGAAGGATACCTAAACAAAGAGTAAATCACTCAGTCTCTCATTGAGGTGTAAACAAGTGCGCAAGAGATGTTTATGTTCATTGTATGTAGTTAGTAGTTCATATTTGATATCCTTATTTTCTTAACATTTATACTATAAAATGTGAAGCAAGGATAAAAATAACTAAAAAAGAAAGCATACAGTATTATGTATACCAACATTCTCTGATTAATAGATAAGGTGAAAGCAAAACTGAAATAGCTAAGGAATTTGCTATTCTGCTACCAACATTTTCAGCCTATGTGAAAAAAACTGGGATACTATCACAGCAGCAGCAACAAAATAAAGAGAATATGAAGGGTAAAACATGCAGACTTAAATAGATAAGCTTTCAAATGGTTTTGCCAAGTGAGGGCTAATAACTTTGCGATTTCAGTCTTTTGATAGGAAAACAAGTGAGGGAAGAGTTCAACAGAAAATCACTAAAGTCACTTTTTTAATTATTTTATTATGGCTATGACATCATCATAAGATCACATCTTTGGTTGAAATCAATGGCTTCATAATTTAGTCAATGAATTTCCTTGAAAAGCATTATATATCAATGCTATGTAATCAACTTTTCCCATTTAAAAGCAGTGGACTCGTTGTCATGGCAGTTGATATTCCCATTTTTAAAAACAGCAAAAGGTTCATGTTATTGTGTGTGTGTGGGTATTTATGGTTAATCAACCTTTTGGATTATTATAGCCATAACTCTTTCCACACCGACCACAATCACAAGGGAGGAGGGAAACCCGGTGCAGGCATTAGCCTTTTAGTAGTAGTAAATTATTTTTTAAGTTCTTCAACGGCTATGGTCATTTTTGCACTGTAAACAACTGGACATATGTACACACAGAAGGGACGAGGGAAACCCGGTGCCAGCATTAGCCTACTCTTGATGAAGAGCACCAAGGGGCCCAACTGCTTAACGTCCCTTCCAAAGGCTAGAATGTTGAATTTGCACAGTCTACTCAAACCGCACAAACAGATGGCCAGGCAACCTTAGAAAAAATCCTACTTGCACAGGATCCATGCCCACCATCTTTGCAGCAGGCAAATAGCAGCCAGCGTCCTAACCACGACGCCACCAGCACCCCCCCCCATTCATTTTAATGTGCACACATGAATTTATTTACCAATTATGTGTGATCACGTCAGTATCCTGTGTCACAATTTACCCAACACAACCATCCAACACTTTTTCAATTATGTTCATAACCAGTGAGCATTTTTTCTCTATATTTATTTCTGTGATTTCTGTTGCATTTTTAGTTCTCATTATTTTTGTTTATATCAGTGAATGTGGTATACATGCATTCTGTTAACACTTCATTTAGATGTTAAATTAAAATGAACATAACACCCATATGATGCCATACGATGTTGAATTTAAACTTTCAACTCCTCCTTAATTTCACAGTTCTTTTCAGAAAGTTACGGAAAATCAAATTTTTCCATACAAAATAATTTCTAAAGTAAAAGCTTGGAAAAGGGAGGTTAGCATGTCTGACTCCCAATGCTAGGGTAGCGGGTTCAAATCCTGCCAAGGGCATGGGCGTATGTGTTTGTCTTTGTTAGCGTTATTGCACTCATTGTAAAAGGTCATGAACTGCTGTTTATGAGCAAGTTAAATATAACTATAAATAAATAAATATCACAGAAGAAACAACTGTAGAAGGTGAGATCATAATAATAACATACTATTCAAAAAGTATCTTTTAAAGGCAGAAATGAGCTTGTTATCCTAATTAATTATTTGCAGCAGATAGTGTCATTTCTAGAGGAATGTAATCATAAACCAACAAAGTGGGCTCTGACAGAATTAAAACTTAACTTTTAATCCACACAGTCTTGATAATTTCATTACACCATAGATTAAATTAACTCAGACATTAGACATTTAATAAATGCATTCCAAAAAATATTCAGGCCATTGCAAAGGAAATTGAAACAAACTAAATAATCAGAAGATTTTAAACTGGATAATAAAAAATAAAATAACTAAACTAAAATCACAAAGGACAACACTGAAGGAAGGTTGGGGGTTGTGGTGGCGGAGTTCACTATCATCTACTGATGATGAAATGTGCATTTTTTAGAGATCTGTGTGGGTTTGAGTGCATATATGTATTTGAATTAAGTCTGTTTGGTCCCTGTCATTGTCATGAGATGCATAAACCACCAGACATTTGTTTGAGATATCAAGTCCCAGGCATGAAACAAAAATATTTCCGTAAACTTGATTTATTTTGTGATAGGTCGGTAAGAGAATTAAAGGGAGGAGTGGGCAGCGAGTCCAGTGGGGAGTTCCCCCACTCCAAGAGGGCGATCACCTAGCTGGCTCGGTCACAAGACGTGGAACGCATGCACACTGCATGCTTTTCTCCCCATCTCCTACCCTCTCCCGCACTTGAGAATATCTACCGTTGGGGCGAAGTTCAGTCTGGCTCGGCCAGCCTTCTAGCTAGCAGCTCGATGTAGTATTGGTGAGTGTGCATGTTTCAATTCTCCACATTGAATACGATAAGTGCTTTATTAAAACAGCCATTTCATCGTTGCCTGAAGATGATAAACTTGAAATAAAATGAATGCAAAGACCCCTTTAGTTAAAAAGCAACAGTGTGCCAACAAACAGGAAAGGTGTTGTAAATTTAATGACTTATTCGAAGAACAATTGGCTGTGCGGGTGTGATGGAAAAAATGTATTTTTTGCTTTCCTTGTGTTCTTTTCCAAGGAGATGTCAGCTGGTCGAGGAACAGGATTTTGGGCTTGGTACACATTTGGGAAAAAATGAGGGCTCACAAAAAATCTAAACTACATATGAAGAATGTTCTGAGTTTATCGTTGCTGGGTAAAACAAATATTCAAAGTTAGTTTAACTCACAGTATCAGCTAGCTATATCTAATCATAACAAACAAGTAGATAAAAATAGGTATATATTAAATTTGATTATAAACTGTATATGTTTTTGTGGGACATTAGAATTAGCATTGAGAGGGCATGATGAATCGGATGAATCACAAAATAATGGAGTTTTTCGTGAGCTAATCCAGTTTAGTTCTGAGTTAGATAAAGACTTAAAAGTTCACCTTAGTCAATCAGCTGTGCTTAAAGGTACGTCTAAAACTTTACAGAATGAGTTGCTGGAATGCATGTTAGAAGTATACCATGAAGAAGTTCGCAAAGAAATTCAAAAAGCAGATTATGTAGCATTGATAGTCGATGAAACTGACGTGTCATCTCAATTTCAGTTAGTCATTGTATTACGTTACATTTTTAAGCAGAAAACCAGTAGGAAGGTTCTGGAATTTCATTAATCCTGATGGACATGATGCTCGTGCAATCGCAGATTGCATTTTAAAACAACTCGAGCCCCTAATTGGTGACAGTCTGAATAAACTTATAGCACAATGTTTTGATGGTGCTTCTGTTATGAGTGGAAGTTTAAATGGCATTCAGAAACTGATAAAAGACAAATATTCACTTGCTAATTTCGACCACTGCTCCGCCCACCATAATCACAGAAATAAAAGATAGATTTCAATTTACTGGCTACAAATCTATTTGTGGTCGAAGAATTTGCAAGCAAGAAATCTTCTGACATGTATCTCAGTGAAATTGTTTTAGAGGTATTTTGATTATTCTCCTGAATTTACATTCAGCACGTTGAATGTTGCTTTGTTTCCATTGCTATGATAAAACTTTTGAGTTGATGATAGTGATTCCAGCACTGCCAATGATAATTTTAATCATCAAAATTATCCCAATACCATCGAGGGCAGTGGTGAGCAACATACCGCCCGCAGGCCACATGCGGCCCGTGAAGCTATTATTAAACACAAACTCATATAATATACATTTAAATTACAATTATAAAACATTTGATACAAAAACTGTTAATGCTAAAAACCTAATTAAGAATTGATTTTGATTAATATGATACCTCAGAATCTCTAGTTAACGTCCGATTAACATCTGATCTGGCCTGACAAAGCATTGACAACTTGCAATGTGGCTGGCAGAGGAATTCGCAACAACCAATGTGAGCCGCCACATAGAAAGGGTTGCACACCACTGATCTAGGGTCATAATTTGCCAAGAAATTTTCTTGTAAATGTTGACAGCAATGCCAGCACCAACAACAGTACTTTAATTGTGAATATTTTGTACCATAATTTGACATTAGTAGCATGTGCAGCAATATTTTGTTATCCTTAGCAACAAATAATTTTGTTTATTTCTATTGTTTTCAATGTGAAAAGTGATTCCAAATATTTTTCATTGGGAAAATTCTTTCATTAAAAATTATTCAGAAGTGCAATGGCTGATAGTTATTCTTGAGAACACTAATGTCGAGAGCAACTTGTAAATGTTATTGCAAACATATTCATTACTCTCTATGGAGAAAGCCATGTCCCTTGTTCAGCTCATACTCGGAACTTAGGAGTAAACGATGCAGCAAAAATTTCATTTCAAACTTGCTTTTTTTGGGTGCGTGCAGGAACTGTACAATTACTTTTCAGCTTCACTGGAGCGTTGGGATACATTAAAAACACATCTTAAAAATTTGAGTCCTAAACCTATATCTAATACACGATGGGAAAGTCATATAAAAGCAATTAGGCCATTAAAACATCACATTGGTGAAATTTACCAAGCCTTGTTAAATATAATCGAAGACGAAACTAAGGATATGAAATCAATAGCACATGCTAATTTACTCATCTCAAAAGTACCTTCTTTTGAATTTCTTTGTTCCATAATTACCGTATTTTCTGGTCTATAACGCGCAAGTGATGTTCTTCAAACCTGGTACAAATGTATATCTAACGCGCAGTAAAAAAAATCGATTTGAAACAAGCGCTTCCTGAAAAAAATGAATCAATTAAAATTTGCTGTGGCTTTCCGTTATTCAGTTGTTTTCACTATACACCACATGGTCTTATTGAGTCTTGAATTAGCTTGGCATCGGTATTGAAAAAGTTTTTAATTTACCATGGAAAACGAAAATATGCGAAAGCGAAAATCATACACTTCGCAGTTTAAATTAGAAGTGGTAAAATTTGCTATGGAAAAAGGAAATCATGAGGCAGGAAGAAAGTTTAAGGTAGGGGAATCAAGTGTACGAGAATGGCGTAAAGGCGAATTGGTGCTGAAAAAGTTGCATCAGAAAAAACGAGCAATGCGTTTTAGAAAATGCTTTTGGCCAGAACTCGAGGAAGAACTGTATGAGTGGGTGATACAAGAAAGGGTAAAAGGCATTAGGATTTCAACAACGAGGGTCTTATTGCAAGCGAAATGCATTGCTCAAGAGATGGACATCGTGGGCTTCAAAGCGTATCCTTCCTGGGGATTCCGTTTCATGAGGAGGAACAATTTGTGTGTTCGTACATCGACAAGCATCGGCCAAAAATTACCAATGGACTGGGAGGCGAAAATGATTAAGTTTAGACAATATATGAAAGGAAACATGTCTGGAGTTGATGCAATGCATGTCGGCAATATGGACGAGGTTCCGGTGAGTTTTGATCTTCCTTGTGCTAGAACTGTGAACCTTAAAGGGGTGAAAGATGTTTCCATAGCAACTACTGGGCATGAGAAGTCGAATTTTACAGTTGTTTTGTGTGCAATGTCTGATAGTTCTAAGCTTCCTCCTATGGTGATTTTTAAACAAAAGACTGTGCCGAAAGAATGCTTTCCTATGGACATTGTAGTAACCGCAAATGAGAAAGGTTGGATGAACCAAGAAATGATGAGGGTTTGGTTGGACAGTGTGTGGAGAAAGCGAAAATCTGCCTTTTTTAATCGGAAGTCACTGCTAGTCATGGATTCATGTCGTTGTCATGTGACGCCTGAAATTAAAAAATTGGTCGGTAAATATTCAAAGCTAGCTATCATTCCCGGTGGTTTAACCAAAAAACTTCAACCACTAGATCTGTCCATGAACAAGTCATTTAAATCAAAATTGCGAGCTAAGTGGGAGGATTGGATGTTAGCGGGTGTGCATCAATATACTAACTCCGGGAAAGTGAAAAGACCATCCTATGCAGAAATGTGTTAATGGATTGTTGAGAGTTGGGGATCTGTGACGGCTAGCTGTGTAAAAAACGGTTTTGAAAAGGCTCTTAGTGATACACTTATGACAGACACGGAAGAATTTGAAGATGATGAAGGTGATTCTTGTGAAAATGAAGTTTCAAATGTGCCTGACCAAATTATGAGTGCTACTGAATCATTTGACATTGACTCAGGTGATGATTTTTATGGTTTTGATTGAATTGTAAAAGTTAATATGTATTGATTTCAATAAAATTTTATTTTCCTTTGTATAATGCGCATGATGTTTTTCCCCAATTTTTATATTTTTTGTATAGATAACGCGCGCGTTATAGACCAGAAAATACAGTATTGGTACATTTTAAGTAAAGTTAATGTAATTAGTAAAATTATGCAAGAGCCAAAATTGATATACACAGCATTATTGAACATCTTGAAAATGTTACATATCACTTTAAAGAGTATAGACCAGATGAGACTTTTGAAAATGTGATCAGTTCAGCTAAACAAATGACAGATATAGTAGAGGTTGATCCTGTTTTTCCATATATTCGAAAAAGAAGAAAAAAAGGTTTGATTATGAAACACCCGACGAGCCAGTTGATAACCCCCAAAAAAATTTAAAATAAACTTTTTTCACAATAATAGCCACGAACTTACCATCTCTCACTGAAAGATTTCAAATGTTAAAAGAACACAATGAAATATTTAACATCATTCAAAACATAAATAAATTAAAAGAGTGGGATGAAAATGAAAAATTAAAACATTGCAAAGACACATTTGAAATTAACAGATAATAAAACTGAAAATGAATGTGACATTGATGGCATAGCACTGTGTGACGAATTGAAAACTTGGCAATGTTTTACACATCAAGATATGAGTCCAATCCAAGAGTTGGAATTTATTTATGAAAATAATTTAACATAATCATTTCCAAATACATCAGTGGTTCCACAAATTTATTTAACACTTCCTGCCACTGTAGCACGAAGCTTTTCGAAATTAAAAATCATCAAAAATTATTTAAGATCTACCATGTCCCAAGAATGTCTGTCAAGTCTGGCAACAATATTGATAGAAAACGGTATTATGGATAATTTAAACAATCATTTAATTAGAAATTTTGTGGTACTAAAAGCAAGAAAAGTAAACATGATTATTTTGTAATTTTATTTAGTTATTATTTGTTAGTAATAAGAATATGAGTTATAATATTAATATAATGTGCTTATTTCCTGAAATAAATTTTTTTATTCCTAAACAACCTTATGTAATTATTAATTATTACAAAACATTAAAATTGACAACCACTATCTGAATATTTTGTTGGTTTTATTTTCAAATGTGATTATTATTTAATTACTACGCGATATATTAAAATAGCCATCAACATTTTTATGGGGGGCAGCAGTGATGACTTTTCACAAAGGTGCCTAATAGACTTGCGGCGGCCCTGCCTCGATCTAATGGACTTTATGGGGGGAAGGGAAGTACATTATATCCGAAAGTTCATTAAAATCACAGTACATATTATGAAATAGGTTTTAGATTATATGTCAACCAGCAAATATTTCGGTCAACTTTAATAGAAGTGGTAGATAAAACCCTAATAAACACAACTGCTTAAAATGTATCCTAAGAATGTCAAAACAGCCATATTTACCCGAATCCAAGACGACCTCGAATCTAAGACTGTCCAAACAGAAAAAAGATTTCATGACCTAATTTCTCACCGATTGTATTTGGTGTATATTTCAAACACACGAATTCAGTATAGGTACACTAGTTCATTCATTAATTGAAATGGTTTGTTACAAATATTTTCTGAAAAAAAAAATAATTTTAAAAAGTAAGATTTTATTAACTGAATTCCAGACCATAAGTTTGCAATGAAAAATACAATTATTTTATCTTGTTTCATTTGTTTAAAAAACATTGATTAAATGCATAACCATACTTCCTACGGTTTTATGACAACTTCGTCGTGCATCAATTCGTTGTGGTTAGTTCGTTGTGCATCAACTCATTGTGGTTAGTTCGTCGTGCATCAATACACCACAAGACAAACTCTTCTCTCAACAAATCCATCATGGGGTCTCTCCTTCCAATTTGTCTTGTGACAAATGTCTTGTGATGAATGTTTTGCAATGAATTTGTCTCGCAACGAAACTGTCACATGCCAAATTTGTCTCGCAATGAATTGACGCGCGATGAGTTTGTCGAGCGATGGTTTGATGCATGATAAGTTGACCGTGTGACGAATTGATGCACCACAAATTGAAGCAAGGTGAATTGATGCACAATCAATTGACCATGACGTATTGATGATATATGACCTCGTACTCGAATTTAAGATGACCCCCAATTTTCACAATCTGAAATTTGGAAAAAAAACCTCATCTTGGGTTCAGGTAAATATGGTAAGTCATTTTTCAATTGTCTATATTAGTAATTATCAACTGCTAGGCCACAAAAGGGTTAAAAATTCGTTTAAAATATTTCTAAAATTATTGGGAATGTATAATAAAAACTACATAAATTATTAATGAACAATTTAATAACAAGATTTTGATTCCTGGAATGTTTAGATAAGCCATGTTATTCAAAAAGTTGAGGAACTCGGGCTTACATTAAACCTAATATTTAAAATAATTTGGCATGTCATTTCTTTTGATGTAGCTAATAAATTAATCCACTGTGAGCGTAATTTAACCATAAATAAAAATGAACCTGGTGAAAGTTAAACAAAGACAATCCATTGTCTGCACACTGTCTGTTGCTAAGATTAATCATGAAAAATAAACAAAGGGAAAAATCAGCTTTCTTTATTTATTATTATTATTTATTGATGACCGTAGATTTTCTTTTGTAAGGCAGGGCAATTTCAAGAGGGACTTAAGCTCTAAGCACCACATCTCAAGTCACACTACTTCATTTTGTTCTTTAGTGAAAAACGCTGACACGCCACTGAATGGAAATTTAAACAAGTTGCATATTAAGTTGAAAGCGCTGAATGTGGTTCGCAAGCCGCGGTTTGGCCACTCCTGGTATCAAAAATATTAAGAAAATTTAAAATAAATTAATTTCATATGTTGCAAGCTTCAACAATTAAATAAATATGAGAAAAACTTTAATTGTGCACAAATTGTGAAAAATAAAATTTAGAATGAAAATCTAAAAAAGTAACAGTTTCATTAGCTACAAAACATGCACAAATGAAACATGTAATAATATGATAATCATAGTAGTTAATAGTCAAGGGGGCAATGTGGCCCATAAATCCAAGATGAAGTTTTAATGTATTATATCCACACGTGAATATTTTTGTGTTACATTTAGTACTTGTACACCAATATGAAAATCGTTTTATAATATGTATCTTGGTTACATCTTCTTCTTTCATCATGATGCTCATTATGTTCTAATTTAAATACATATTATAAGTTTTAAAATATGATTTTGGTGTTAGCTAAAGATTTTTCTCTTTCCTTCACCAACTGTTCATGTAAATCTACTGAGTGTCAGCTTCTCTGGCATATTTAATTATTTCTACCTGCTCTTCTTAAAACTCAGTGGAATCATTTGCATAAAAAATGCATATCATACAATCTACTAAGAGCAAAGGCCACTATTTCTTCTATTGATAGCAAATCTTGCAAAACATAACTTGTTCTTACATTACTATCAGTGTATGAACCTTGGTACCTTATTTTTATTAGACAGAAAGGTATATTGTTTTTGTTTTAATCAATTTTTGTGAGGTATTATAATTCTATAGTATATTTAAAAAGTTAATTATAGAATCTAGTTTTCATTTGATTTACAAAAGTGATGATCTAAGAATTCATAAATTAACTAAATATAATATCGTCTAAAAAAAGCCATTTGCCTGTCATGAATGAATTACACAAAAATTATAATTTTGATAATTACACTAATAAGAGCATAGACAAATCCAAATTTAATGCAGATATTAACAATTCAGGTGGCAATCAAAAGTTCAATTTCACATAGGTAAGTAAGTTCAATTAAAATTGAACTTGTTTTTTATAATTCCAATTACTGGTGAACACATCTCAAAACTTTTATATTGACATTAACCTGAAAAATTGGTCCTTTTAACAATGCAAATGTATATACCATATACACTCATGTATAACGAACAGTTTGAAGACCAAATGTTTAGGTCATAAAGTAGGGGTGTGCGCTATACACGGGTTACACTTTTGTGCAGTTAAAATCAAAAATTAAAGTGTACCTACCTCGCACCAGATTCTCACTTTTTGGATGAATTGAGGGGAACACCACACTAATTATGGAGAATCCAGCTTATACACACATTAATTAAATGTATCAAGCACATAATTACTTCCTTACAATTATATTTCCATCCTCTCCAAATATTCTACATTTCACTAGCTTATCTTCTGATTACTGCTGTCTCCTGGAAAATCCCGCAAAACATGCATCGAAAACAAAAAACATAGTATATATGCAAATTGAAATAATCTTTTTATTAACGAATATATTATAATTAACGATATAAGTAATTTAATACCCATAGAATTCATCTTCGGCAACAAATAACTATGCAAAGAAGGTGGCTGCAATACTCAACGAAATTTAAGATGCATTAAATACTGTCATTAAATATCTCCAGCCATTCAATATTATGTGAATAAATGTTACGTGTAGTTTGATAAATTTAAAATAAATTGATGTGTTTAAACTTCACTCAATATTTGGCCTTTAAGCATGTATCGTTATGCCTTGTAAGCAAATTTCCACAACTAGGAATTCTCAGATTTTAAAAATTAATTTTCGGAGGTTTTTATGCAAACTTGTGTTTGGGTAAGTTGAGTCTTGTGTTACCCGGGATGGTTCTGTATTTATTTATTTATGGTACTCGAGTTAATACCTAACATGACAATAAAATCCTAAATTTTCGTTCTTATACCCCTCAAAATCTAGGGTGCGCGTTATTCACAGGGTATAAGAAAAAGTCGTGATTTTTTGGCAAAAATTATGGGTGCATGTTATACACAAGTGCACATTATACACGAGTATATATGGTCTACATCATTCATTTATTGACAAATTTAAGAAATAATAATGCTTACCAGCAATAACCTTTAATGTTCCTTTTACTATTGAAGTTGGTGGGATTTAAATCTCCTGCACAAAAGGTTATTTTTATTTTATATTCGATTATAATTATTTAAAACTAACTAGGCCCTTAAATATGCACCCAGCCAAGAGAACAAATTTTACTTTTTGAATCTGCTCTGAGTTACTCCAAAAATTAATATGGAAGCCATAAAAACACCACCTCTTCACTTCAGTCATTTTGTGATAAGCAAATGGCAATTTCACAAAGTTATGCCTAAACTTGACAGTATTCTTCAGATAATAGTGCAAAATTTAATTAAAATTATAAAGCCAACAACTGTTTCAATACACCGAGTTGAAAATATCAATATCTGATATTTTGGCATGTAAAAAGATTTTCTTATAACAATTGTTTTATTTTCATATGCAACAACATTTCCTTTTGTTTATGCAACAATTAAAGTGTTTCTTATTATAAAGTAAAATATATTAGTAATCAATTTATGTTAACTGGTCCACTATGACAATTTATTAAGAAATGTAGTCACCAAAAACTTAGCCTGTGAATACATCCTTCACTTACAGTAAAATTGATAGACGAGGCAGAGACTTTGTGAAATTCCATACTAATGTAGTGTTGTTAAAATGAGAAACAAAGCAAAAATTAAAACAACACTTTTAATCACACTTTGGGTTGTTCCACAAAACTGTGTTCTTTTCATTTTTGCTTTCTTTCTCATTTCAACAATGCTATATTAATACATTATTGATAATATCATATATCCCTATGGGTAATGTTGACCTTCCACTTGAAAATTTACCATTCCACATATTCTTCAGCAATGCATCATGTTGAATTGAGGGTATGAGAGTAGATTAAAGTGCTGAGCAAATTAACTACACAAATGACAGAAAAAATGTGTTCCCTTTTAAACCAAATCAAACTCATATTTTAGTGTAGCTAAACATAGTATTTAAAACTCATGATGTGGATAACATACACTGAGTTACATAAAAATACAAATTTAAATCTCAACGATGAGTCCTAAAGATTATAAAATAAAAAATTTCAAATTTAACAAACAGGTATAACAGCATAAAAAATGAAACAAATTCACCCATCTACAGACTACTAAAATATAATGCTTTCCTTAGAAATCAACCACTACTTAAAAAAATATCTTAATTCAGAGCCAGGAATTAGATTTAGAATTTCATGTTGGCAGAAGACCTTTATATACTTAATCCACATAATCAGGGAAGGCCGTTTCATATATTAAACAGTGTATACAGTAATTATTTCAGAATAGCAAATGTACATCAACGTTACACTTATGATGCCTTAAAATTGATTTATGAAAACATTTAATAAAGAATATCAATAATTACTATAAACTTCTAGCAAGAACGAAGTAAAAGAAAATAACTTGCATGCAAACAATTCTTTCATACAATTAGTAACAGTTTATGAAAAAGATTTGCTTTGACACTAATTGAATGTATTTCTTGTTAAAAATATACCATGTAAAGGAGTCACTCAAAAACTAAGAATAATTGGGATAAGAATCAAAATTCAACCTTGTTAGACTAGAAAATCTCCTCATTCTTAAGAGCACAAAATCAAATGAGAACTGTTTATTAATTGATATCAGTAATGTTATTAATATATCAATTATCATATATTAAAAGTTATAAATATTAGGGAATGTAGAGGAACACCTTTACTTTATCTGTACTTAAAAGTGATAAAAAATGTACAATATATCTCCAATTTGTCTCTAGGATACCACAATTAATCTCTTCAATGGTTGAATCAAACCAAGTGCACTAAAGGCCATATTATGATGAGAATATTTGGTTGTTAAGATTACCTGAAAGAGGAAATCTCACACTAACCAATTAACATTCAACTCAATTTCTTGAGGAATAGTATTGGCACAACCTGGAAGGCACACTTTTGGGTGGAGTATTCCTAAAATAGAGTCCCCTCTTCACAAATTCTTTTAGAAGAGGCTTCAATGCATGGATTTTAGCCACATAAGACCTTAGAAAGTCAGTATGGGACCCTCTCTGTGGTTCAAAATATCTGAAAAGGGAAAAGATGACAAACGATCATATAATGGCTGAAAGAAATTTCAAACTTTTACTTCTTGGAGCTTAACAATCAACATGTAAAGTAAATAACACATTAAAATTATCATTTTAAAATGTAATAAAAAATTGTCTTACAGTTGGTTCAAGTTCTAACACTTAATGCTTACCTGCATTTAGTGAATAATTACTGCAGTCCCATCAACATAATCCAATTAAGCAATATATTATTTTTTGACTTCATATGTCTGAATTTAGTGTTTTACCAACATTTAGTGCAATAAATTTTCAGCCACTTCATGAATTCTTACTTTGATTCAATTTAACATTCCGTTAAATTGAAACAAAGTAAGAATTCATTACGGCTATTATGGCAATTGATTATTACCACAATGTTGGTCAGCATTCATGCTTAGTTATAATGGGAGTAGTTCAACTTTCTGTCACTAGATATGCTTGCTCTTGGACATCACTTAGGTACAATGTATTTTATAGTTGGAATAAAATTAATGATGAATGAAACGCCAGATTTGATACAAACTTTTGCCTTATGACTACACTGTCAATGTAAAAGGTGCAAAATCTATGATAATAACGACAGATAATGAAGAAATGTGAGTGGCAGCAATGTTGGTTGTTTAATAGATGGAGCAAAATTACCACCATATGTAATCCTAAAATGAAGTAACAAATGCCTTTTGGAATAATAGTTAAGATGTCATGAAAATGGATCGGTGTCAAAAGAATTTATAAAAGATTGGTTACACATCATCTGGAATAGAAGACCAGGAACACTAATAAGACCAAGTATGGAAAGGTGCACTCCATGTCGGAGTACACAGACTTTCCAATTGAATTCTTTGAGACGGACAAATTTTAGTAAAACTCCCCAACACAAAATTGCATCAAAATACATCCTGCGGTTCCTGGGTTGAAACATACATTGTAAACTACATGTAGGTCTTCATGTAAAGTGGTTGTAATTATCGTCTGATTTGAACCAAAATTGGAGTATGTAGACAAATTTTAATAAAACTCCCCAATACAAAATTTCATCAAAATACGTCTAGCAGTTCCAGAGTTTAAACATGCGAATGGATGGAAACGATCTCTCCTGTATGCATTCACTTCATGCAGAGAACGCATAAAAAGAGGGATGCTTGTACTAGAGGCATTCAAAGGACACATAATCCCTAAAGTTAAAGATTCAATAACCTTGTAATAATAACTGGAGGAATGATATCACAGCTTCTGATTTCTGATGTACTTTAATAAGACCTTTTCTTATAGTTAGATTCTGAAAACCTAAATTAAATACTGAAGTATGCATAAATATAAACATACATAGGTGATTAAAAAAGCACAAGTTAACCTGAAATGAGAGAATAAGTTAGGCGAGTTAAAACACGAGTGGCACTTACCCCTTGCAATGCTCCACCATGGCAAGGTGACGTAGGTGAGGAGGGCATTCAGGGGCACCGATTGAGCACGTTTTGTTTCTTTCCAAAAGTGAAATGTTTGAGTAAAACCTCTCATTGTCCACAATGGATTGTAAGCTCCATCATCTAGCTCTGAAAGACAGAGAGCAGAAGACATGAAAAGTGAAGCGAGAAAACATGGTTTCACCAGTATGCTGAGCAAGAATGGTAACGTTTCAATGTATTCAACCACAAGAGAAAATTATTCATCTACAGTCATGGTTACACAATAAACAACATTTATGAATAACACATTTTTACAAATAACTTTATGATAAAACTATTATTTTCCTTTGTGTAGGAAGTTCTATTCAGGAGGCATTTTAAAATGCTACCACATTACATAAAAATTTGATGTGGCCACCACATGACTTTCTCCATATCTGTAATATTTCTAAAAATTCCAAATAGGTTAGATAATAAGAAATATTTTAAGAAACTGCAAGAAAATTTTAGACTACAAAGAACAAAAAAAACTCAAATCATAGCCTTTTAATATTGGATATGCCAAAAAGCTACAACAATTATGAAAAGAAAAAGAAGCGTTACTAATATGTTACTAAGTGTTAATTGTTAACAATAGTCTGTATGTGGCGTGGTGGTGGCAGCTAAAAATATAAGATATCTCTTAAACAATGCATTATATGGAGAAATGTTTCAAACAAAGGTTGTAGAAAATTAAATTTCCTACAACATTTATTCCGATACATTTTAACATTTATCAAATATTAAAGCATATATTTCCAAATAACGGATAAGTGACAAGAGTAAACACCCACTTCCGGTTGACCGATTTTTACCGAAAACTAAACAGTTCTTGTGACTGTCATAAAAATGTTAAATATAATCTTTTGAGTTGACCTGATTAATAGTTTTTGAGTTATAGCACCCACAAAAAGCTATCACACACACACATACATCATCGAGAAAATGGTCAAAATGTGTTCAGGGGACCTCAAAACGTGTATTTCCGTTGAAATCTCGAAGTCGATTTTTTTTATGAATACAGTACTTTCCCCTATACTACCTATATCGAGAAAGTAAAAACGGTCATTTGAATTAATAACTCATCTTTTATGGGCACAGTAGCAGCTTAAAATAAAGCAATGCAGGAATCATGGACAAGGGAAGGAAAACAAGAAGTAAAAACAGCAAAAACAGCTCTTCAATGCCATTTCTCAAAGTTGACTAAAAGTAGTAGGTTCTACAAGCAATGTTTCTCAGTTGGGCATTGCTGTCCAAGACAAGGCAACATTTTGTTGAAGGCATGTTTAGTATAGGTGATGATAATCTCTTAAAATGAATCCCACATTATTAGAAGTTTGCAAAATAACACACCCTTTTCTCTTATAAGTGATTTAGCTCTTCTTCAGCATTAGGAGTCTGCTCTGAGTGATACAAAACTTTTACTAAGAAGTAGCAAAATTAATCTATAGATAAAAATTGTAAGAAATATGAAGGTTCCACTACAGCATAAATACACCACACAAATAACATGTTTTTCAACAAATATGAACTTTTTTCTGAAAAACCGAAAATTGACCTGTTTAGTAGGCTGAAGGTATTCAAGTACCCCAACTGTAATGTATAAGTAAGAAATTAATAAGTCATTTGTGTGCATTTCTGACTAATCAACCTCTTGGATTCTTATAGCCATAAGTCCTTACACACCAGACACACATTAGCCTACTCTTGACGAACAGCATCAAGGAAGCCAACTGCTAATGTCCCGTCCCTTCCCTGATTTTTGCGGTCTAGTCAAAGCATACAATTAGTGGATGGAACGATCTCAGGTTGGAAAATCTTACTTGCACCAGATTCAAACCTGGGACTGTTGCGTGGAAGGCCAATGCTCTAACCATCCCACCACCTCCCAAATTAGTAAGTCATCTAGCAAGTGTAGAAAAAAGTGGCCTTTGTTCTTGGTAGGTTTTACAACACAAAATCACTTCCTTGGTGAAAATTATTCAATTGGATTTTGTGAAATAGTGTGATACACTAAAAAGCAAATACAGTAAACTCTTGTTTATCCGGCATTCTATTTAGCGACACTCTCGCTCTAATGGCACATTTCCATAGAGCCCATTACAACTTGCCTCTGACTCTAGCAGCGTATGTTTGTCGCTATCCAGCATCACGTGGCATCTCCAGAGCAGTCCCGAACAGGGGTGAGTAATTTATCTTAGCACATACAAGTTTAAAATAAGAACAGATAAATCAAGTTGTGCCCAAGTTGCCATAAATATATTGGATTGGACTGTACAATAGATAAGTTCAGAAAATACTGTACTGTACTGCTGCCCCTATACTGTATTTTCTGCATCCTGTAATGGTCTTCAGGTAACTAATTCAGTGAGTAATGTACCTAAATATAAGTATTTATCCTTAGTATATCCATGTCTAACTGTTAATTTTATTTTTTCATGATAGCGCACATTAATATTGCTTGTTCTATGTCAGTTCTTGCTCTAACGGCACACCCCAATCCCCAAGCATGCCTGATAATCGAGAGATTACTGTACTTTGTAGAATTCCATGAACAGCTAAAAAAGAAATAAAGAACTTCTAACCATTAGCAGAATTGTTTTATAACACTAATGCTTCATATACCAATTAATAAAGATTACCTTTTTGTTCCATGTGCAGCTTGTAACTTATGTGTATTGTGACCAAACCAAACCATCCTAAACATCAAAAACAAACACTGTCCCATTGATGAAACAAACATTATGAAAACTCCCATTCATTTATTGCTTTTCAACCATTTTCTCTAAAATATTTACAGGACACACCATTTCCCATCTTCAGGCAGAGAATGTAAGGAAGGACCTTAATAAAACATGTTTCTCTGCAGTTCCTCCTAAGTTCTTCCTTTCTGAGTATCTAAGCATGCCAATCATGAATCATCCAAAGGAAAATATTTTTCCTCATTCTATAGCAAACATATGCCTACACGAAAACAAATAAAAATCACATGATAATATGAAATCTTCACATCGATTTGTTAGCAAAAACCACACTAAGAAGTGCATTCTCTCAAAAATGAAAATACAAACCTTATTAACCTAAAAGTAAAAGCAGCAGATAAAATTATTTAGCCAAGAGCAAACAAACAGTTGAAAACAACTGTGTGTGTCTTCTTCTGATGCCGAATGGATTTTGCCCCGATATCCCCACCCTCTCGGTGGCCCACGATACACACACACACACTAATCTCTTGCAGATGCCCATGATTGTTTTTTCTATTTAACATAAAGTTCTTGTTCTTTCAGCAATTTTTTATATTAAAAAATTTTTCCAAACTGCTCAGCATTCTTCAACTGTTTTTAACTGAGGGATATCATTATAAAGGTCAGTAAGTAATTTATTTTCCATTTGCAACACTATTACCATATTCTATGATATTGATTGCGCTTGTATAACATTTAATTTATTCATTCAGTTATTACCATTTTATTTACACTTTTAAATGTCTTATTTTTTGCCTTCTGAGATTGATTTGCAAGAAACTGCTCTTCTTATAAACCTATCTTTGGATGTGGAAGTTTACTATTTTGATGACATGTCCTCGAACAGTATTGGGCAATTTTATGCAATAAACACAATCCCGAGATTCATTTAGTAAACAAACACCAGTTCCTATCCCATGTCAGCACTTCACCCTCCACACCTAGTGCAGCTATTCCCTAACCCAGCATTTCCCAAACTGTGTTCCATGGAACACTAGTGTTCCGTGAGATGTTAATAGGTGCTCTGTGAAAAAATCGATGCTAGCAATATTTCTTCTTCTAAAATTTATTTTTTAAAAATGTGTACATAAGAAAAATACCAAACACATTTATATAGTTGTTCTTATTGTTACGCGATGATCTGCCTTTAAGAAATGGTGTGCCATACCCGAAAATGTCAGGAAATCGCATGAGAAAACACCTGATGTATGAACACATGGCGTTTGATCTGCGCACTGATACATAGGCAGCATTTACCAACTAATTGATTTATGTCATCTATTTGATGGTCACTCCATATCCCATCTAGACCTCATTTAAAAATATTTCTCCGCTGAATATATCACATTTTTAAAAGTTATTGTCTGATTTAAAGAATTTATATAATTACATTACTTACAAGGTGAGTAAATATGAATGTTGTCATATGGCTACATTTGTTTTAATTGATCCAAATAACGTAAAACTTGTAAAACTAGATTATTATAAATTTTTAGACAATATTATTACAAAAAGTGTAAAAATAATTTTTTATTAAAAAAAAATGTGGGCTGAAACTGGTTAAACAATTATACTACACAAACTTGTTCCCCATGGATCTGTGGATGAAAGAAGGAAGTTTTAAACAAAAAGCAGAGTCTTCTGGTTCTCAAACTGTCTGAGTCAAACAAGCAAAAAGTCAAAGTACTTCAAAGTGAAGATGAACCTTCAGTTTCTGGAGAATCGGGAGCTGAGCTGTCCAAGATGAAACAGTTAATGTCCAATTCCAACAAATATGCATCAGGTAGTAAGAAACCAAAAAGAAAGTATGATGAAAGTTACTTGTCTTCTGGATTTACTTCTATCGGAAATAAAGATGCTCCTGATGCCCAGTGCATGTTGTGCAACAAAATATTATCTAACAGTTCTTTAGCCCCTGCTAAGCTTTGAAGGCATTTTGAAACTAACCATGCTGCATATAAAGACAAAGATGTATGTTTTTTCAAGTGACATCTTGATTCGCTTGAAAATAGTAAACTCTCGATGTATAAAATTGCCAGTCAGACAATGAAAACACAACAGAGGCATCATACAAAGTAAGTTATCGTATAGCGCTAGCCGGAGAAGCCCACATGATTGGAGAATTGCTTATCAAGCCTTGTGCAAAAGATATAGTAATGTGCATGTTTGAAGAGCAATGTAATAAAAACATAGATGCAGTACAGCTCTCAAACAATACTATTGCACATAGAATAAAGGATCTTGCTTTGACGTTGAAGAAGAGCTGGTTTCCCGACTGCAAATCTGTGATGGGTATTCATTGCAGCTAAATGAGTCCACTGATGTATCAGGGCTTTCAGTATTGCTTGTATTTGTCTGTTGTAGGTTTGATATATCTATCAAAGAGGACCTGCCCTTATGTGAATCTTTGCCAAGTAACAGTACTGGTGAAGAAATATTCAACTGCATCAACAATTTTATGCAAAAGCATGCAATTCAATGGGAAAAATATGTCGATGTATGTATCGAATGTGTCAGGGCAATGGTGGGAAAGGTTTCAGGGGCTGTAACATGGGTCAAAAGTGTGGCACCAGAAGGCACCAGTAGTCATTGCATGTTACATAGACATGCACTAGCAGTTAAAAAAATGCCTACATCTCTGAAAAATGTTCTAGACCAGGCAATATAAATAATCAATTATATTAAAGCTTGACCACTTCAATCCAGAATATATTAAAATTCTGTGCAAAGAAATGGGTGCTGAGCACACAGCACTTCTACATACAGAGGTGAAGTTGACTTTTGTGAGGTAAAGTTCTTGTAAGACTCTATGAGCTATGTTGAGAACTATTTGTTTTCATGGATTCCACGTTTCTGCTCTCTGATTGTTTGACAATCTTGGCTGCTGAGACTTGCATACCTTGCAGATATATTTTACGAAATTAAATGAGGTGAATCTGTCGATGCAAGGAAAAAAAAGGGACCATTTTTATAGCATTTGATAAAATTTCATCATTGTTAAGGAAACTGGAATTTGGGCCTCATCCATAGAAAAAAACAACTTCAATTGTTTTCTTACACTCAGTGACCTTTTGATTGAAGTTAATTCTACTGTAGATAAAGATATTTGCAATGCCATTGTACAGCACCTAACGGACTTACACTCTAATCTGTTAAAATATTTTCCTCTAACAAGCAACGATAATGCTTGGGTTCGAAATCCATTTACAATTTCAGTCAAACCAGACGCATTAGTCTGTGAAAAAATTTTTTGCTGTCTACTTTAATCCAAGTGTGCATTACATCTCATGAACTCCTGATGGTGTTCCGTCAATACATAATAATTAAAAAGGTGTTCCGTTGTCAAATAAGTTTGGGAAACCTTGCCCTAGCCAATTCCTCCCTCTCTCCCATAGTGCTCCCTTTTATCATCTGTTCTCGGTTAATTCAACCAATCCCAACTTCTCCCCACCCACTATTCACTTTTTCTTCATAAATTCGTCCACCAAACTCTCTCTTCTCCTCTTTAACCCATCTTCTCCTTTCCCCAATTCTTTCTTCCTCCTCTCTCTCTCTCCTGTTGATATAAAAGCCTATATTTTGAATGCTTGTTACCAGATGATGGTGGTTGTTCATCAAAACTGGTCGATCTTATATAGTGTTTTTGTGGAATAAGTTAAAGTGCTATTAAATCTGTGCAGTATTAATTTTTGCATTTAATTTTAACGTCATACTTCAGCCATGTTATGGAATTCCAAAGCAAAGCTCTCACAATCGGTAGATTATAGTGAATGAATTACTTTGCTTTGCTCTAGAAATACATATTTAGAATAACCTTCCTTTATTTTGAAAATTTCTTTTCAAGATCTGTGTGATTGAGATTAAGTGCATTTTCATGTGTGTGTTTGGTATTAGCCTGTTTGGTTCCTGTCATTGTTGGGAGATCCATAAACCATCAGACATTTGTTTGAGATATCAATTCCCTGGTGAGAATTAATTTTCCCTAAACTTGATATTTTTGACCATTTATCTCTAAAAAAATTTTGAATTGTACAGTTTAGGAGTGGATTTAATTTTTTTTTAATTTGAAAGGATCCTTACATTTGGTGGCAAGAGAATGGCAAACATTTTATAATGTTGGTTTCAGTAGCACATCATTATATATTTAGGCATACCTGCTACCCAAGAAGCAATTGAGAGAACATTTAGCAGTGCAGGAAATATTGTCACTGAGGTGAGAAAACCTGCTAGCAGAGCATGATAAAGAAATTCCTACACGGAAGATATACGTGTAATATGGAAATAAAAACCTAATATCAATGGATATTTGTCTTAATTTTTGTTATAATATTCATAAAAACATTATAATGGGTATTACAGGGTGATTTAAAAGTCACGTAACTCAGCATTTAAGTGTCTGCCAATCTGTGACAGCGTGTTGGAACTTTTTCTGCAGGCAACAGTTGGTACAACCTGTGTCCTGATGACCCACAGTCCCCGAAGGGTAGTGTCATGTATCCCATCTGGTGCCAGTGGTGCTTCGTCTGCTGCGGAAGCAACATTTCATTTTCCCAGGTGCAGCAGATGTTCATAATTGAACATTACTTCGCAACTCGGTCATAAGTTCAGGTGCAAGAAGTGTTTCAGAAGAGATGTCCTGATACTCCCATCCCTCATCAGACAGTGGTTTTGCAACTGGCTGACAGTTTTCGTGAGACTGGAAATGTAAATGACAAGAAATGGAGTGGATGGCTGCCTGTGTAAATCCAACATGGTGCCATCTTGCTGAAGCCAGCGATCGCATTCATCCACTTCAAGGAGTAAAATGAACTGGGTGATAACATTCTGGTATACGTTACCATCAACTGTCACCCGCAAGAAAATAAGGCCCACCACATGCTGAGGAGACAGAGCACACTCCACTCCAAGTTTTGCAGGGTGCAAGGGCAATCCCTGCAACTCCGTTTCTTGTTGTTTACATTTCCAGTCTCACGAAAACAGTCAATCAGTAGCAAAACCATTGTCTTATGAGGGACAGGAGCATCAGGACATCTCCTCTGAAACACTTCTTGCACCTGCACATACGACCGAGTTGCAAAATATTGTTCAATTATGAACATCCACTGAACCTGAGAAAATGAAACATTGCTCCCGCTGCAGACAAAGCACCACTGGTGCTGGATGGGATACATGACACTACCCGTCGGGGACTGGGTCATCGGGACACACGTGGTACCAACTGTTATCCGCAGGAATAGTTCCAACACGCTGTCACAGATTATCAGACATATAAATCCAAGGTTGCATGACTTTTGAATCACCCTGTACTTGTGATACTACATTTGCATAATGAATTATATTTGCATTTAACAAATTATTTATTTAGGAGAATACTTGCTCGTCTCGATTCTCAAATTTTTTAAGAATTCTCATCTCCATCTCTTCTGAAATAAAAAAAACTTCTTCTTGCATATACCTAGCCGATTTTCTTTCAGAAACTACTATGTTTCAAGATTCTGCTACAATCCAAGAATTTTACAAGTTTGCAGTCATTTCACTAATTACTCTATTTATTCAAAATAGCAAGGGATTAATTCCCATTTAGAAGTCCATTTCTCACTTCGCTTTCAGTTACACTTAACTTGATACATATTTTATGCTTACTATGTAATTCCAATCAGTTCTCTGAAAATATATCAACATTTTATAAGACCGCATTTATAGAAAAATCCATATTTGAAACAAAACTGGATTTTCCAGGAACATATTGCTGGCATAAAACAAGGAGTAGCTTTACATGTTGAACAAATTCCATTGACATACCACTATTTGCTCCCTTGGTTGCATCTACACCACCAGAAGGTGGTCTCTCTTTTCCCTTGGCATCACACACATATACAACACGAGTGCCATCACTTGTAGTCTTCTGAGGAAGGGCATTCTTGCCTATGACCACTTCAAAGGGAGCCTTCTTGCAGCCATTGGCTCTTACAGGCAATCTGTTAGCGTGGCAACTCAGGCAGGGAGTAGAAATAGACAATTTGATAGGGAGGGAGAAGACAGCTGTGGAGGAAGGAAAATCAAAGGGGAAAAGGATATAAAACCAAACAAAGATCAATTCAACAGAAAAATAAAAACAAATGGGGAAAATAAGAAATAAGGAATCATGCGCACATGGTGATTCTATAATCAGGACGATCAGTAATTGAACATAAAGAATGACTTGGAGCAACTAACCATCTCGGACATCACCAGCTTCTATCTCAGCCATACCACCAGCAAGGCAGTCGAGACCTTCGTTCTCTGAGCGAGACTTCTGACTTGAATCTGCATAGGACTTGGTCCTCCAGCCACCACGTACAAAGTTATTAAGGTTTGAACTTGGGTCGCTTAATCGTCTCTAAAGAACAAAAGAATTTATTTAACTTAACAAGGAAAACTATTTGGCAAATTCTATTGCTACTGTAATTAACATCAGCATATAACCAAACAATCATAAAAACATAAAAACACTGAAATAATATCAGGGCAAAAAATCATACATTTACTTTGATAAAAAACACACAATCTCACAAGCTGGATGTGAGAACAAACTTAACCTTTTGCACTCACAAGTCGAGCGTGACTCGACATTACTATCATATGCTGAAACTCATAAGTCAAGTGTGACTCGATATGAGTTCTGAAGAAAGCTAGGGGGAGTGTGTTTTATTATTTGTTTACTCTTGACCCCTCAGGATGCACTCCTAAGAGTGTCTGCAACTCATCAAGAGTGAACAGACTTCTTATTCATACCTTATATTTGGATCTAAGGAGACAAAGCCTAGGCCTCTCATCAGTTCTGCCTACCCAAGCCAAAACCCTAGCCGAAGCCCAGATGCAAAAAAAAAAAGAACCACTCAAAATGCATCCTCAACGCTGTTGTGGGTGGGTGATTCACAGGATTTCTCATAATTTTTCTCTCAAGAGATATACGAACATAAGGAACATGTTTCTCAGTCGCAGATAATTTTTCAGTCTTAAAGGTCTTTTGGGCTGATTGTGAGCCATGGAAAAACACTCCAAAATTATCAAGCGTGATCTGCAAAGCAAAGATGACAAATTTTGCTTTGGTACAGCAGAATTGCCGTATCTGCCCAAATATAAGCTGATGTTTTTGTCAGAATCTATTATGAAAAAATCATCTCTCGACTTAAATGTGAGTTCAGGAAAAAATTTGGGGTTTGGGTTAAGTCTTGTAGTCAATCATAGATGGCAGCATGTCTCTCACTGCCATCGCATTCAAATGATAGTACTATATTTTTCATAAAGTAAATATTTGACCTATGATGAATATTAATGAATAAATAATAAAGCTAGAATATTGAATTTAGCAGTATCAGTGTTTTGTTGCCGTTGTTACCTGTTCTTTCGTTTCTAAATGCTATTGGATATTTTCTTTCGTTTCTTATGGCTCATTAAGAATAGTTAGCAATTTGTATTATATAGGTATTGGGAAGTCACCTTTCTTACTAAAATATTTAACTGACCAGCAATTCATTGCACTACCTCTCAGATAACCATTGCGCATAGGCCAGAGGGAATCAGCAGGTCTTAAAAAATATTGTATTATTTTTCATTATCCATTAAAAAAGTTCCTATTAGTTTAACTTGCACATTGTAGTTATTACTATAGACAATGTAATGTTCTTATGCATGTTAAAACCTCATTCATGGAATCTATTAAAATTATGTACATTGACTATGCAAACGATAATGCAAAATGTGATGATGGATTTTGAAGCTCAACTGTTTGAATTATGGTAAAACTTGTGTGTGAAGTCATATACGATATATCATATACAATATGACCATGTATAATTATAAAATGCAATTTCTTAAGGCAATGTAAATGCTAATTTCATTGGAAATAGACTTGGATTAAAAATTATTTTTGCGAGGTCACTATTGCTTTATTTGACCTTGTCTGAAAATGAAGATGAATGAAATTATCGTAACTGAATGTGGAACAACGCAAAATTATTAATTGGAATAATATTTCAAATGTCAACAACTAAACCATTTCCCACTCTATTCTTCAATCTCCAATAATGTATTCTAGGCCGTACATACATGCCCGGCACACTTCAGCGTAAAATCTACCAAATTTACTTTTTTGTCAAAAAATGGTGGAAATATTTGAGAGGTTGGCTTAAATTCGGGGTTAGCTTATATTCGGACAGATATGGTACATCAAAGTGATACTGAAAATGGTAACTTTTCTGATCACATGGAAACTAATCTTTCCGAATTGATCGCTGGCCCGAGTGGGATTTTCGGGCTGGTGTTACTGTGCTGAGGGGAAGACCATCATCAACTGATCAGGAGCAGTGGTTAGATGGGACTTATACATATTCTCATGCCTCACCCAATGAGAAAGCACCAAGATTGTGCAGTTTTTTCGCACATAAACGTGCCAGGAGGAAGAAGAGAGAGAATTTATTTTTGTGAAACATGCAAACTAAAAAATATGGCCTACATGAGGGTGATTGTTTTAAAAAATAACACACTGAAAAACTAGAGAAATTAATATAAAGGCCTGGATGTATCTATTAACCTTAAATCGTAAAATACTGTAAACAAATATGTCAAAATGCAAAAAAAGTACAGCTATTTTTCAGATTTCAAACCACGGAGGCATTTAAAGATTAAATCCGAGTGAACTACCAACAAAAGGGGGGAAAAATCCAAGAGCAAAAGGTTCAAGAATCTTATAGCAACCATTCAACAAAAACAAAATTTTCATGCTATCTAATAAATTTTTACAAACTATAAGTAACCTTATAGTTGGCAAGATAATAACATGCTATACTCAACTTTTAAAATAATTAGTTGGATTTTATTCAAGTATTAACTTTTACATTTTATTGTAAGGGCCTTCACTTTGTGGTACTCCATCTTAAAAAACCACAAAAAAAATAACACCACAGTTTTTATTCTCGATCATAGAATTGAATCCACCTTTGTATGACATGTTACTTGTTTGAATAATCAATTGAAATACCTTGCTGCAATGTATCAACTAGAGCAGTGGTGTCCTACCCCATCGCCACTTGTGGAGAATTGGCCACTGATATGTGGTGAATTGATACTCTCAGTCTACTGTTTACTATATTTTATTATCGTATTTACCCGAATCCAAGGCAACCTTGAATCTTTTAGGAGAATGTCAAAACAGAAAAAGGGTTTTATGACCTAATTTCTCATTGAATGTATTTGGTGTACATTTCAAACACACATATTCAGTTTAGGTGTACTAGTTCATTCATTAATTTAAATGGTTTATTTCAAATTTTTGCATGAAAAAAAAAGAATTTTTTAAACGTTTTTTTTTTTTAAATTAAGACTTTATTAAGTGAATTCCACATTGTAAGTTTGCAATGATAAATTTCAGTAGATAATTATTTTATCATGTTTCATTTGTTTAAAAAACATCAAACACATAATCATACTTCCTACGGTTCTATGACAACTTGTTGCAGTCAGTTTGTCACTCGTAAATTCGTTGCGCATCAATAGTCGCATAAAAAATTCATCGTGCATCAATACATTGCACGGTAAACTCATTGTGCATCAATTCCCCTCTCAACAAATTCGTTGTGATACACCATGACTGGCGAACGGCAGGGGGAGACACTTTTCCATAAAATAATTGTTATTTATATTTCGATAATACCAGAATTAAGTGAGACACATTGGATGGCGTATGGCATGGGGTGACACCCAACCAAAAATCTATCCCCCTGCTGTACGCCAGTCTTGGTGTCTAGCCTTCCAATTTGTCTCGCAACTAATCTCTTGTGGCAAATTTATCTAGCAACAAAATTGTCACGCAACGAATTTGTCTACAGATGTATTGATGTGCGATGAGTTTGCCGTGCAATGTATTGATGCATGACGAGTTTGTCATGTGACAAATTAACGCACCATGAACTGAAGCCTGACAAAATGACATGCGATCAATTGACCATGAGGTATTGAAGGTATATGACTTTGTACTCCAATTTAAAACGACCCCTGATTTTCTCAAGCTGAAATTTGGAAAAAAAACCTCGTCTTGTATTTGGGTCAATACAGTAGTTTATTAAATCACATAGTACTAAATTTGCTTAATCTGATACAGGAGGCTTTGGAGGGGAAGGAGGCTGTGGAGGGGAAGGAGGCTGTGGAGGGGAAGGAGACTGTGGAGGGGAAGGAGGCTGTGAAGGGGAAGGAGGCTGTGGAGGGGAAGGAGGCTTTGGAGGGGAAGGAGGCTGTGTAGGGGAAGGAGGCTGTGGAGGGGGAAGGAGACTGTGGAGGGGAAGGAGGCTGTGGAGGGGAAGGAGGCTGTGGAGGGGAAGGAGGCTGTGGAGGGGAAGGAGGCTGTGGAGGGGAAGGAGGCTGTGGAGGGGAAGGAGGCTGTGGAGGGGGAAAGCTTAAGGGGAAGTGAAACAATTGAGTGGAGCTCTGTGGGACAGGCAAGTCATTTGAATTGGCAGGAACTTACGCGAAGTAAGATATGCGATTGAAAAGTATGTGTTACAAATTGGGGAATAGGGACATTTTGAAAGACAAAAATTAAAGTAATTGGTTATCTGTCAATATTTATTTTCACTACATGCAATGCAGAGCCGTGCTGCCCAATGGGTGCAAGGAGCGCATCGCACCTGGGTGGCAACATATGAGGGGCGGCATTTACGGATGGGCAATAATATTCCTTAATTTTGTGCTTTTCCATCTTGCAGATTTGAATGCATGTACTTTAGTAATACTTGATATTAAAAAATAATTTATCATTTTTACTTATTAATCAGATTATTTTGTTCGTACACATCCAAAAAGATATAACTGGCTGGAGGGTGGCAACAGTTTGCAGACAAGCTCCTCTTTCGGAGGAAGAGTGAGTTTTTAGGCCTAAATACGTTCGCAACCAGGGCCGTGGCGATAGGTGAGGCAGCGATGCGACCACCTCAGAAGGTCTGCCAAATTCTGAAGCAATGTATCAGGGCATCGAAAATCAGCGGTGCATAGAAGATTGAGGACGGTTTACCGATTTTTAGTTTGGTTTAATACATCATACGTAAGCTGCTTAAATTATATCATGGCTAATTTTAAAACTTTTTCTATAGAATCTTTTCACATACGCAAAATAAAGGATGCGGAAAAACACAGAAACTCAAAAATTCCTTTGTGTACATCCGCCAAGAGTTAGGAGCAAGCGATATGGACTACCTCCCTCCAAGACAAACATGGGAGCATCATTTCGCAAAACTCGTCCTTTGAAATATACGACGCCGTGTTTGAGTTGTCGACAGATGTAAACAGATATTTAAATACTAGACATCAAGCAAATTCACTGACGCTGAAAATAAAATCATTTCGATTCATTTTCTCCATTGTGCTCGGGTATAACATTTTATCACAGGTAAATGTTGTGAGTAAAACTTGACAAAAATCGGACGTAAACATTTCAGTTTCAATACAAGTTCAAGAAAATTTGATTGAATATTTGAAAAGCAGCAGAACTGAGGAAGGATTTAAACACCTTTTGATTGATGCAAAAGAATTAGCTTAAGATGTTGATGTAGAATTTCTTCCATTGCTATCTGTTCGGCCACATAAGAAAAAAGTAAAATTCGATTACGAGCACAAGAGTGAAACAGTTCAAGACCCTGAGACTAGCTTTAAGATTAATTTCTTTTACTATATTTTGGATACTACGATAACCTCTGTTAGTAAAAGATTTGAACAGCTAAAAATACATAATGCTGATTTCAGTTTCCTCTATGATCTACATAGCTTATCTAGGACGAAATATGAAACAAAAATGAAATTCTGCACAGACTTACAAAAAACTAACGGACAATGCCAGGGAAGAAAGTAAGATTAATGCTATGGATCTCTATGACGAATTAGAAGCTATTCAAGATTATATGAAACCAAGCATGAGCCCTTTTAAAATTTTAGAAGGATTTAATAAGAGATTTTTCAAATATCTGTATTGCTTTGCATATTTTATTAACGCTTCCTGTAACAGTTGCTGCTGGAGAAAGATCTTTCTCAAAAATTAAATTGATAAAAACAATTTGCGTTCAGCAATGAGGCAAGATAGGCTAAGCAGTCTGGCTCTGGACCACTGATAAGCTGTGGTGTGGCTTGAATGGATGTAGGTTTTGTCTATGTAGACAGTTTGCCATCCTTCTCTATATTTTTGTATTTTTCTCAAATACTGCATCAGTTTCAAGCGAATGTCTCTGTGTTTGCAAAGAATTCTTTTATTTTGGAAGTTTTCTTCCATCTGCGAGAAAATGAATTCAATGCTATATTAGAAATTAGGCACGTATTATATTTTCTCTAAAAGACATCATAATTTTCTCATATTGTCATTATACGTACTTGAATCCAATTTTCTGTAGAAGATCACTAAGTGAACTGATTTGGCCTCTAAAATTAGTACTCTCTCTAATCATTGGAAGAAGGGCACCAAGTGTGGGATACTTCTTCTCTGTGGAATGAAATTGCTGAACACTTCTTCTAATCACCTGCACAACAAAATCATCCACTGTCGATTTGGGACTTTTCTGCAGTTTTGTCTTCCGTGGATTTTTAAATATCACTTCAGTGCCTTTTGCCTGTCCTTCTCTTTCCTTCGAAATATGAATTAAACTTGAAACACCAGTTGTTGCCATTATCCACTCATTAACACTTTTAATAGGAATAGTGATCCCTTTGGCTGCTTCTTTCTTCATAAACATCAAAACATTATGAATGATTTCTTGCGCTTGACTATGGATCACTTTTTTATTCCCTAACTTGGAAGTCGATGGAACGGTATCCATGATAATAAGATTAAAAATCACGGCTAACAGTACAAAATAACAAAGGAAAATGAATCAAAGAGTAACAATGAATAACAAATAAACAATAGGCCACTAGGACAAATGAACTGTCAAGTATCACATTAAAATTTAATGTTTGAATATAATTATTTATTTGACTAATAAATAATTTAAATCATTATTGTGTATCACTGTAACCTTTTATTTAAATTAAGTCCTGCTTATAGTATTTATATTTTGAATTATGTGGCAAAAAGGCTGATCTGTTAGCTACAAGTGTGGCAAACCTGAAAATTCTGTTGGACACCAGTGAACTAGATAAATTTTAACTTCCATCATGATGGGACCTAAATTGCCGATGTAAAGAAGGCATCATCCAAAAGACCCATGGTCTATGGACCATTTTTTCAATAAGATAACATGGCCATTTTTTTGCCTCAATCTTATGAGTTATTACCTAATCCAGGCAGCCTTTCCTCCCATATAGTCTGTACAATCGAGGGTCTACCTCGAGGTGGGAAACCTGCAGCCGTCGTATTTTATATGGCCCACAAAGCTATGATAAAAAATTTATTCGTGCAATTTAACACACAAATTCATCCCTGAAATCCTTATTTAGACTTGATTTTTACTCATATGGTCCCTCAGAACTTCCAATTTAACTCTAATCCGGTTGAAGCACATAACTTATAATGTGGCCTACCAAAGTATTCGCAACAACCATTGTGGACCAACATGTAGAAGAGATAGTCCACCCCTGGTTTACTGTATAGGATATAGGAGGATACAAATTCTAAGGTACCGCTAGGAGGCCTACAGACCGTAAATTTGGCATGATGAAAAGTTAATGAACGAAGCAGAGGAAAAAATCAGAAACCAATAGAAATTTCATTTTAATTTCTAACCCATAAGAAAGCATGAAAATAGGTGCAGGCCTTTATAAAACTGCATTTTTAAATTAGTTAAAATTGAGATAGTAACTTGAGATATAAACAACTCTAGTTGAAAGGTTGAGGTTTATTTTTTTCGCAGATTAAATCTGAATCCAAGCTGAGTTGGAATAAAAATTTCTTTTTAATCAGAAAAAGGGATATTTTAACCATGTAAGAAGTGGAATTAAAGTAAAAATTCCTGAACCATAAAATAATCCAGATGAACACTCACATGTCAATGAATAGAAAAATGGAAAAAATTAAAATGATACAAGTTTGCAGGACGATGGCCTACTGGGACCTGTTGTCAAAAACTAGCCTAAAGGAAAAGGAAAAGCACACACACATGCACAATCACTTGGAACCACTCTGGAATAAATCGCTAGATAGGTATTTCAAGAGCTAACCTCTCATCTTCAACAGCTGAAGTCATATGGATAGTTTGGGTTTTGTCTTGTGTATTTATACGTTCCGGATAAAAGTGGAAGTGGGGTGGGGAATTCCTAACCATTAGCATGTAGAGGGGCGAGTAAGGGATAGGCCCACAGTTGTTACTCATTACCGTATCTTGTTATTTGTTTATGAAAATGCTCTCGTAAGCATCTAGTTTCCAGTCAGTGTTGATTTTAGGAGAGCTATGTTTTCTATTTTAATCAGGTGATTGTTTTCTTGTACGTGTATTGCGATGCTAGACCTTTTAAACCTACTGTGTTTGTTATATGCAAGGTGTTCTTCGAACCTAGTTTCTAGCTTTTGTTTAGTTTAGCTCTTGAAATACATATCTAACAAGTTATTCCAGAGTTTTTCCGAGTGATTGTGCACGTGTGTGCGCTTTTCCTTTTGGCTAGTTTTCGACAACAGGTCCCTGTAGGCTATCGTCCTGCAAACTTGTATCATTTTAATTCTTTTCTATTTTCTTTTCTTATTGATGTATGAGTGCTCATCTGGATTATTTTACGGTTCAGGAATTTTTGTTTTAATTCCATTCTGTAGACCAGGGGTCCCCAAACTTTTTGAGAGGAGGGCCACTTAGGAATATTGAAAGTGCTAGGTGGGCCGGATTTTTACAGTTCACACTGTTGCTCTTACCTTCGGACCAGATGTCTCTTTACTTACTGAAATTCCAACTGTTGAGCATCCAAAGCTCCAGAATATTGCCGAGCGATTTATTGTTAGAGGGCACATTTTGGAGTGGCGATTGAAATTGTTTGTTTTTGTTCATATTTTGCGAGTAAACTTCAGTTTTTGGGGCAATAAAAACTGCATTACGATGAAGAAAATAGTAGTTATAATGCATGGAATAAATTTTAAAAAAATGTTTTGCAAGTTTTATCGACGATATGCTGGAAATTGCGAAAAAAAATTTTAAAATCAGAAAAAAATGTTGGTACCTTTGGGAATCAAACATTCTGACATTGACTGTGGTAGAGAGACAAGGACGTTTGCTAATAAGGCCACAAAAAACTGCGTCTAGTCATCTTATAATGTTGTTATTAAAGTTACGGTGTTGTTGTTAAAGGGATTCTTTATCAGTTGCAGGTGTCAATTATTGTCATTATAATTATAAATGAAATTATGTCAATACTGTTGGGTTATTTCGATGCATTGTTCATTATTCCTCCTTTCAAATCTCGTCATGCATTGTTCATTATGATAAATCGGTTGCTGGTGTCAATTATTGCCATTATAATTATAATTGGCATTATGTCACAATATTGTTGGGTTATTTCGGTGCATTGTTCTGCATTCCTCCTTTCAAATCTCGTCATGCATTGATCATGATGGTAAAGCGAATGGGTAATATCTGTAAAATTATGTTCGTGAAGAATTACAGTGAAGAATTACGATAAAGAAAATAGTAGTTATAATGCATGAAATCAATTTAAAAAAAAGGTTGTGCAAGTTTTATCGATGATATGCCGGAAATTGCGAAATAATTTCTGAAAAAAAAAACTCTTTAAAATGTATTTCTTAAATTAAGTCTGTATTTATTGAATTCCAGATCGTAAGTTTGCAAAGAAAAATAAAATTATTTTTTGTTTCATTTGTTTAAAAAAAACGGTTAAACGCATAATCATACTTCCTACGGTTCTATGACAACTTGTTGTGGTAATTTTGTCGCCCATCAATTCGTCGCACACCAATACATCGAACGACAAACTCATCACGCGTCAATTCATCTCTCGACAAATTTGTCATTGTGTCTCACCTTCGAATTTGTCTCGCAACGAAATTGTTATGCGACAAATTTGTTTAGCGATGAATTGATGCGCGTTGAGTTTGTCGAGTGATGTATTGACACGTGACGAGTTTATCTTGTGACGAATTGAATTGCATGATCAATTGACTGTGATGTATTGATGGTATATGATTTCATACTCGAATTTAAGACGACCCTGATTTTTGCAATCTGAAATTTGGAGAAAACCCTCGTCTTGGATTCGGGTAAATACGGTAAGAGGAACTTCTTTTAATGGCTTATGAAAAATAATACAAATTGCTAACTATACTTAATGATATGCATCCAATAGCATTTATAAACAAAAGAACAGGTAACAATGGTAACAAAACGCAGGTGCTGTCTTGCTGTTGCTTCAAATAATCAAGCAGAGTTTCAGCGTGAGTTAAAGCAGTGCTGTGACTGATCCTTTGCTGTAGTATAAGGTTGTAGCAATCTGACGAATCCCGTGTCTTTGCTTAAATCTCCTCAACCACCCAGAAGATGCTTTAAACTCCCCTGTTAATTTCAATTCATCGAAAAAATACTTTGCTTTCATTGCAAAAACAGCATCCGAAACCGGGATTCCCTCAGCCATCTGTTGGTTGAAACAAAAAACCATTGCTTTCTCCAAATCATCGTAGGTAGACGTTTTCATTGTTTTCTGGCTTAACATACCACTTGCACTAACAGAAACTCCAACAAACTAGCCTTATTTTTGTTTTTCGCAATATCACGCACTGTTTGGTCGCCAACATTGTATTTGTTCATTAACGACTTCATCGTCACACCTTTTTCAGATTTTTTAATTATGTTAAGTTTTTGTTTTACAGAAAGAACAACTCTTTTATGTTTCGACATGATCATGTAAGGGTTATTCAACTTTCAAATTAACAAGAACAAAATGATGCATGCACCCGCTACAACACACAAAAATAAAGTAGACAGTTGAACAAAATATCATGATCCACTCAGTGAGATAGAGGTAGTCTTTTCTTGTAATCCAAATTATTTTCATACATGTTTTTTTTGACATCCCGGTTAATCCACATCCCAGTTAAGCCGATCCCAGTTAGTCGAGAGTCTACTGTATAGTAATTGAAATAAAATAGATTATCTAAGACAAAGAAATGGACAAATACATTTATTTTCCTTGTCCAAGCAGAAAGCATTTGCAAGTGAAAAGAAATCCAGAATTCAAAACCATGGGTGGGCAGTCGCCCAGGGCCCCGCAACTATGGGGCTTCCAGTTATTTTTCTATAACAACTCATTAATGCCTTTTGCTTGACCAACCCATTCTTTGCCTCTCTCCTTTCCTTTGCTCTGCTACGTGAGGTCTAAAACAATCATAAAATGCACCAAGGAAGGACTCCCCCGCCTCCAATTCCTCTTTGTTTCCTAACGCACACACAGTTCAGTTAATTGGTTGCGACCGTTTGAGGGGCATATGATAAGACAAAGTGCTGCCAGTTATCTTTTACCTAATAAATCTGGTGGGCTCTTCGCTCAATTAGCAAGAAATTACAGTGATGGCTGGAAAACTAGCGTAGTGATTAACGTTTTGGATTTAACTGGCAAGTTTCAAGTGCTCAAAATTCTGAGAAATTGTTGCATTATATATGAATGGCTAAAAAGCTGAAGCTCTAAGTCGGATGATCCCAAAAATGCCCTTCCTGAATTCTTTTGGAATGGGGACCAGAAAACACCTGCATAGAGCAAGTGAAGGATTGCTACAGGGCATCTTTCTCCATTTGAAACAAAACGCTTCTGGGCCCTCCACAGCATCCAGATGGAGAGAGCATACCACGCAAAGACACAAAGAAATGACTTTCAGGAAATTGTTTTTCAAAGAATCCGCCCTCGCCTACCACTAGCGTCGCATGTTGGAATTTCAAAAAGTAGCGCAACGCTCACTCATCTTCAGTTCTACTAAAACTGCCATTGAAGGAACATAAACTGTGTAGGCGTTTACTAGTACCATGTGTATGAGTTCTGCAGACAAAAGAGCATCATCGATTACAATCGTTTTTTCCTTGGGGCATTTTGTGAATTTAGCTTCAAAAATAGCAGGTTAGTGTATTCATTTATAATAATTAAATAATATTTCACTGTGCATACTCATATGCCATTTAAATTAATTTTCAATATATTTTTGGTAAATAGTGTACATGTTTCTCTTGGAAACCTATGGACATAGTCTAGAGCAGGGTTTCCCAAACTGTGTTCCGCAGAACCCTTGGGTTCCACCAAAACTTCACGAGGTTTCATTAAATAATAAGAATATGAGTCCAAGGGTTCCTTGGCTTCAGATAGTTAGGAAAACCCTGATCTAGAGAATCAATGCAACATTATAGCTCAATAGGTTAGTGTTGATATCTCTTAATTATTATAATATAATAAATACGGATATTCTAGTTACTTCCTTATTTAAATAAAATTTTCATATTTAAAATTCACTAGTATCCCATCACGAAAAAATGTGCATCCAGGGGAGAGGGATAGGAAGAAACTACTATACATGAGCGGAGCTCAAAAAAGAAGAACGGAAAAAGAAGCACAAGAAAAATTGAAAAAAAAAACAAAACCCGTAAAAAAGTTCATCAAAGCCTTTTCAGTGATAAGTGAAGTCATATCGTGTAAAAGTGAAAGTAAACCAATGGTTTCATCAGATTTGGAGATTGGCGTGTCAACAATTAATGATAATGAGCAACAATCAATTGCTGAACATGCAAATTTCTTTGTGACATCACACCAAAGTATGTCATAATTTTCTTCTGATGCTGTGAATAATGTTTCTATAAATATTAGTGACACTCAACTTGCTGAAAGCACTACGAGTTTAAATCTAACGTACGTCCAACCCCAGCACTTGACCTAAATTTATTACATCTTCTCTTAGAGATCTTTTAGTGGGGATAGGTGCAAAGATGAGGGATTATCCACACAATTCAGAGAATAGACGTTTTTCTGACTACCACTTTCATAGGATTTTGAAAAATGGGGAGCAGATAAAAACAACGTGGTTGGTTTATTCTGAAGAAAATGATGTCCTTTTTTGTTTATGCTGTAGATTGTTCCCATCTTCAGAATCGAAGTCAGCATTGGCATCTGAGGGGTTTAGTCACTGGAAACATATAGGACACAAGTGAGCATGATAAATCCTCGTCACCGATGAAAAGTTTCCAAGAGTGGCACGAATATGTGGAGAGAAAACAGTAGGGAAGTTTTTTTGATTGCATAAACCAAGTTTGCTATACACTCCAAATAATGGGAATTTCTTACGACAGAAATAAAGAATTTAATCAAACCTTACAAGAAGCTGAACAACTCACAAATGATGTGTGTATCGATACAGAGTTTTTTAAAAGGGAAAAAGGAGACATTCTGATTGTGGAATTGTGGAAAATGCGGAGCAATTTAGATTGGATTTCTTTTTATAAGCCAGAGATAGGGCATTAAACTCTTTATCGTGGCCTTTTCATCAATACAGTGAGTATATTTCTAGATTTGGGTTCATGGACAACATAAGCCAACTTAAAAATTGGGATGTATTAAACTTACAGAAAGCATGCTGCAATATACAGAAATTTTTGAAGGATGAAATAAGTTCAGATTGTGATATAGATGGAATAGAACTCAGTGAAGAGCTAAGAATGTTATCAATGGTTGTGCCAGAAAATAAGTGTAATTGACAATTTGAATTTTCTGCATAAAAAGAGATTGCAGGAAGTATATCGAAATACTGAAATACTCTGTAGAATAATTCCTATAATGCCAGTGCCTGGCTGAAAGGTCATTTTTAAAATTAAAATTAATAAAAAATTACTTGCGATCCATGATATCACAAGAGAAGCTAACTTTGTTGTCAATTGAACATAAGGAAGTTGATAATATTGAAAAATCAATAATTATTGATAGATTTGCATATATTAAAACTAAAAAAGTACATTTTTAAACCTGTAATGCAGAAAATTATTATTTTCTAGAGTTTTATT
Source organism: Tanypteryx hageni (assembly GCA_028673005.1). Classification (NCBI taxonomy): domain Eukaryota; kingdom Metazoa; phylum Arthropoda; class Insecta; order Odonata; family Petaluridae; genus Tanypteryx; species Tanypteryx hageni. The sequence goes on along the minus strand of CM054114.1, from coordinate 194,507,962 downwards.
CACATATAATAAATAAGATTTTTGAAACTTGTTATTTTTATGTATTTACGGAGAACAATAATATTAATGTAAAATTATAAACAAATAAAAGTAAAATTAGAATTATATGATAAATGATTTTTCTGTGAAGGGTGAGGGGGTAGCTCTCTCGCCCAGAGCCCTGCAGATCCTTGAGACGGCCCTGTTCACAACTAATGAATGAGCATTGATGAAAAGATTACATAAAATTTGACTCCCAATATTTTCACTCCTGGTAAATTCACTTCCTGCAATAATTTATTCATGTCAAAAAATAATCAGCAATAAAACTGACATTTATTTTAAACAAGTAGGGGTGTACAGGCCCGTCAAAGGGGGGAGCTAGGTGAGCAGTTGCCCAGGGCCCCGTACCCAGGGGAGTCCTGCACCCATGGGAGCCCCATGCCTAACAATTCCATTTTTGAATTTAGTGCAACTCCATGTAAAATGATACAACATTCGTTGGATGTGAAAACATCATTCTACATAGATGCTATGACAAGGCCGAGCATGACCGCTCGGTGACAAAGATTAATGTACAATTTGTTGAACATTTTGTAAGTTTTCTGGAAATCTCAGATGCAACAGAAAAATGACTTTTCAAAACTATATTAAAAAGAACTGAATGATATGGGAATCTCCTTGAAGTATGGCAAAGGACAAGGATATGATAACAGCGCAAATATGAAAGGCTATCAACAGCAAGTTCAAGCAGGCATTTTAAGTCAAAATTCAAGAGTATTTTTCATGAACATGAAACAGAAGCCGTTGGAAAGGTCGATAAAGAGCTGTTTATATGAGAGTTTTCAAAATCTATCATGAAACACTCATGGTTCATTCCTGGTCGTAGTTGTAATAACTGTGGAAAGATTTGTTTGTAAGAAGTACAAATAACCTTAGAACCCTAACTGAACATGAAAAGAGTACAACTGATAAAATATATTTGGGATGCATTTAAAAGTTCTATCACCTGCCCTATATTTGATTTGCTCTAAGTCAGTGTTTCTCAACCAGTGGTCCCCAGACCACGGCACATGATTTCTCAGGGGTCCACATGTTGAGTAGGACAATACATTTATTTATATCTATATCTTGTTTGATCCCATGCACATCTCTCATTAATATTTCAAAGTGAAAAAATGAGTGAATGAACGAAAAATGTATGAATCTCACATAGGGCAGGGGTCTGCAAAAGTTTTGGGACTTTGTAGGGGGTCCATGGCTACAATAATGTTGAGAAACACTGCTCTAAGTCATCCAGACCCTTCTTTGTTGCAAAAAAGAGTTATCTATTTAACGTAATTCTCACCACTACCAAACTAAGAAAAGTTTGTCAGTATCTAGGAATATGAATTCATAAGGAATTTCCTATCCTGAGGATTTGGAAGGGCATTCTATTTTGCTTGATGCTAATTCCCTATATTTCAATTTAATTGTGAAGTGGATGGTAGCTCTGCCATTTGACCATCATCCAAGTAGGCAGTAGCTGCAGGAATAAGCAACCGATAAGATTTGGGAGAAGAGATTGTGGCCTTCAAGTCAGCTCAAGTTTTATAAACCTTGGGATTTACAGCAGAGTAACGATGATGATGTTCACCAACACGTTTGATAATGCCATAATCTTTGTTGTGCATCAGTGTTTAGACTAAAGCCTTGCAAAACTTCATTTTGCATTTCCATTAAGTCTTGGTCTTATCAACATTTCTTTTCTATGCTTCATATACATAATTTACATCATCTACAAGTTCCTACTTTGCCATGGTGATGTTAATGATGCGAAACATGGTAGGAAAGGTGTAAAAAGGAGTTATTACCAGCCCTCACCTCACAGCAGTAGTTAAACAACTGAACAGGTTAGGCCATGACTATAAGTGAGAACAATTCCATTTCACTGATGGTGCCCTCTTCTGGATATTGGAAATATTTCAATTTACTAGCTAGAATGGCACCATTTTATGGATATTGGAAATATTTCAATTTACTAGCTAGAATAGTGCCATTTTATGGCTATTTAAAATATTTCAATTTACTAGCTAGAATAGTGCCATTTTATGGATATTTAAAATATTTCAATTTACTAGCTAGAATGGCGCCATTTTATGGATATTGGAAATATTTCAATTTACTAGCTAGAATAGTGCCATTTTATGGCTATTTAAAATATTTCAATTTACTAGCTAGAATAGTGCCATTTTATGGATATTTAAAATATTTCAATTTACTAGCTAGAATGGCGCCATTTTATGGATATTGGAAATATTTCAATTTACTTACTAAAACTGTAAATATTTTGACAATAATAAATTATTGCTGAGTGACTTTACCTGGAGTGAAATTAATGTGGAGTGAAAATGCTGGGAGTGAAATTATCAGGGGTGAAATTACCGGTCACCCATTCCTACAACTCAGTTCATGTGAGTTATGTTTTAAATAATTTTCTATTGTTTTATTAATTACAACTAATTAGAAAATAAATCTTTAAATCCAAAATTCAATATTTCCTTGGCAGCACTTCTATTATTTATTATTATCAAGAGGGTGAAAAAATAAGAAGCATAAACAAAAACAAACCCAATGGCAAGGAGAATGATTAGTCTACGGTCTGCATCAAAGCATTTGTTGCAAGTTGATTAGATCAAGATCAATAATTCATTATGACATCCTTAATTTTATTGAAAGCATCCAGCCAATGCAATCTTTAATGAGATTGCCATTTCCCTTTCAAAAACCTCTAGCTCGTTGCTATGGTAGTTATAATTAGTCATTGTTGTGCCTCAGAAAAATATGCTTTCTTTGAGATTAAAAACAAATATTTATGCTAATTCGGCATGGATTTGATTTTTGTCTTTAAAAATTAAACTCTTCATTCTTTCATATACAAAACTTTTTTATCCAGAGTTCGTAACTCAGTTTTAAGTAATTTAAAAAGGCACATTTAGAATGACCTGCATTGAATCCCACGTTTTTCTTATGGGGTATTGAAATGGAACAATGGGGTAGAGAAGACCTCCTAAAAATGCAAATTGTTGGGATTTTTTATTTTTCTCGTTGGTTGTGACCTATGACCAACCAGCATGCCAAATTTCAGATCCCTTCTAGAAATACCTTAGAATATGGCATGGGACACCTAGGAGGTTCGCACACAAGATTTTTATATTATAGAAAGATATACCGTATCTGCCCGAATATAAGCCGATACTTTTTGTCAAAATCTATCATGAAAAAAATCACCCTCGGCTTAAATGCGAGCCTGAGGAAAAATTTGGCATCCTCGTACAACGCCATCGCTGAAAAATGTCGTTTCCATAGCATACCTCCTATTGCCCGGAGCTGTAATTTAAATTGCTATTGAAGGTTATTTATATATTTTAACACATAGTTAAAAGTAAGTGGGTTCTTATCCAAAGGAAAGGGCGGTATATAAAACAATCGAGTTTTAACAACCCACCAGGTTCATAGTATGATTGCACGCTACAGCAAATTCATTTTGATCATAACTTGCAACGAGTTCTTAAGATACCAACACCAGTCTTATTAGAAGTTTTTACAAATTCTGACTACACTAAGCTTCTTCAACTCTTTGTATTAATTGCACTTCTTGGTGCTGCAATCGATTTAAAGTTCAGATGTAGCAGATGTCGTAGCTTTTACGGATCATTTAAATGGCAGGTACGTTAAAGTTAGGAGCCGACAGTATAAAAGAAGTTCATATTAATTTTTCTTGTTTATTTTATATTTTGCTATAGCCATTGTCATTTTTGTATACATGTTAAAACCCTCTTTCATAGAATGTATTAAAATTGCATATACTGACTAAGCAGACGATATCGTCTACTTAGTCAATTCGCAAAATTTGATGACAACTTTCGATGCGCAACTGTTTGAATTCCGCTAACATAAGATACGTCTGATTCGAAGGTGTGAGCAACGGCGTTAACTGTAATTCATCTGATAATTAACAGCAATAATAATAAAACTTGGAAACCTCTTTCATAGAATCTATTAAAATTGCGTATAATGACTAAGTAGATGATCACGCCAAATTCAATGACAGCTTTCGATGCGCAACAGTTTGAATTCCAGTAAGATAAATAAATATACTTACATTTGATTGTAAGGTGTGATCAACGGCGTTGACTATATTTATAATTAACAGTAATAATACCTAATAAAACTTTACATGGAACGTATATAATTATATAGATGTAATGTATAATGTATTCTAGGTTGTGCGTGCATGTCTGGTACACTTAAGCATAAAATTTACGAAAATACTTTTTTTGCCAAAAAATGTTGGAAAATTTCGTGGGGTCGGCTTCTATTCAGGCAGATACGGTATAAACAAATGATTAAGAATTTGATAGCTAGTTTCCTTCTTAAAATTTAATCATATGTTTTCAGAAATTGCGAGTCACAGGCCTCCAAAACCACTATATCTTAGGGATCTTGCACTTCCTAAATCCCATCTGGGCAGTTCCTTACCTGGTGCCTGTAAAGATAGAAGTCTTCTGGATCCTCTTCCCAATCAGAATCCCATGCATCAATTGCGCAAAGTCCAGGCTCAGAGGTAGGAGTCTCTGCACCACAGCCTACGTATACATTAATGTCAGAAAAAAGATTAATAATAAAACATACAACATAATACACAATTTCATAATCTCCAAAATTGTGCTTTTTTATATTAATTAACCTTTATCAAACTTGAGCGAAAAATAGATTTAATGGCAAAAAAATTAACGAAAGCAGATGATGCCACTGCATTTATTTCTAATCTCTCATTACCTTGAGGCTTTGTGACAGCCATCTCAGCATGGCCCTTGCCCCGAGGACCTTTCATTTTAACATACTCCACTCTTCTGGTGGATATTCCGGAAAACAGCCCGAAGGTCATTCTCTGAGCCACTTTCCCCCCTAAGCTAGACTGTAAAAGCAAATATTACATATGTAACAGTGTCCTGTTATACCATAATGAATGAATGTTTAACTATTAACTGATGTACAAAATATTCAACTACTAGATACCAGTAATAAGTATAGTATGAAAACAAAAAAAATAGTACTGCTTCAGTTTTACCAGCATGGATGAAAAAAATCCTTTTTTAATAATGATGTATGCCGATTTGTGAATCAGGCAAATTTGTATTGAGGCAAATTAAAAAGTGTAGAAAGTGTTAAAATAACTGTTTAGGCTCAAATTTTGTAAACAAAGTACTACAAAAATTAATAATAAATTAATTCTCAAAATTACATCATAAAGAGAATAACCCATCTGTACCTTCTTACTCCTTGACTCACACTCAAGATCATGAACTTAAATGTGGCATGTGACCCACAAGTTTCCAGACTTCATATATAAAATAGGTATAGATGAAAAGAATGCAACTTAGTCCCCTCGAAATAGTCTCCTCGCTAAGCCTTTTTCATCTCTCAATAGCGTACCCACACCCAAACACATTTTTAAAAGTTGTTTTGTGATGTCCCTCAAGGTCACGGTTGTTTTTCATTTAATATGGTCCATGGATTCTCAAGTATAGTTTGTTTATTGTGTGAAGTGGGAGCATAGCAAGACAAGTGGGGCGACTGCCCTGGGTGCCAAAGACCAAGGGGTGCCAAAAAGACAAAAAAAAAACATTTCATGTCAATATTTTGTAAAGTATTACTTAATAATACTTCACAAAATTTGTGAATGATTACTTATTGTAGAGTATGCTTTAATTGAGGCATTAAAAGAAACAAAATTTTTATGCATTCAACTATGAATTCGTTCAAGTACTTTACCTAGGGCCATCGGTGAGATCACATCAGGCCCTGCGCCTAGTATTGCCAGCAGTATCATTTTCTTAAAACTTTCTCATGCCCAATTTTTATGCAGGACAAAATTCCCATGGCAAACTATGGTATTGCCTTTAACAGTCAATGGCAAGAATGACTAAAGCCAGCTTAGGCTTTTAACCATTATCAGCCATAATATAACAAAAATGTTGCTAAAATGTGTTTGCTCATGGACATACTGCCAAAATTTTGGTCCCTTTGTTCTGAGACTACTTCAAGATGTTTTCTTTGTCATGAAGTGGAGGAGTTGGAAAAGGGCACTCCAGGAGAGAGACATCATCACATGCTAAGGCATACATGCCAAAGTTCTAAGGAATAGGGGAGGGTAGGTGCAAACAAAGGCTTGAGGGAGTATATGATGCAAAACCAAGGCTCAGGACTCAGGCCCACTTTCACAACTGAAGTAGAAGCAATAAAACAGAAAGAACTTGTAAGAGTCTCCCAGTATTTCCTCTTACTTCCCTTTGGGCATCCATGTTCTGAGAGCCATCTTATTCAGTCGTTTGCAAATCGCCAAGAAGAGTGATAGTAGACTAACATGAGCAATGTATTTCATAACCACAGTGGATTCGTTTTGTTATTTAACAGGTACCAGTTGGTGAGTAGGGGAAATGTATTGAAGAGTAAAATATAATTGTTGATATATTTTGGCTTCAATATATTCACCTAAACCATTCTGTGCAAAAGAAATACATCTCGTTTTATGTAGACTCTCTTGGTGAAATTTTATAACAAGGGATCAAATTCCACAGCTACTTAGTCATGTAAAAGAAATTCAAGGCTGTAGTGTGCGACAATGAAGAATGAAGTCAGAGAAATCTGCCACAAACAATTACTTTCGATAATACCATTATTGATTTTGCTTCTGTAAAGGCTTGGAAGAGGACCGACCACATAATAGTGAATAGAGATTTACATATTTAATGAAAAGGAGACAATCACTTTGTCAAAATAATTCCACTTTATTTACATATCTTCTGTGGCATTAACTACAAAGGTGTGACCACATCCAAGCCCAGGCATTAAAGGGACCCATGACCTCTAGAGTTAGTTTTCCTCTTTTATCTTAGGTAATAAATAAGTACAGGAACAAGAAAAAGCAAATAAACAAACAAATTTAAAAGTATAGAAAAAATACAAATTTAGAGCCTGAATTTAGAGAAGTTAGGAAAAAGGAAAGTAAAGAAAATGCCATCCGAAATATGTAGTTAAAGATGAAGGACATCTGATGCAAAGCAACAATATTTTGCTATAGACATGTTAATATCTCAGCTTGAATGGCATTTTGAAAAAGTAAATCAAATCTCAGATGATTGAGTTTTTGAGTGGACATTAAATTTCGACAACAGATGTTACCCTGTTAAAGAAATGTGCAGCCGACACTGCTTTGAAATGTAACCAAACTGTTTCAAATTGCAACACAACTAGATGTGTTACAAATACTTTACAAATTGGGTACTGTACCTTGTACATCGTGGGTTCCATTCCAAGAATTTTTCATTTCTCCATTTGATTAATACAGGGGTGAGAGTCATATTTATTAGGAGAAAGTAGTTTTCGTGAAAAAAATTAAATTCGAGATATCAATGGAAACATGTTTTGAGGCCTCCTGAACATGTTTTGACCATTTTATCGATGTCTGTATGTGTGTATGTGATAGGAATTTTGTGGGTGTTCTAACTTAAAAACTATTAATTAGATCAACACGAAATTTTATATTTGACATTTTCATTGAAGGGACAAGAGTTGAGTAGTTTTTGGTTTAAATGGGTCAACCGGAAGTGACACCTTAATCTTGGCTTCTTTTGGAGTTTTACCAAGTTTCTCCATTAAAATTTCATAAATTGTAATAAAATTAAATTTAAAAATTGTAGAAAATTTTATTCTCTACAACTTTTGTCTGAAGCTTATTTTCCTAAAATGCATTGCTTAAGAGGTATTTTAAAAATTACATTTTTTAGCTGCTTCCACCACACCAGACGGAGGGAACTTTTATAAACACTTTTCACTTAGTTACGTCTTAATAATGCTCCTTTTTATTTTCTTAATTGTTGGAGCTTCGTGGCAATATCCAATATCAGAAGGCTACAGTATGAGTTTATTTCTGTTCTTTGTGGCCTTTGAATTTTTCTCGCAGTTCCTTAAAATATTTATTATCACTAGTAGAGAGCCTGCAGTTCTACTGCAGGAAATTTTGAGTAACCTCAAAAAAATATTATAATAAACAAAGAATGAACAGAAAAGAGAAATGAGGAACAAACAAATAGGAACAAAGAAATAAGAACAAAAAAAGAACTGCGAAGATGAACAAAAATGATAAAAGAAATAACAAACAAAGAGAAAAAGAATAGTCAAATGTCAATGGAATGTGACAAACCATTTAGTTACAATGCTTTACAGACTCGAAATACATTTTCCACCTCTCCTTGTTTTATCCCGCTATTTCCCTATAATGCTGTATTTGCCAGCCCTCCATTTCCCCACTCCCTTTTATTCTTCTTCCACTCTCACAACAATGTGCCATCTGCACATACAGCTAACAATAACCTCCTGCCCCTCCTTTTTGCCAGGAATAGAGAGTATAATCGATAACAATTGGGTCCCTATGACTACAAAAATTTTGTGATTTTGTTGTTAAAAAGCACAATTTTGGACAGATTTAGCCTGTATTTGAAATTTGACGGTAAGAAAATAAAACTTCATTCTTTTCTTCGAACTTGAGTTAAAGTTCTGACTTCGTATCTTGATTTTAAGTCAATTTAAAGTGCAGATAAAAATATGGTCCACTCATTCTCGTGTTATTCAAATAGATGAAATTCAATAAAGGAAAATATTTTATTAGAGTAGTTGGAGTTAATGAACCCCCTCCCCTCTCCTGAACACAATGCAGGTCACTTCGAATAAAGAGTGAAATTTTTGTCCAAATCGAATCCTTAGCTCCGTAGAAATTCGCCAATTACATTTTCTGGTTGGACACCCAGACAGACACTGATTATTAGTGCTTTTCATCATTGCTGAAAAGCACTATTATCTTCGTGATGTCCATCTGTTCATTTGTTTTTTTTTATGGAATTTCTGGTTAATCAACCTCTTGGATTATTATAGCCATTACTCCCTCCAAGCCAAATACACACATAAGGGAGGAGGGAAACTCGGTGCCAACATTAGCCTACACTTTACGAAGAGCACAAAGGGAGGCAACTGCTTAATGTCCCTTCCAAAGGACGGAGCGCTGACCTGTGCAGTCTCCTCAAATCACACAAGTAGGGGACGGGACGATCCCAGGTTGACAAATCTGACCTCCGCCGGATTCGAACCATGGACCGCTGCGTGGAAGGCTGACGCTCTAACCACTCCGCCACTGCCACCCCTCCGTCCGTCCATCCGTACGCATATATCAGGGAAGAATTGGCTGAACCAATTTCAACCAAATTTGGTACATAGAATCTTCACATAAATACATGACCAAAATTACATATTTGTACCGGATCAACTACTCAGGGGTGTCACAATTGTCAAATAAAACTTTTTGGTAACTATGAACTTGGATGGAATTGGATAAACCAATTTCAACTAAATTTTGTATGAAGCAGGCGTGCAACACAGAAAAACAAAATCAAGATGCTTAGTATAGATGTGGAAAGCAGGACTGCCCCAATACAAAGAACAATAAAATTTCTTTTTACACATGTGTTGAACTGTCTGCATCAATTTTAACCTAATTTAATATTTATAATATACATATATATATAAAACCATCATAATATATTGGGACTGGAAAAGCCAAACAGGGGTGCCACAATTACTAATTAAACTCTTTTAGTAATTATGAATTTGGAAGGAATTGGTTGAATTGATTTCAACTAAATTTTGAAAAATAAGATTTGTACAACATACCATAATTAAATCAAAATATATGAAGCGGAGCTAAAGAGCATGGCTACAACAATAAAAGGTAAAATAATATTTCTTTTATACATATTTTTAAAGAACTGATTGCATGGATTTTAACTAAATATGGTATACATAATTTTCATATAAATAAATAACCAAAATAGCATATTTCAACAGGGTCAACTAAACATGGTTACCACAATTCGTCAGAATTTTTCTGTAAATATGAATTTGTAAGGTATATGATTATACTATGGTGAATTTGAAGAAAAGCCCTTCTGTATTACAGAAAATCCATGCACATCACTACTTGTTTGTATTACAAATGGATTTTCTGACAAACTACGAACATAATTGAATTTTTACGATAACCAAAATGAACTGATTTCTTTTGTCCATATAACTGTTCAACTTCTAAGTTTTATCTCAGTTCTAACTAATTTTAAAATGCAATTTTATAATGCCCGAAACTGATTCTAATGCTTTTCTTATAGAGGACAATGGCATCAGAAAACCCCCTAAAAAGAAATGAATTTGATATTTCTGGTTGAAATTAGCATTGTTGAAGAATAGAAGCTTTCTACTTTTTGACAGTGACAAGATGATGACAAAGAAAAGTCCAAATGTCAGTCAAGACGTAAGCTTCCCCCATAAGGCAATGCAACAAAATTATGGAACGAACCACCATGGTAATGTAATATAGATGTTTATAAATTTTCAGCAATTACTTCTATCAGTAAAGGCATGGAAAAACAAGATAAATGGACACTTGCACAGGATAAGATAATATATACCGTATATGTCTGAATACAAGCTGATGTTTTTTGTCAGAATCTATCATGAAAAAATCACCTCTCGACTTAAATGTGAGTTCAGGAAAAAATTTGGGGTTAGGGTTAAGTCTTGTAGTCAATCATAGATGGCAGCATGTCTCTCACTGCCATTGCATTGAAATGATAGTACTATATTTTTCATAAAGTAAATATTTGACCTATGAGGAATATTAATGAACAAATAATAAAGCTAGAATATTGAATTTAGCAGTACCCATGTTTTGTGTTCATTCATTTCTAAATGCTATTGGATATTTTTTTTCATTTCGCAGGGCTATGCATATGAATCATAAAGAATAGTTACAATTTGTATTATTTTTCATTATACATTAAAAGAATTTCCTATTAGTTTAACTTGGCTATTGTAGTTATTGCTATAGTCACTGAAATGTTTATATGCATGTTAAAACCTCATTCATGGAATCTATTAAAATTACGTACATTGACAATAACGCAAAATGTGATGGTGGCTTTTGATGCTCAAATGTTTAAATTACAGTAAAACTTTACATGGAACATGTATAATTATAAAAATGCAATTTCTTAAGGAAATGTAAATGCTAATTTCAATGGAAATAGACTTGAATTAAAAATTATCTTTGCGAGGTCGCTATTGCTTTATTTGACCTTTTGTGAAAATGAAGATGAATGAAATTATCGTCACTGAATGAGGAACATTATTCAACAACACGAAATTATTAATTGTAGTAATATTTAAAATGTCAACAACTAATTCATTTCCCACTCTATTCTTCAATCTCCAATAATGTATTCTAGGCCGTACATACATGTCCGGCACACTTCAGCATAAAATCTACGAAATTTACTTTTTGTAAAAAAATGGTGGAAATTTTTGAAGGGTTGACTTATATTTGGGCAGATACGATATGACATCAAAATATTTAAATTGAGGTATTTAAATTTTGGCTACATTCATAATGAAAGTATCACTTAAATAAAGCCTTTGATGGAATAAAACAATTTGGAGATCATATGCAAACAGGCATAAGCTGTAATGTTGGGAATATTTTTGAAATGAGAAAAAATTCTGCTATAACCGGGAATCGAACCCGGGTCTCCCATTTGCTGGGTATATATTCTACCAGTGAACTATCATAGCAGATCAATTTTTCCATTTCTGAATGCGGATGTTTTCTTGGTTATTGTAGCAGATCAATTTTCTCGTTTCAAAACAAGGATATTTTCTTAGAATCGTAGCATTCATGATCAGAAATGGGAAAATTGATCTGCTATGATCATCCAGTGGTAGAATATCTGCCCGACAAGTGGAAGACCCAGGTTTGATTCCTGGTCATAGCAGACTTTTTTCTCATTTCGAAAATATTCCTAAATAAAGCCTAACAGCAAATTATTTAAGTTACTACCTCATAGTAAAAATCATGCAGCTTTTTGATTGCATAGTTACAAATAAATCTAAATTACCCTTGCATCATACACCTTCTTCAGAGCATCGTATCGTATGGAGCCCAAGAAGATGACCCCTTGGATAGCTCCTTCCCGATCGGATGCAACCAACTCCACACAAACCATCTCTCCATCTCTAACCAATATATCACAAAATATCTGCTGAAACAAAAAGGCAAATCATAAATGGTATAACAGAAATACGTTTAAAACACATCTCTTGAAGAATACAAATATGTTCTTTCTTACCTCATCAAAATTGTCCACCATAAAGCATATGTGCGGATAAGTCATTTCTTCTACTTCTCCTTTAGTGTCCATTCTCCTGCGACTGGGGGAGGCATACACCTTCTAAGGAATAAATAATTCTGTTTAAGGAAAACTTGTATAATTTTTATATATATCTTATATTTCAGCATGTAAGTTGACCCAGGGTAGCAGTGTTTTTCAACTGGTGGTCCGTGCATTAGGTATATCTCGGGGCCCGTGAGTTGAGTAGGACGTGACATTTATTTTGATCTACAACTCGTTTGATCCCGCACATAGCTCTGATTAATATTTCAAAGCGAAAGAAACAAGACAGTGAATGAAAAATGTACGATCTTTTCATGGGAAGGGGGTCCACAGAAATTGTGTGACTTCGTAGGAGGTCCATATCTGCTGAATGGTTGAGAAACACTGGCATGAGCTTCATGCACAAACACAAAGGAACTGGTCTCCGGTACCTTCAATAGCCACTAGGTTATAAAAAACCAGATGTGCATTTCAGTTACAAAGCATCAGTGGTATTTACCGAAAATAAATTCTAAAAGAACATGTCCACCAGTATTTCTGCTGATTTTATACGGGGAAGGATTTTTGTGGGTGAGTGTTTACTGATGTTGTGATGGGGAAGTAAAGGTTTTAGAGCATGCAAATTTGAAAGGGCGGGCAACTGAGCTAAAGGGAATGGAAGGATTATCATGAGATGAGGGGAGGTAGAAAGACTGGGTTAAACCCCAAAGATTTTTCTAAGAAATCGACATAACATTCTTTGCAAGGAAATATAGTGGAGAATATGGGAGGGCATGGTTTCATTTTTGAAGATATGTAAACTCTCCAATGCGTTATGTTTTCAATTTGTAGGTGTTATTAATTTCGTTAATATTTATCAAGTGTCTCTTTTCTTGAATATCTTTTGCAATGCTTGATTTTTCATAATAAATATTTAAAAATAATCATAATAAACTTTGTTTTCATAGCTTTACAATGGTATACAAAAATGCCATATTATTTAATAAGTTGCAAGATAAAAATAGTAAAATTTCTGGCAGGTAAAATTCAATTGGGTTAAGTACAGTAAAACCTTCGTAATCCAGTATTCTGTAATCTGGCATAGTCCCTGAGTTTGTGATTCCCGTGAACCACATTTGGATATAACTGTCAATTGTGAAGTTCAATTTATTGCATTGCAATATATATTAATCACCTCAAGCATGATGCAAATATGACTTCCTCCATGATTATAATGGTACAGAATCCAACGTGCGTTATTTCAATAAATTTGTCCAATAAATGTCTCCTTGGTGCGATCAAATCATTGGAACCATTGATGCTACGCATCTGCCTATAATATTATTCTGCAATAATCCTACTATCATATTTTCTGAAGGAGTTCATTTTCTGAAGTATCATTGCATCATGCACTGTAAGGGGAAATAACCTCCATGAAAAATACTATTTAAGGGAGATGAAAGAGGATATGTTTTTACAGGAAGATATTCTTATGTAACTTGCACTTATTTTTCACTACCTCTACTTTGATGAACAGCTTTTACAGGAGCATTTTTCAATTGTTTGTGGTATCAATGCATAAATAAACAGATTACAATGAAGCTGTCAAAGTCTTTATTCGGAAACGTGACAACCACTGATTTTTTCAAGTCATCTTTGGCAATATCCGTTTAATATGAGTTTTCAAAATTTTGAAGGAATACAATATGTACACATATAACTTTGGAAGCAGAATTAAAGCAGCATTTAAGGTACATCTTACAAAAGAATAAAATGAACTTCGCACTATAAATGTTTTCTATTTCTTTATTATTGTATTGTAATTATATGTATAAATAACATTCCGTTCAGTTCAGTACACAGTTCACTGATTTTCTATTCTACTAGTTTACAATGCTATATATTATGAAGGAATGGTCTCGGCTTAACTTAAAGGTTATGTAATTCCCGTATTCCAGTAAATTCCCTAATACAGCTTTGGTCATATCCCAAGATTGCTGGATTAGGGAGGTTCAACTGTACTACATTATAAACTTTTGTTTTGCACTAATTTCGTTAGTGCAATGATCTCTCAGAACGTAACCCTTGGGCTAAGTGAGGCATGATTGTACACAATGAAATGAATTGAGGTTGGGTTTCCAGAGAACTGATAGAGAACAGATTTAATGGACAAAAATTATGTAAAGTTGTAATTTATCTGACTTAGTTGATCCTTTACTCACAACCCTGGGCTTTTAAATTTGAATGACGTTTATGAGACAAAGAGGCTAAAGTTTCTTCATCTGAGGTTGAGGCTGAGGGCCTATTTTAAAAAAATTTGAAAGGCCTTCCCTTACTGTCCTGGCAAAAAGTCTAAATACCCGAGATTAAGGTGGCATATATCGAAAACAACCACGATGATTTAAATGGGGTGAAAAGTAGCAGGTAGAGAATTTATTTCTACGTTAATTGATATACAACTTAAATTTTTGTTTAAATATTTTATATTGGGCTGTATTTGACGAAAAACACAGTTTTTAGCCCTGGAAATCTGATGACTAATTTGAATGTTTACAACTCAGAAATGCTACAATGTATCAACTATCAATTTTAATAGCACTGACCTAAAACTAGGAGGAGGCACCGTGTGCTGTTGCCACCTCCTCAACATTCATTGCACGCCTGGTCATGTAAATGACTCACTAACATAGAAGACATGGCAACAGTGCATGCTGCAATTTCTACTTTCCACCTCTCTCCCGCCAGTTTTTCTAAGCCAGATGTAGCTATAAGGTAGAGGCAAAATAAAGATGAAATTAAAATCGGTATCATTTTGGGAAGTAATATTCTATAATTCTTTTTTACATATTAGTAATATAGGCATTTGTCTGGTGACAACATTACCTCTAACTTGGAAAACAACTAAGGAATGACGAAGGTAGCAGAATTTTAGAAATGTAACAAAATCTGGTATTCATGTTGCTGTTAAATAATAATACTTCAAGATACTTATTTCTAATAGTTTTAGGTCATTGCTATTAAAATTGCAAGTTGATAAATTGTAGCGTTTCAGAGTTGTAAACATTCAAATTGGTCTTATTGGATTTCCAGGGCTAAAAACTGTTTTTCTTCAAATACAGTCCAATATTTAAAGAGAAACTAAAAATTTAAGCTGTACATCAATTAATGCAGAAATAAATTCTCCATCCACTAATTTTCATTCCATTAAAGTCGTTGAGGTTGTTTTTGAGATATACCACCTCAAACTCTGGTATCTACACTTTTTTCAAGGACAGTAGGTTTTTTCTTATTTTCATTTAACATACAACACAGTATTCTAAAAAAATTAAATTTTGGAGCCCTATGGTTAATTACAATAAAAAATGAAAAGGTGAAACCTCCTTATAACCATAAAAATTAAAAAAGTACATAAATACACACCAGTTTAGGGCAAATTACTCCACCCCAGGGACACACAATCTCACACACTCCGAGTTTAGGGGAAATACTCCATGCCAGGGACCCTTGTTTACACACTCACGAATCACGCAAGCAAATAAATCAAAATTGTACTTAATTTTTTTTTAAAAAGAATGCCTAGATACGTATTTTGGGATTAATGATTCCATCCTCAGTATGCCGATCGTAATGTCCTCCTCTGTAAGGAATGTCTATATATAATGATATATAGGAGGATACTAATGTTTAGGCACTTCCAGATGACCTGGAGATTCGAAATTTTTTCTTAGGTAGGATTTTGTGCAAAATCAATTAGAAAAAACTAAAATCTTGAAAAAGTGCAACAATGCGGCCGCTAAAAATTCGCAATTGTTTAAACAAATTTTCAAGGTTTATGTACTTCCGCATGTGCTACGGAGCTGAAATTTTTTTTAGAGGTAGGATTTGTAAAATAAAAGAAATAGGGATTATAGAAATTTTGATATTTTAATTTGTTTGGCAGTTAAAAATTCTTCAAGTTTAAACAAATAGGTAAATGTTTAGACACTACGCGGCGAGTTAGGGAGCTGAAATCTTTTAATTATTTCGAGGTTAATGCAAATGCACAAATAAACATTTGAGTATATCCTTAAATCTGTTAATATAAATGAATAAACATTTCAATGCATCCATGAAATCGTTATTGCGGCCGTTAAAAATTATTTAAATTTAAACAATTAGATAAATGTTATTTCACTTCTAATTGTGCTATAAATTTAAAATTTGGCAGAAATGTGTGGCATTATTAACCCAATGTGAGAAAAATATAATATTCCTAAAATTGCATAAATTAGTGATTGTTTTACTCCATTATTGTTCCATTATGAAAAAACGAAAACCGGTCCAGAGGAGAAATCTTTAGAATTAAAGAAATATTTCTCATGATGAAATATCTCTCTGAAAAATTAATGGTTTTTCAAGGTGAGATGAAATGCTTGCAGTATGCAAGCACCTTCTACTAGAATGTTATCATTATATATCGACGTTTCTTACAGAGGAGGATATAATATATAGGAGGATATTAATGTTTAGGCACTTCCACATGAGCTGGAGATTCGAAATTTTTTTCATAGGTAGGATTTTGTGCAAAACCGACTAGAAAAAACGAAAATCATGAATAAGTTCAACAATGCGGCCGCTAAAAATTCGCAATTGTTTAAACAAATTTTCAAGGTTTATGTATTTTCGAATATTCTACGGAGCTGAAATTATTTTTAGAGATAGGTTTGTAAAAAAACGAAATAGGGAATATAGAAATTCTGATATTTTAATTTGTTCGGCAGTTAAAAATTCTTAAAGTTTAAACAAATAGATAACTGTTTAGGTACTACGGGATGAGCTAGGAAGCTGAAATTTTCAAATTATTTACAGAGTAGTGAATTTGCAAAAATAAACATTTCAATTTTACCATATATGAATTGCGGCGGCCGTTAAAAATTATTTAAATTTAAACAATTAGAAAAAAATTATTTTACTTCTAGAAGTGCTACAACTTTAAAATTTGGCTTAAATGTGTAGCATTACTGTCCGCATCAAAAAGACGTGTATCTCAACTTTGATGCGCGGTCATTTGTGCTACGTTTATTGGAAAGAATATACAAAAATACCATAGGAAAGCTTATTTTATGCTTATAAGGTTCGAGTTTTTAATATTTGTAGAAAGAAAATGTAAAATTTTACGGTGAGTTAAACACAAAAACTACCCATAAAAACCAGCTACGCAGCCAACTTTCGCGAAAGTAATCATATATAATAATTCATAAACGAATAACTACTGAACAAAATCTTTTGAAATTTAAAACAGTGATGAACTAAGATATAATTGGCTTTTAAAATGAATAAATACTGAATTCATTCTTTTCATATCTAATTAATGTATGTTTATAGAATTAGTTAATAAATTTTTACTATTATCTATCTTACTTTTCGTAAAAATCGCCAATAAAAATATGAGGATACCCGGGCAGTAATTACTGTGCCGAAATTGTGAAAGTATGAGGTCAAATGAAAATAGGAAGATTATGTACCCTCGTATAACACGCATCCTAATTTTTAACTCGAATATTTCGAAAAAAAAGTGCGCATTATACGCGGGTATTTACGGTATACACGTTGACATTTTTCTCTCCCAAATGTTTGGGTGGTCCAGCAAAATTCACATAAGGAGTTTCAAATACCTGACTCCAGTTATGTGTGGCCAATAATGCAATTAAAATTTGAATTTTTTTACTGGATGAAAAATTTAATGATCCATTGTTTATTTGTTTTCTCTATACAAAGGTTTATTTGAATACAGTAAAGGATAAAATGATAAAAGTCCAATATGGACCAGATTTCATTCTATATAATTACCTAATGGCTACATGCTCAGGTACTACCGGAATGGGACAGTTCGGCGCAACCAGTTTGCTGCAGGTCAGTTCAGCGTAACTGTTTCGGCATGACGATCTTTCGGCACAGGGACCTTTTGGTGCAGGGATCTTTCAGCACAGGCATCTTTCAGCACAGACATCTTTCAGTGCAGGGATCTTTCGATGCAGGGACCTTTCGGTAAAGGAACAATTTTTGTTTCCCTGGGAAAAACTCAAGCAAAGTAACAGAAAATATTACTACATACTATATCTTGGCTTCCTGTTGGTAAAAATCTTAATGGAATATTTCTTAATATTGATACTGAAAATTGCTTGTAGGCACACAACATTATTTTATGAAAATAATAATGGTAGGTGTGGGGAGGGAGGGAGTGATCGAAATAATTAACACATATAGACGATATGTCTGTCAAATGGAAAATTAACTAGACTATGGAAATTAATTAGGATTAGAAGTGGGAGGGATAGGGGGAGGATAGTCAAAATTATTAATATCGTATAAACATTGCATGAGGTTGCCAAGTAGGATTTGGTATGCTATACTGGTGTTAATAAGAGAAAAAAGAATAAACCACAAAAACAAACAAAATACAAATGAAGAACGAATGGAAAGGAAGGCCCAAAAGTAGACTATGTGAATAACAGTAGCATCGAGAAAAACAAATCAAATCGCAAGGATGCTTAGTATTATGGTTTGCATCTCATTTACATCTAAGTAAATATCTCTTTATGAGGTCCTTACTTATTATTCAAAGTGTCATGCCAATACAATTTTTAATTTCCCTTTAAAAGTCCTGAGCTTGTTCCTACCACAATTAAAATTTTCCATAGTAGTCTTGGAAAAATGTTTATTCGCGATTATAAATATATTTTTACACTAGATCAGCAGGGATTCAAATTTTTTTATTAGAAAAATAAAATTCTGTTCTTTTACGAATGGTTTATCTTTCGTTCAGAGCTGTTACCATAATAATAAGTACGTAATATTGACGAGGTATTGCATTTTTAGGTTTTGTACTATAAACAGTTAATTGCTGGATTCAATCCTCCCATGAAATTGAAAAAATACCAGGATGCAGATGAAAGAATAAAGAATTGGGTGAGAAATTATAGGGCATGAAATATTTTATAGTATTTGAAGAGCTATTCTTGTAATCAGGGCCGGCTTGAGGTACAAGCGAGCCAGGTGGCTGCCCAGGACGCCAAAGTTTTGGGGGCAATATCCCGATCATATATCTATGTATTACTTGTTAAGTGAACAAATATTGGATACCAATTTATATCAATGAACAGGCTAGAATCTTGATGGGATTTCTTTAAATTCTTCATTATCAATAATTTTTGCAGAGCAATGAATAAATTTACATTGTACTTTGTAAATATCTCAATAAACATTAGCGCTGGGGGATGCTGGAATGCTATCTTGCCCGAGGCACCAAAATACCTCAGGCCACCCCTGCTCGTAATTATGAGATGAATTAAAAGGATTCCATTTTTATTTTATTTTTTCATGTTACTTTCTTAATGTTCTTTTTTTATTAGTTTTAATTACTGTAAATGTTTGCAATGGCTTTGACAGTATAATTTCTACCATATAATTTTTATGCATTTTACTTTGTAAATTGCTTCATCCATTTTCATTCCTTAGTTCCATTTCATTATGTTCAGCACTGCTTTGCCCACTGTTTTACATGAATTTTACTTTGTGAATTACTAATTATCATTATCCTTGATTCTAATTCAATGTTTTCAGCACTGCTGTAAATATTAAATTGTTCATCACTTCGGAATTGCCATTTTTATTCAAAATATGTTTAGTCCCTTAGTTATTTGAGTCTCTTCCTTTCATATAAAATAAAAATATTAAAACAAGGTATTCCAGTTATCTCGCAAAGATGCTGAGATATTCGCCAAATATGTCAACATACGACTGCATGGTATTAGTGAAAAGGTTAATCATAACAATCTCCATTGAGTTGAAGCTGGGAGTGTAAGAACTGAGCGTAAGTGAATTTAAATCTTATCTACAGTTTTTCTATACAATGTGTGTGAAGCGTACAATCAAATTGATGTAAGTAGTGCTTAACACTTTGTGGTCTGCTCACGTATTAGTACGTGTTTTTGTCACCAGTATCAGGTGGCCGCTCACGTATTAATACGTGTTCATCTAGTCTCCGGTTTTTCACGCCACGGTGGATTTATTTGGAACTATTAGGAGCTATTTCTTTGATCGTACTCAGTCTAGAAGCTTTACACATTGTTTTGGTGAAAGTGTAAGGTGTTTTATGAGAGATATTACAGTTTTTTTAACCTGTGACATTTATTGTTACCATTACGCAATCATGGCTCCTGAGAACAGAAGGGGAATGTGCAAAAATGAAATTTTAAACGAAGTTTTTGCCGATAATTTGTCTGATGTCCCAAGTTGTGAAGAAACTGATAGAAGTTCTGAGAAAAACGATAATGAAATGCCAAGTGACAGTGATGAAGATATAATAATTACCAAGAAAACTGTTCGTGCTCTACCTTTGCAGTATTCCAGCGATTCTGAAGTTGATGACAGTAATGGTGTGACTAACACGATGAGTGGCGATGTTTTATTTTGGTTGGACAACGACATTATTCCTGCTTTAGAAACATTTGCTGGCACACCAGGTGTGAAAATTACTCCACATGATCCAAAAAATGTGAGTGACGTAGTTAGTTTGTTTATTGGGGATGACCTCTTTTCGATGATGGTGGAGGAATCAAATCGTTATCATGAGCAAAATGCCCATAAATACAAAGAATCACCTAAAAGTTTGAAGTGACACGATATAACCATTGGAGAAATGAAAAAAATTTTAGGTTTGGTTATCCTTATGGGGCAGGTGCACAAAGACAGAATAAGTGATTACTGGACACTGGACCTTCTAACAGAAACTCCTATATTTTCAAAGGTAATGAGTAGAAACAGGTTCCGCCAAATATGGCAGGCATGGCATTTTTCAAATAATGAAGATGTCCCAGAAAATTCAGGGAGGATATTCAAGGTTTTACCAGTTTTGAACAACCTTCTAAAGAAATTTGCAAGTGTCTACAAACCTAGGCAGGAACTGTCACTTGACGAGGGTGTGATACCATGGCGAGGGCGACTATCTTTTCGTACATACAACCCTGCCAAGCTGACAAAATATGGAATATAAGTGCGTATGGTATGTGAAGCGATCACTGAATATATTTGCAATTTGCAAATTTATACCGGTGAGGGTAATAAGTTGGAAGATACAATTCTGTCAGTTTTAGGGCCAAATACAGGTTTGTGGCACCATGTTTACATGGATAACTATTATAATAGTGTAAGCATTGCCGAAAAACTTCTCCAAAACAGAACAAGAATCTGTGGCACAGTCAGAGTAAATAGAGGTCTTCCTGAATGTCTGAAATCCGTGAAACTACAGAAAGGCCAGTCAGCATTCCGAAGAAAAAAAGATGTTCTCGTGCAAATTTGGAAAGACAAGCGGGAGGTTCGCATGATCTCTACCATTCATTCTTCACGGCTCCTAGAATCTGAGAAGAGGGACAGAAAAACTGGAGAGAGAATAAGGAAGCCGGAGTCCATCTTGGAATACAGCAAGTATATGAAGGGAGTAGACCATGCGGACCAATATCTGTCATATTGCACAATAATGAGAAAGACCACGAAGTGGTCAAAGAAGACAGTACTGTATTTGTTGAACTGTGCCCTATTCAATTCTTATAGGGTGTATGTAGAGCTCAATGGAAAACAAATTATGTATAAAAAATTCCTGCATGAAGTAGCCAGAAACTGGGTGAGCCCATCTCAGACACACGAGAGAAAAACATTCACATTTCTCCTACAAGGCGTGCACCTAAGATGGACCCACCAGGAAGACTTTCAATGGACATGAAAAAGCATAAAGTAGAGAAAATAGTTAGTGCTGGGAGCAAGAAAATTCCTCAGAGACCATGTAGAGTATGTGCAGCCAAGAAAAAGAGAAGTGAAACCCGCTTTATTTGTGGATTTTGTTGTGTTCCACTCCATAGAGGGACATGTTTTGAACAATACCACACTCTAATTGATTACTCTGGTATATAATCCCTATGCATTTATAATTTCATTAAAATATATCCAGTAGTTCAGGAGTTGTGTGTGTTTTATTGAATGCTTATACCATTCATGCGGTGGCACAGAAAATGGCCGGCCCCAAGGGCTGGTAAATTTAAAGGGCACCGGCACACAAAGTGTTAAGATGGGATGGCATGAGGTGATATGGCAAACCAGTTTTTATGAAAATGATCCAAAATCATGCAGCAAGTTTTATAAGATCTAAAGATTAATATATTTTTATTACAAATAACCTAAGTAGAGAGAAATAATCAACCTTTAATAATACAGTGTTATTTTAGTATATTAACATTCATGCAAAGAAGTTAAGTTTTACAATGCTTTTTCTTGGAGCAAATATAACTCCTTATGAGAGGTATTCTGTTTATGTACTCACAAAAGCAATGCATCCTGTGACCTTAAAACAAAATGTAGACATTGTAAACATAAAGTGTATTCGGTCTCATTTTTTAATTAACAGCTAATGATGTTTGAGAATAATAATATAAGTTTCAATGTAATAAACTAACAGAAATCATAATTTATCAGTATCAGTATTAAGAAATATTCGATTAAGTTAAGATTTTTACCAACAGGAAGCCAAGATATAGCATGTAGTAATATTTTCTGCTACTTTGCTCGAGTTTTACCCAGGGAAACAGAAAAATTGTGTTCCTGCACTGAAAAGTCCCAGTGCTGAAAAGTCCCTGTGCCAAAAGATCCCTGCACCAAAAGATCCCTGCACCAAAAGGTCCCTGCACCGAATGGTTCCTGTGCCAAAAGATCCCCGCACCAAAAGATCCCACACCAATAAGGTTGTGCCAAACTGTCCAGTGCCGAACTATCCTAAACCCGAGGTACTACATAGATTCAACAGTTTTAGTTAAAGGATTCATGCACACTCAACAAATGCACCAAACTTTTTTCCATTCAAAGAATCTTGGTCAGTCATCTAAGATTAAGAGAAAGTTAGTCAAACTCAATTACCAAATAAAAATGTTTAGATACCTGAGAATGTCTCTTAAGCACTTGTAGCTCTTTTGGACTAGTGCGCGTGCATATGGCCAGGGTGAGTGTGTAGTCAAACTGGTGAACTATGAGATTTAGATAAACAGTCTCTTCCCAATCAATATCTGGATCACCAATGGGCAATTTCCGACTGTCTTTGCGAAACACTTCCACCTCTGTCTGCAAGTAAAATGTTCATTTGTTATATCTTGTACAAGACATAATTTAGATCACTGTGGTGATAAATTCTAAATTAGTTGTACTGTAATTTTTCACATATAACACATTGTTTCACAAAACTTTTACCATAAAGTTAGGATGCATATCACACACAACACCAAACCCAAACATTTTTTCCATGCAGTTTGTTTCCCTTTGCACTTGAGCTTGCCCTTCAAATTTCTCCCAAGCTGAATGTTGACGAAAAAATTCCATGTAACCTCCGTTATAAAAATTCGCTGCATCTTTTTCATCAGAACTTTGAAATTTACCATATATTTTGATGGTGTTGCTTTCATGGTGACGGTAAAATTTTTTTAAATGTAATAAAGGTCCATGTTCTTTGAGAAAATAGCCAATGAGAGAAGAGAGAGAGAGAACTCCTGAGATAATACATACATTTGGAAAACTCTAATGCATACATCACTTATACAACCAGTCTTTATTTGGAGAAGGAAGATCCACAAGGGTAGAAATGTGGAAGAGAGAGAACAATTTGTAACAAGCAACTCAAAATATGTGATAGTGGATCCTCCAACCACACTCTGGAGATGATATCCATTGTAAACAAAATATCTACTCACACATTTAAAAATGTTCCATTGTATCAACAGTCCTCCCTCTTGCTATTGCAGTTTCCAACAATTTCTCTTCCCTCCCTCATCCGTTTATACAGCAAATTATATAGCAAAATTAGGTGCACATGTATATGGTGATATGACTTTTCATTCATAAAAACATGGCATTTACGAATTACAATGTGATAATTGTATCACAGAATATGTAGGACACACCAGGAGAAGCTTTAAAACTCGCGATTCCTCCTTTTCCCAATTTGCCATCAACCTCATTGAAAGAAAAACAACAGTTCTTTTGATCTGACAATTTGAATGTGTTACGAGAGGAAAGGCGCATGATTGGACATTCTCAAGAAGTTAGAAATGAATAATTGTGTCACCACAGGTCATCACAATGTATTTAACGGCATCACATTCCCATCTCTTTCCCCTCAAACTTCCTACTATTGCCCTTTTTTGCCTCCTTCCCTCTCCTCTCACACTGAACCAATGACAAGAACTCTCTCTTCTCCTCTTCCCCTTCCTCCACCCCTTACCAGATGATATATACACATATAACCATTGCTTATTACTTTTTCACATATGTATTATGTAGAGAAAGTATTAAAATCGTGAAAAATTAACTTTCAGATACTGAAGGAAATACACATTTTAGGTGTCCCCGATTTAAAAAGTTGTTTTCCCCATGATGTCTTTCTGTGCACAGCTCTAAAGCCTAAATGGCTGAATGACATCAAATGATATTATGTATAAGGCATAATATTATTAATAAAAGTAACTATGAAGAGATGAACGATATAGTGCAACAATGAAGGGTCATTTATTATTTTAGATTTTCACAAAATGTCAATTTATACAAAAATGGCTCAAACAATTTTGATTAAAATTCATTCAGTTATAGAACACGGCATCGTAAACTATGCTACATAAGCCATATTTCTCAAAAATCTGATGTGGCCACCACATGACTTTCTCCATACTTGTAACATTTCTAAACATTCCAAAAAGATTAAATGATAACAAATATTTTAAGGAACCGAGACAAAAATTTAAAGAGTTTATAAAGAACAGAAATAAACTCAAACGATAGCCTTCTGATATTGGAAGCTTCAAAATTAAGAAAATAAAAAGGAGTGTTACTAAGACATAACTAATCGTAAAGTGCTTACAATAGTCACCGGTAGATGGTGTGGTAGTGGCAGCTTAAACATTTAGTTTTTAAGGTATCTCTTCAACAATGCATTATATGGGAAAATGTTTCAAACCTAGGTTGTAGAAAATTATATTTACTACAACTTTTATTCTAATACGTTTTTACATAGATCAAATATTAAAGCAAATATTTCAAAATAATGGATAAATGACAAGAGTAAACACCCACTTCCGGTTGACCAATTTTTACTAAAAACTAATCAACTCTTGTGACTTTCATAATAATGTTAAATATAAAATTTTGCATTGACCTGATTAATTGTTTTTCAGTTAAGAGTGCCCACAAAAAAACTGTCACATACATCCACAGAAATCATCGAGAAGATGGACAAAACATGTTCACGGAACCTGAAAACATATATTTGTGTTGAAATCTCTAAATCGATTTTTTAACAAAATAATACTTTCTCCATATATAGTATACTAAACTACATATAGAGAAAGTTAAAATTAACTACATAGCATTCAGTGACATTATATATAGTTTCATGTCCTACTACCACCCAGCTCTCCCCAGTCCTTTGATGTCACTCAACAGTCCTCATCCAGCAATAACGCTTCAGCACATATGTGCCTTCATCAATCTATATAATACTTGACATTTATGTATGGTACTTATCAAGTTTGATTTCCTCATATACGAGGTTATCAATATATTAATTCCATATACATGCAAAAAACAGTTTCTGTGGTTTTGTTGTCTTTGTAGCAATAGGAGTTTCTTCCAATCAGGAAAGTGTGTCGACTAGACTCATATGTGTATGGGAATGTTTGTGTTATGTATATTGTACTGATTTTGTAATTCTGCACCTGATGCTGCAGTCCAACGAAACCTAGTTTATATAATAGTGCATTATTTTAAAAGTGTAATTTGTTACTGAGTACTTTGTTTTCTTACCGTATTCAAAATGGATAAATTTCACAAATTTGAGCCTATGGCACCCAACCCCATGCGTCACTCTGTAAGGCGAATCAGCCTGCTGCACAGACTCACCCCCAGAACCATATTCTCTCAGCATATATTTTAGGCAGAAAATTATATCAAGCCCCATTTTGGGACTTTCTCTTAGTAGATGAAACATTTCATATCCTTTTCTCTGCAAATTAAGGGTTTGCTTCAGGAACCTTTAATATGAAGTACCCTAATGCCAATGTTCCCAAACCTTCTGGGAGTTCCAGAAGGGGGAACAGTGTATTACCTAGCAGTTTCAATACAGGTTTCCCTCTCTTTATGTGGGGGTTGTGTTCCAGGAAAGTGACACATAAAGCGAATTTGCATAAACAGAACCCATATACCCATATTTACATGTAAAAGATAGGGATACGCTCCACAGGCAATCCTCACTCCCCTCCAAGACACTCTTACTTTCACTCCATAACGACTTCTTATATGCTAAATATAAAATTAAAACAATTAACACTGTAAATTATACTCGCCAATAAAAGGAAGCAAACAAGCACAAGTGGTGGCTATTGTGGGTGACATAATAGTGGAGGTATAAAGTGCTGGAGAGTTGTTTTGACCCAACGCAAGTTCCGCAAGCAAGTAGACAAAACTTCTCAATTGTGCTCAAACAGTATCACAAGAAGTCTCCATCTCATCTCCAATCTACAATATCCTCTCCACTCTCATCGCTTTCACTGTAGTACTAATATGCAAAGCATAAGAGACAATGAGAGACTAAATGGTTAGCATGTGGTGTAGTGGAGAACTTTCTTGCAGTGTCAGAGGTGCTTAACATCATAACTATCCTCTTGTCTCTCCAAGTGCGAAGCAATGTTTTCATTCCTATAAGCTAGCATCCTCTCTTTCTTCAATTATGGTTTTTATTATAGAGGTTTGGATGTATTTCCTGCTTGGCATTACTCTCCTCCTCAAGTGACATTTTTCCTCAAGCAACTCCTTGACAAGAGTGGGGCTTGTATAATACCTGCCTATAAAAAGGTGATAGCCTTTAGCATCAGGAATTGAGCTCTGCAATCCGTCAGAAAGATCTAAAGCAATCCTGGTAGCAAAAGAGAGTTCAGGATTTGCAAGGGATCCAGATGTTATTGAACCATAATAAGGTAAAAATGAATATACAGCAGAGGCCGCTTGACACGAAAATGAATAACACAAAATATCAGTTAACACTAAGTGCATGCTTGGCCCATTGCAGTGCCTATATTTTCTGTGTATAATTAATCGCTTAACATGAAATGCTTATGACAAAAATTATTCTGTCCCAAAAAAGATTCTATGTTAATTCCTTCTGATGACACAAAATAGCTATTCTTCTATCAACTACAGTAATACCTCAATTTACAAAGTAGATGCATTCATAAACGTTCATTCGTATATTGAAACTTCGTACATTAAATAACATTACTACAATAGGATGTGTTCCAAATATTAATAACCTCACATCTTCTGGCATAAACCCTTTATAAATTACGAATCACATTTTAAAAAGATTGGAGTAAAATAAAATTCTTTGACAATAAAGTCTTTTTGCAAATTAAACACTTGATCGTGGCAAAAAAACAACACAATAGCCGAATTCTCACAACAAAAATTACACTATGAAGATAACTGAATGCTTAATAAGACAAACACAACAGGAGAAAAGCAGCTGTATGTATTGCATTGAATCTGACATGTGCTGCCTGATGGAGGTCACTTGTTCTTCCATTCTGAGCCAGAGGCCCTAACATTGTAGGTGTTGATCAAATCGGAATGATGTCTTCTTGTATCGCAACATTGCTAAAAGGTTTCCTACATTTCTCAATGTCATTTTATAGCTGATAGTGTAATCTTCTGTAAGGCTGGATTGATTTTCTTTTGACTTTCATTAGAATTACATAGTACATATATGATCCTTCTGCAAAAATATTTGGCAATGTAGTTTCATACACACTATGCTTTGAAATTTATACTTGCTTTGCATACTATCAATCTGGAATTTTTAAAGCTGTGTGCAATATCTTCCCCACATAAACTTGCCAGTTCTTGCTAAAAATATTAGTGTGTTATTAATGCTAATGTTAGTTATATTGATGATGGCAAATGTAAAATAGATGATCAATAAAAAGTTCGTTACAGCAAAACTTTGTACATCAACTATTCGTATATCGAGGTATTACTGTATCATTTCATACTGTCACTGCATCAAGTTTGACTGAGGGTGATATTGTGGATTCCATTAGACTGGATACATTAGTAAAGAATGAAAATGATGAAGCTAATGACGGTAATATTGAAGTGATATTTACACCAAGAGCTGCGATTATTTGTACGGTGCTTAAAACTGTTTGCCTTTTTTTGTAGTTTAACCAGATGGAAAAAAATATTCATAATTGTGAATGTGTTGGAACAGTATGTAGAACAGAAATTTATTTTGAATACAGCCCAGAAGAAAATTATGGATTTTGTTACTAAAAATGCAGTTTCTGGTCACTCTTCAGAAGTAGCAGCCAAATAAATTGCAAAAATCGTTCCATTTTAAAAATAAATGGAAAAATGGCACACAAGGCACAAAGTCCTTACACCAATGATTCTGCAAATTAGGAAGTAAAATTATTCCCATATTTAGTATGATGCCCAGAAAAGCCTTTATTTCATCACAAATATTGAATTCTTTCATATGGATCATTTGGATAGTGGCTTGTGCCTGTCTAGACCTGACATAGTTGCTTATCTCATCCAAAATACTTTTTATCAACGATTCAATGAAAAATAATTGCAAAAAGTCAGCCTCAGAGCAGTCAGAAGGAACTTGTAGCCCAACTGAGAAATGAAATCTATCAAGTGTATTGTCATTTCTGCTGATTATAATCCACTTTCTCTTATTCGTTTTTCACCAGAGATAATGCACTAATTAGCTTATTACTACTATGTAGGGCAGAGCTTCCAATTGCACCATCATTATCATCTCATCCTTTAACATTCATCTCTGCTGTCACTTGAATAAACAATTTTGCCTATCAGTTTCAATTTCACAGTCACATCACTGCTGCTGTCTGTTTCACTATTCTTACTTTGTTCTTTGAGGGAAACAGAGGAATATATGTTTTTGAACAATAGTCACCACGAGTACCACTCGGACCAGCAATCGAATCGGAAATTTCTTTTTCCATGTTATCAAAACTGCTTTTTTCAGATTCACTATACTTTGTTTGATGCATTCCATCACTTTCGAAGTAAAGCTAATCCCCTCTACTTTGTAAAACACTAAAATTTTAGGTTTCTCCATAGTTATACAAGCATGAATCCATTTAGACTGAAAAATCCTCTATAACTGAAAATGATCATTGTGACCCTTGTATACCTATTTGAAAAAAGGTGTGACGTAAAAAACTGCTATTATGAACTGGCTCAAGAATGAATGATTGACCCTCATATATAACTTTAGGATATACTGATAAGTCAGCTTGTTCACCATTAGGAGGTTGCTGCAATGTATAAAATGCAATTGCAGGGAGGCAAGAGAAAATATTTACAAACCCCTATCCCCTCTTTCGCTAAATAAGTGTGCAGACCCATGTTCAACTAATGAATGCAAAAGGGTTATGTGGCATCACGTGGTTCACAGGATTTTATCATTCTGTAATATCTCCTCTACCCCAATCTGCCACTTTCAACATGTGTTACTTGTCACTAGTGTGTTTCATTAAGCATGATTATTGTTTGTAGCGGTCCATTGAACCTCTATGGTTTACATCACAGTTTTATTCTTTAACTAGCGTAATTGTCCATCAAATATCATAAGTGTGTGAATTTAGTAATATGTTCAAATTGAAATAAAAATTAATGAAACCAACTTGTATAGCCATTAAAAAGTAAACGATAAATATAAAATTCACATAATTGAGTGTTCCAGAGAGTAAAAATAGTTTTGAGCTATATAATTCTTATACGCCCAAAATTACTTTTAATTTATGGAACATTTAATTTTTTCTCTCTCTCCTTTCTTCCTCTTTCTTCTTCTTTCTTTCGTATTAAAGCATTCAAAGCATGCATTCCTTATGTATATAGTATAAGGATTAAGGCGACAATACAATCTTGAGGTTTAACGATGACATGGTCAGTAAGACAACATATTGTTAAAAAGCTTAAAATTTTCAAATATATATGATTTAAACATAGAACTTGGACAATTTTGTATCATAGACAAAATGAGATCATAAGAATAATAAACATTATTTATTTTTCTTTAAAACGGTCCAGGTTCGAAGATCGTAGGTCGATTCTTTCCAATTTTAATTTGCAAAAGAGTAAAAGCCTGAAAGTCGAAAAATCGATTTTTATGTGTTACCTTATGGGAAATGGCATGAAAGACATACTGATGATCCACACTTTAACAGACAAATTAGGTTGTGGTTGAAAAAATAAATGACAGATATCACTGTGAGATTGAGGGTGAAGAGAATTTCATAGAAAGTGAACATGATACTAGCTCTGAGGCAATATACAGTGAAGAAAACTACGATGAAGAAATTGACAGCCAAAGAAGATATAATTTTACGGCAGGAATAAATCCAAGCTGACCCAAAGAATAACACATGAATACGAGTCACAACATTATCACACATTCAGCCTTGTGATATGCTTATAAAGTAGCTGTGATAATGATTAAATTGTTGCCTAGAACCATGTTTATATTTAATCACTCATACTTTCAGTAAATAAATACTTCAGCAATTTTAGCTTTTCCTGTTATTCTATCTTGAAATACAACATATTATGTAGTCATTCTTTTGCATAAATATAGCGACCATTCTTAATTATAAGCTTCATACAGTTTTCAAATAAAATGTGGCCCAGTGGGCCACAAAATTTTGATTATACACAAGTCTGACACAACATCACTCAAGAGTTAACAACTATTGAAAATGAGCTGAAAAAACTAGGGCTTTCAAACTGGAGGCATCTGATCACCTTTGTGATACTGGAACAGATGGAGCGGCCAGTATGCTCTAGCATAACATGTGGAAGACTGGAAATGTGTAACTTAAACACACACAAAAAAAATTGCAAGTGAGAAAGATAAGGCTTCTGCTATTGCAACTGGATTTTGAGAAAGATGAAAAGTATCAAGTTGTTTGTTCTTTGATCACACCTTTTATTAGATTTCCTTACTATTTTAAGAAATATGCCTCTTTTTTATTTCGAAGAGAAAAGCTAATCATTAACATTGTTGAGCTAGACACAAAAATACTGTCAACATTGAAAATGAAGATTGTCATAGGTCATAATGAAAAGACAATAGTTCCTTGCAGATCGCAAGGGTGACATTCCTGACTAAACATGAGATTGACAAAACTGTGGCTGGCATAGATCAGAGCTTATGAAAAATTGGAGGTTAGGGGGAGTGATACCTGAGGGACTAGGAAAGTCCTATAATATACTTTTCAATGTTAAAAATAAGTACGCTATACTTCAAAAAAATGTTTATTATATAAGAATACAAAAGAAAATACAGTCCAAGTACAATGAAGTACTATAAATTAATAATATAAAGGCATAGCACCTCCTGCTGATGTCACCTGCCTTGCTTTAGCATTCTTAAATTTAAAAAAAAGTTACGGCAGCCGCTTCACAAAAAAGTCAATAAAATAACAATGGGCAGCTTGATTTCAATAAATTTTTCATCTGAATAAACTGTGTGATTGCTAGAAGTTTTTGGTGGGTAGTCATCAGCCAAAAAAGCATAGATTCAAGCCAAGGATCATTTAAAGTCTCCATTTAATTAACATGAATGTAGAATATTATTCATTTGCATTTTAAAATTACTTAAAATTGATGTACAGATTCAGAACTTGAACCAAAGAATGCACAAAGGAACAATAATTCAATTTCTTACAGTCAACTTTCAAATAAGATTCAATTCGGTCCACAAAAATAATTTTTGAAGACGAAAATTTTAGGTTTTTTGTGAAGAAAATCTTTTGTTGCCAATTTCATGAATTACTTGTATTGAAATGGATTGGAATATGGTATAAGAAAGGCAGAGTAGGGATGGAAAAACTATGTAGAGGAATAGAGAGGAAGGAATGTAATTTGGTCTATTTGCTGTTTTTAACTCTAGTTAAATAAATAAAAAGTTAAGAAAGAATGGACATTATTGTAATAAAAAATGAAGTTTATACTTACACGCAAGATTACTCTCTCACAAAGGGAGACTATGTACCTTGGGTCATCGATTTCAACGAAACTTTTTTGGGTGGTAGAATACTTAAAATAAGAAGACTCATATATGTATTGGCTTTTGATTGAATGGGCCTTAGTTTTGGCAGAATCTTTTTTTCTTTTCGCAGGATTAACTGTGGCTGGATAAAATGAAATAACAGGCCAACAATGTCAAGTAGGTGGCTTGGCTGGTTGGTTACCATTCTGACCTCAGAATATTTTGTCCCAGGTGCACATCCCACATCATATCTAGTTTTTTTTTTCATTTTAATCAACTTTATTATTTTTAATTTACTGTATTATTATTTATTTATTAACTTTATTATATTATTATTTATATATCATTATTATTTAATTACTTGATTAAAATCAATGCAAAAAAGCATATTGGTAGCTATTTCAATGTGAATTGTAAATCTTGCTAGTCAACTGTTGACTTCCAGTCACTGTCGTAAGTTCCCCTGAAGATGCCCACTTAGTAGGTGAAATGCATCAGGATTATTGTTAATTTTTTATGGCTGAAGGAGTTTGTCACACTGACTAGAATTGAGCCATAAGTCAACAAAGCCACCAACCTTTAGAATAGAGAGCAAGACAAACTACATGGGCATCGGTCTCAATTCCAGACTAACATGGAGACCCCATGTCGAGATATTGACAAAGAAACTCTCACGAATACTGTTTCTTCTTCAAAAATTAAAATGAGTAACCTCAATGAATACTCTAAAAATTGCTTATTATGCTCATTTTCACAGTGTAATGGCCTATGGTGCAATAGCATGGGGACTTTCACCACCAGCTAAAGAAAGTTTGCTTCTGCAGAAGAAAGCACTTAGAATCATGACTGGCAAAGGTCATAGCGAACACTGACTCTTTTTCAGGAACATGAAATAATGACATTGCCTTCAATGACAATCCTGGATGTTGCTTGCCACATAAAGAGGATCACTGATGCTTAAGAAAACCAGAAAGAATATACATGACCACTTGACACGACTCTATTGGCAATTAGATGTTTCAAGAAAAAGAATAAATAACCAAAGTGAAAATTTGCAATAAAAATATTCAACAAGTTTCCAAATAGAATCATAAAGTTGACCCTCCATCGTTTTGTACTAAAGATTAAAATGTTTCTGATGCAGAGAGCATATTATAACATTAATGAATTCCTTGACGATACTGTAAACAATATGTAAACCTGAATCTAAGATTCTCATCAACTAAATATAATACTGATAATATGTAAATTTACTGATATTATGCTCACCCATATTTTCCTATATTGTGTTTTTTATTGTATTTTATTTCTTATAACTCTATTTTCTATGTACATGTATCTATTTCCTGATGTGACCTATTATCCGTATTTGGATCTAATGGACTACAGTTATTATTATAATAAAACTTATTTTTTTATCCCTATTTTGCCTGCTTGCAAAGTATTTCGGAGGAAAGAGTTCCTAACAGTGGAGTGGCTCAGTTTATAGAAGTGCAGAATACTACTGTGTAACCTGTGGTACATACACTCTACCACATATGGCATTTAACTGCTTCCTTGATTATCCAGAGTATTTGTACTTGGAAGGAGTTGATGGTCAAATTCTGACAAGCCCCAGTATTCTCTCTGGCTAATGTATTTTTTCCTTCCCTTGAGAAAATAAACTGAGTTTTTCGTTCCTCCCTCAAAGTTTAAGTTCTGACTGTCAGGGGTCAGAAGTCAATTTCTATTTCTCAGAGCTGGATTTTTGAAATCTTGGGGTTGTGAACTTACAGTCATTTTCACCATGCAAGCCGAATTTTTCTCTTTACAACCCAGATGCTTTGATTTCAACTTCGGATATCCTTGACCCTGCCAATGAATCCATTAACCGCTAGGTTATTCATCCTCAGTAGGTTTTCCAGATGCCTTTTCTTTCCTCAATTCCTGGAAGGTCCGTCCCTTCACCTCTGGAGATAAGGATATGCACCCTTTTGGGATAGATTTTTCGAAGACCTTTCTGCAGCAGTTATTCGTGAGTTTTCGAGTTGAGCATGTTTTCGTTATTATATATCATTTCGTGATTTTTATATTATATACCAGTTTTGTTTTTGTGATTTCATTTCGATTTTCATACCCCAAATAGATCATGAAAGGCAATTCATTAGTTTTATAATGTGCCTTTACATATAAATTAGATGAAATTTTATTGCTTTCTTATATACTTACCACTAAAGTAATATTACTTATGAAATTGAAATTTTCAAATCCTTGATTTTATCAATAATATGTATTACATATTTTGGAGTTCAATAAAATTTTAAATACAGCTTTAAAAAAAAGAAATGAAAGCATTTCCGTAATTGTCTCCCTGTGATTTTTAGGCCGGTTTCCAAAGGAAACATAGCCTTATGAAATGGTCCTGTCTGTGTGTATGTCCCCTACTAACAACTTTTGCACTAATGGACCAATTTTCATGAAACTTAGTATGAGGCTCATGCTGCCAGGACCCACCTCCAGGTTATATTTTATTTGGCAAAGATTGAAGTCCTGGGTTCGATTCCTGAAACATTTTTTCCCAATTTACTTACATCGGAAATCTCAAATTCATCATGCAGAGATGTTTTCTTTAATCTTATATTATATTACTGTAATTGTCGGCGAACTTTTTGGGAAGATTTTTATTGGTTGACTGGCCAACCAATCAGCAATCGGGACATTATTGTTTATAAACCTTGGTTACATTATATGTTTACCTAAAAAGATTGATTAATTGTACATGTTTTTATTTGAAAGATTAATAAAACAATACATTCATATTAGTTAATGGTTTTGTATAGAATTTTGAGCAACTTATATCTCAATCACTGTTTCGACTATTTTTGTTTTCCATTAATATGTAAAAATGCAGAATACTTCTGCTGTGTACTCGTGAGCCCCTTGATGATATTACCTCATTTTGTTTACTTTTTTCTGTTCTGTTCTGTTTACAAAGAAAGAAGTTTAAAAAACTTAGCAAGGTCAGTTAATTTTATTATCTCATCACTTGGAAAATTAAAAAATGAAATTAAAGAAAAATTAAATTAAACTTATCCTAAATCCAAAAACAGGTTAATAATAAATAAGAAAGAAAAACCTGTTGATAATTTGTTCAAACTGCATTTTCTTGGGCACTTCTGCAATTGTAACATCTTTTATAAATAAAATGTCTGATCAAATGAATTATTTAAAAAAATCAAAATCAACTTAATGTGACAGCGAAGCATCACAGGCTCCCTCGTACTTTGAAATATCTTAAAATTGTGATATTAGAGCAAGATTTGTACTGTTCTACGAGGAAAAGAATGTATATTCTAATTCTTATCGCCGAATTTTGATAATTGATTGTATTTTCTTGAATTTCTACTAAAACATAGCATTTTTGCATTTTAAATCGCATTTTATCAGATTGTTGCCATGGAAACAATTATTACTGAACTCGGCTTGAGCATAGACAAGTGAACAAATGGGTTATTTTCTGTGACTAATCTTCAGCAATGGACAGCTGATCCAGACATATTAGCCTAACAGTAACATTTATTAATTTCCTTTATTTAAAAAATATATGCAAAATATAATGCCAGAAAGAGATGTGGACATTGCTTTTAGTATTTTAAACCTGACAATGCTCTATTAATTTGTTTTCCAACTTTCTCTGTCATTGATAAACTAATATTACAAGTGGTATTTATGGTATGAGAATTCCTTGGAATGACTAACACATACTGAAACATTTCCTGCCAATATAAGTACCTAATCAATTTGGGACATCAACTTTGGGAAACCAGCCTGCATTAGTCTTGGTTTGGATTTCTTGTTTCGAAACTAAAATTTAAAAAATGACTGCTTTACTTTATATTGTAAAAAAACCATTAGGGAAGCAGTCATAGATTACATCAGTGGTGCCCAACCTTTTACCTATGGTGCGCCATTTTTCCAGTGCCAAAGTGTCAATGCACCACTTAGCTCTAAGCATGCAATATGTGACATGATAAAAATAAATCTTATCATTAATGCAATCTCTGGTGTAATTTCAATTCCACCAACTTGTCTATATCAGGTTGTAATTTTTTTTGTTTCAAATAGCAGAATATTTTCTAGATTAGAGTCCGACTCATGAGCGTTGTTTATTTTTGATAAGTTTCATGTATGAGGAATCTTGTTCACACACAAATGTGGTTATAAATTAACAGTAACAGCGCAGAAATTGATCACAATGAAAAAAATGACCAATTTTTCAAAAGTGGATCCATGATGAGTAACCAATGGCGGGAAGAGAATAGGGAGGGTGATAATCTGTATGTGCTGGATGTAATTTTCAGGCACACGAGCCATCAGACATGATAAGTTTTCCTTACAATCACTCACCTACTAAATTAATCAATTTCAAACCCATCCATTCTATCATTCAAAACTCACAAACTAAAATGATAAATTGATGTAAACATGAATTTTTGAGTCGTGACCTGCAGCTCGATTTCAAGTGGCCCACAGAACCTTAAAACAATATTTACTTTTGAATTTTATTAACCCATTGACTTACCTAACCGTCGAACCATTAAGGAAAAGATAACTATCAAAAGATGAAAAAGACGACTTTAGAATGGAAATTCAACTTAACATAAATACTTCAACTGTCTATATATTAATAAAGGTGAAGTTATTAATCTTAGCCAAAGTTATTGAGCTACTATCAATTGTCTATATATTGATAGTATGTTTTTAGTAAATTGCGTGGCACTTCGCAAATTTATTCATTTCTGTGTGGTCCGCGATAAAAAAAAAAAGTTGTGCACCTCTGGTTTAAACTGTTTCGAGTGCTGTGCACCACATTTGAGAGGGAGATGTGCAAAACATGGTGCATGTGCCATAGGTTGGGCACCACTGGGCTAAAGAAACGCTGAACACAAAAAATTTTACCTCCAGTGCTTAAAATTAATTTCTAAGTAGTACAATCTTTTCCGCATAGTTGCTAAATGCAAGATGCAATAGACACAAGTATTTAATCCTTTAAATGCACTAAATTTCACACTATAACAGACTTTCCCAAAGCGTTTACACTATTATGCATGGAAATAAGTATTTCATTTTCTCCTTAAAGCTGTGCATGTAAGCCACATAGGTGCCTTCCCATTCATATATTTTAGTGCTGGGCTCCCAGGACATGAAAATTAAACCAAATTTATCCATAAAAGAGTACACCGAGTAGCTTAAACTAACCAGTAGTAGTTTTTGTTTTAAAGTGAATGTTAAATTGTACAGATGAACCCAATCTTTTTTCCCATGAATATGAATGGTTAAGTAAAAAGATACACAAACGAAAATGGCTTCCATCAAGTTAAAATTAAAGCTTTGAGGGAAATTCATGCCGGAAAAATCAACCGTTAGAGAATTAAGAATTTTGCCAACAACTGATAATTTAGCTGCAATGCAACAGGCACAAATAATAATGACTGGTAAATTGGAAAAACCCCAGTGCTTCCAAGGCGTATTACCTTTTCCTAAGGAATACAAATCTAACAGGCTTTCTTGTATAACAAAAGAACTTTTTGCAGAATGGCTTTAAAAACTGATGTAAATACAGGAAAAGATTAGAGAGAAATATTGCTTCTAGTTGACAATTTTTCTGCGAATTCAGTGGAACTGTTGAACTGTAGTTTTTCCAGCCATTTGTATCTCATTTTTACAGCCATTAGAGCAGATCATCAT
The DNA here is from genome assembly GCA_028673005.1 of Tanypteryx hageni. Classification (NCBI taxonomy): domain Eukaryota; kingdom Metazoa; phylum Arthropoda; class Insecta; order Odonata; family Petaluridae; genus Tanypteryx; species Tanypteryx hageni. The sequence goes on along the minus strand of CM054114.1, from coordinate 194,469,820 downwards.
TAGGAATGAAAAAAATGAATTCTGGATGCGAGTTTGTTGAGTAAATGCTTTTTAAATTAAATATCAATATAAACGTTTGCCAGTGCATGGAAATTATTACAAGGGGGGTGTTAGTGAAACAGTAATTGGAAAATGCTGGTAAAAGTTGGATATTAAATTTTCATCTAAGGTGGAATTCGAGAATGGAGAATCATGCGAGCTCGATAGCTTAGTTGGTTAAAGAACCTACCCAGCAAGTGGGAGACATTAGTCAAGTACAGGATTTTTTTCTCCTTCTCAAATGTCAAATTTTATTACACTGGATACAGATACACACACACATACGGGTAATACACTATATACACACATATATATATATATATATATATATATATATATATATATATATATATATATATATATATATATGCACTGGTGGTGTAGTGGTTAGCGTGTCGGCTTTCTATTGCAAAGTTTGGGGGTTCAAACCCCTCGAATGGAGGTTTTATTTATAAAAAAAAAAAAAAACTATCATCAGTGCCTGGCAGTAGGCAGCAGTACTGTCAGTATGGTATAGAGCCGAAAACAAATGATGTTGGTTGGGTCTATATCCAATACAGCTGTAGGCGTGATCAGGACGATTTGAACGGCTACAGTACTGCGATGTGGAAAGCAAGAGGGAAACTACCACATTACAATCCCTAGTAAAGATTATATGGTTGGACAATATGAGTTCTCTCGAGGTAAAACAATCCGGAGGTAAAATAGTCCCCCAATCGGATCTCCGGGCGGGGACTGCCTTGAGGAAAACATTTGTCGAAAGTAAATTACGAATAGGGACTTGGAACGTAAGAACTATGAGAAAGGCAGGAAAGCTAGAGAACTTGAAAGAAGAAATGAGAAGAAATAGAGTGGACATTATAGGGCTAAGCGAAACTAGATGGGAGGGAGAAGGACAGTTCGACTCGGAAGAATTCACGGTAGTTTATTCTGGAGGAAATAGTGGGGAAAGGGGAGTAGCTCTGGTACTTAGGAAAGATATTATGAAAAGCGTGACCAAGATAATAGCAACGAACGATAGACTGATGGCAATAAAGCTAGAAGCAGTCCCAGTGGACATGCTGATAATCCAGGTATATATGCCAACATCAGCTCATGACGATGAAGAAATAGATGAAATCTATGAGCAAATTAATGAAATTTACGAAGAAGACGGAAGAGGAAAGGTAAACTGCATAATAATGGGAGATTGGAACAGCATAGTCGGAGAAGGACAGGAAGAAAATGTTGTCGGGCAATACGGACTTGGGAAGAGAAATCGAGGAGGGGAGAAACTCGTAGAATTCTGCATCAATAATGACCTTGTAGTGACTAATACATGGTTTAAAAACCATAAACGAAGGTTATACACATGGAAAAGCCCAGGAGATAGAATGAGATGCCAAATAGATTACATCCTTGTAAAACAAAGATTCAGGAACAGCATAAAGAACGCCAAGGCATTGCAAGGAGCAGACATTGATTCAGATCACAGCCTTCTAATACTTGACGTGAATACAAAGCTCAAACAAATAAGAAAAACGAGAAGAGAAAGACAGACCTGGGACCTAGAAAAACTGAAAGAAAGGCAGGATGTAGTCAGCATGAAGTTGGAAGATAACCTAAGAAAGTTGGAAAACAAACCGAAGACCGTTGATATAGAATGGGATGAAATTAAAACCAGTATCAAGGATACCTTGGATAAAGAGATTGGAAAACAAGAGAAGAAAATCAGAAAACCATGGATCACGAAGGAAATGCTGGAGAAAATGGATGAGAGACGAAAATGGAAAAACGTTAACAGTGAAGAAGGTAGAGCCAACTATAGGCGTATAAACAATGAGTTGAGAAGGGTAACAGATAAAGCTAGAGAAAATTGGATAAAAGGAAAATGCGATGAAATAGAACAGATGGAGAAGTTAGGACGGTACGATATGATGTACACTAGGGCACTGGAATTAGAAGATAAGAAGTCTAATGGAATTTGTGGTAAAGGAATTATGAATACAGATGGGAAGATAGTCTCAGAAACAAAGGATGTAGCACAGGTATGGGAAGAATACATTAAGGAATTATACAGCAAACAGGCAGGAGCGGCAAAAATAGAACTGGAAAATGAGGAAAACATTGAAGAAGACAACTTGGGACCAAGTATTATGAAGAGCGAAGTAGAAAAGGCGATAGTGGAACTAAAGAAGGGGAAAGCCACTGGCAGCGATGGAATACCGGCTGAGATACTTAAAGTCATAGGATCAGAAGGACTAAAAGCGATCACGAAATTAATTAATAAGATTTACGACACGGGAGAGTGGCCTCAGGATTTCCTAGAAGTAACAATGATCCCTCTAAAGAAGAAGCCAAAAGCAATGCAGTGTAAAGATTACAGAACTATAAGCCTTCTGTCACACACATCGAAGATCATCACGAGGATTCTTAATAAAAGGCTGGAGAAAAAGGCAGAAGAAATAATAGGGGAAGATCAATTCGGTTTCAGAAAAGGACGAGGAACTAGAGATGCTATAGGAGTAGTTAGAATCATATCAGAAAGGGCAATAGAATACAGTCAAGATATCTGCGCATGTTTCGTAGACTGGCAGAAGGCCTTTGATAGAGTAAATTGGGTAAAGTTGTTGAAGATATTAAAGGATATAGGTGTAGACTGGAAAGACAGGAGACTGATTAGGAATCTATATGAGAATCAAGTTGTAAAGGTCAGGTTTGAGAATGTGGACACCTGCGGAATAAATATCGGTAAAGGAGTAAGACAAGGCTGCTGCCTATCGCCAACCCTATTCAATATATATGGAGAAAGTCTAATGCAAGAAGCTTTAGAAGGCACAGGGGATTTCAAAATTGGAGGAAGGATTTTAAGAACAGTAAAATACGCAGATGATCAAGTACTTGTAGCAAGAAAGGAAGAGGAACTACAAAAAATGATAAATAGACTAGTGATAACAGGTAGAAAATACGGTATGGAAATAAATACAGAAAAATCCAAGGTCATTCGAATATCGGGTAAAGAAGAGAATCTGAACATAACTATTGGGGGAAAGCCATTAGAACAAGTTTCAGAATATAAATACCTTGGAAGTATCATAACACGAGAGGCAAAATGTACGGATGAGATCAGAACTAGAATAGGAAAAGCAAAGGCGGCTTTCAGGAGAAAGAAACAACTACTTACAGGGAATATAAGGGAAGATATCCGCAAGAAGTTGATAAAATGCTACGTATGGAGTATAGCATTGTATGGGGCAGAAACATGGACGCTAAGGAAAAATGACATCAAATACCTGGAAAGCTTTGAAATGTGGACTTGGAGGAGAATGCTGAAGATAAAATGGACAGATAGGATGAAAACGATGAAGTGCTACGAAGAATAGGAGAGAAGCGAATGATTATACAGACTATCAGAAAGAGGAAGGCTAACTGGGTTGGACATTACCTGAGGAGAGAGAGTATGATTAAAGACGTGTTAGAAGGAAAACTAGATGGGAAAAGGGAAAGAGGTAGGAAAAGGTTTCAGCTGATAGACGATTTGAAAGGGAAAGAGAGTTATCAAGATATGAAGAGGACAGCGGAAAATAGGAGTATATGGAGAACCAGGTTTAACCATGAATAATCACGGACCTGTCTACGGACAGACTACCTATGATGATGATGATGATATATATATATATATATATATATATATATATATATATATATATATCCCTCCCTAAAGACTGCATAACCTTACAGAGGTGGGAGGGTTTGTGTACTCTTACGAACCAAAGAGCTATGCCGGCGGGAGATAATTCTCCTGGTAGGACCATCCAAGCCGGAAAGGTCTGAGGGGAAGAGTAAGACTAAGAAGCAGTCTTGGGGGTTTTACATCCCCCTGTGCAAGGGCAGCAGCTTGCACAGTACCTCTGTAGGTGGTGATCATGTGGATCTGAACAGCTACAGGTGGGTAATCACTCTGTGAAACTGCGATGAGGAAAGCAAGGGGAAACTACCTCATTATATTTCCCATGATAGGCTGAAAAGCTGAAAATACCTCTATGGATCTTTCTGGGGTAAAATATTCCGGAGGTAAAATAGTCCCCCAATCGGATCTCCGGGTGGGGACTACCCTAGGGGATGCACAGAGGAAATGTAACATTAATAAGAAAGCAAGTAGTGAGAAATTAAAAATAGGCACATGGAATGTTAGGACTATGAATTCAGGGGGTAAACTAGAGAACTTAAAAAGGGAAATGAGAAGGAATAATGTAGGTATAGTAGGTCTTAGTGAAGTTCGGTGGGAAGGAGAAGGCGAGATAAATTCAGACGAATTTAAGATCATTTACTCGGGAGGGGAGAAAAAGGAAAGGGGAGTGGGGATTATAATGAGAAAAGAGATAGCTCAAAGAATTAGTAAGGTAGTGACAGTTAATGATAGATTAATAGCCGTAAAACTCCAGATAGAGCCAGTGGAAATGCTTATAATTCAAGTGTATATGCCAACAACTAATGCTGGCGACGACGAAGTAGATGAAATCTATGAACAGATTATGGAGATATTGGAGGAGGAGGGAAAAGGAAGGATCAACACAATAGTAATGGGAGATTGGAACAGTGTAGTCGGAGAGGGACAGGAAGATAACATAGTGGGAAAATATGGACTAGGGAAGAGAAATGAAAGAGGGGAGAAACTTGTGGAATTCTGCCATAGAAATAGATTAATTGTAACTAATACATGGTTTAAGCATCACCAGCGAAGACTTTACACATGGAGAAGCCCAGGAGACCAGAGACGATACCAGATAGATTACATACTAGTCAATGAAAGATTTAGAAATAGCATTAAAAATGTGAAAACACTACCAGGGGCAGATATCGATTCTGACCACAACCTTTTGGTGGCAAATATACAATGTAGACTGAAGAGCGTTAAGAGAAACATAAGAGTTAACAAGAAATGGAACTTAGAGGAACTCCTTAAAAACAAGGAGGCTATCATGACTGAGCTGGAGGAAAGGTTGGGGGAGAGAGCTGAAGAAAATAGGAAGAATGTAGATGAGGAGTGGAGATACATCCATAGCAACATTAAAGATGTAATGGAAAAGAAGGTAGGAAAGATAATGGGTGAAAGAAACAAAAAACCCTGGATCACAGCAGCCATGCTGCAAAAAATGGAAGAGCGGAGAAAGTGGAAGAACATAAACACTGAAGAAGGCCAAAGAAAGTACAAGGAGTTAAATAATGCTTTAAGAAGGGAAACAAATAAAGCAAGAGAACAGTGGATAAATGAAAAATGCGAGGAGATAGTCGAATGTGAAAGAATTTGTAGAGCAGACCTCATGTATAGCAAAGCAAGGGAACTATTCAAGAAAAAAGCAAGAAAGATAGGACATAAAGGAATCATGAACAAAAGTGGTAAAATAGTCTCGGAGCCAGACAATGTAAAGAATGTCTGGAAAGAATACATTGAGGTGCTGTATGACAAAGAAGGAAAGCCAAGAAATATTGAATTAAATGAAAAAGAGGATGTGGAAAAAGATCAGCTAGGACCAAGTATTCTCAAGTCTGAAGTTAAAAGAGCAATTGATGACATGAAAAGAAGGAAGGCTGTTGGGAGTGATGATATACCCATGGACGTTCTTAAGGTTTTGGGGTCTAAAGCAGTTAAGCAACTCACAAAATTTTTTAACCAAGTATATGATACTGGCATATGGCCTGAAGATTTTTTAGATGGTGTGATGGTACCACTGGAGAAAAAGAACAATGCAAAATGTTGTAAGGATTACAGAACTATTAGTTTAATTTCTCACACAGCTAAAGTTCTAACCAGAATAATAACCAAAAGAATTGAATGTAAAATAGAAAAGGAGCTGCAAGATAATCAGTTTGGTTTTAGAAGAGGAAGGGGAACTAGAGATGCTATAGGATGTATGAGGATGATGATAGAAAGAGCACTAGAAGTCAATAAAGGTATGTATTTTTGTTTTGTAGATTGGGAGAAAGCTTTTGACCGTGTGAAATGGGATAAAATGTTGGGTATTTTAAATAAAATAGGAATAGATTGGAAAGATAAAAGACTGCTTAAAAACCTTTACTTTGATCAAAAGATTAGAGTCAGGGTTGAAGGAGAAGAAACAGAAAGTACTTCAATAGGGAGGTGAGTGAGGCAGGGTTGTCTTATTTCACCAGCGATATTTAATATTTATGCAGAAACAATAACAGAAGAAGCGTTGATGGAAGAGAAAGGATTTAAGATAGGAGGTGAAAGTATTACCACCATTAAATACGCAGATGATCAGGGCTTAATAGCAGAAGGCGAGAAAGAGCTTCAGAGGATGACAGACAGACTAGTGGAGGTTGGCCAACAATATGGAATGAAGATCAATACAGAAAAAACGAAAGTCATGGTGGTTTCAAAGGAACATAAAGAATTAAATATAATGGTAAATGGCCAAAAATTGGAACAAGTAAGTAGTTTCAAATATCTCGGCAGTATTTTAGCACAGGATGGAAGTAGTACACAGGACATCAGAAGTAGGATTGCTATGGCAAAAGCAGCATTTAACGAGAAGAAGGAGCTTCTCACAAGCAAGAAAATAAATTTAGCAACAAGGAAGAAATTAGCAAAATGCTACATATGGAGCATAGCTCTTTATGGTGCAGAGACGTGGACGGTAAGGAGAAAGGAGGAAAAATATTTAGAAAGTTTTGAGATGTGGGTATGGAGAAGAATGATGAAAGTGAAATGGACAAAGAGGAAGAGAAACGAAGAAGTATTAGAAATGGTGGGAGAAGAAAGGACGCTAATAAAAACAATCAGGAAAAGAAAAGCAAATTGGATAGGGCACATATTGAGAAGACAGTGTTTACAAAGGACGATCTTAGAAGGAAAAATTAGTGGAAGAAGAGGAAGAGGGAGAAAAAGAATAGGAATATTAGATAATATAAAGCAGGGATATAATACTTATAGAGGTATAAAAGAGGCTTCTAGGTAGAGAGAGAAATGGAGGCAGCGATTCAGTTAAAACCTGTCTTCGGACAGAAGCATGATGATGATGATGATATATATATATATATGTATGTATGTGTGTGTGTGTGTGGTTGGTTCACATAGTCTAATCGAGACTCCCACTTTAATGCTGACAAAAAATGAACTTTTCTTTATATCTCATAAAACATCACATAAAAAAGTCTTCACTAGTGGAATTGTTCAGCACATTTTTATTGAAGGGGTAGTCGATTTCAAGAAAATCAAACGAGAAAATCGTAATTCACTTTGGACTTATTCCGTTTTTTAACTGTTGTCAACAAAAACTATCTTTGTGGTAACTGAAGCAAAAATATCTAGTGTCAATAAGTAATTGAATTAATTTTCTATCGTGCACATACAACATTTGGTAAATGAAATGGATTATCTATGATCAAGAAATTAACGTAAATACATGTATTTTCTTTACGTATACAGTGTTTGTAAGTAAAAACAAATGGATAATTAAAGACGAAACAATTACCGTGAACATAAAGATTATATTATGTACTACTATTCAAGTGAGCTAAGTTTTAAATAATTATCAATTGTTTTATTAATTACAATTGATTAGAAATTAGTCAGTGAATCAAGAATTCGCTATTTCCTTGGCATTTCAGTTCGTAGACATTATACTAAGCCATTAATATTTATCTTGGTTGACATGATTTCAGAAATCGTAAAGAACGCCTCTGCCTCACATGTATGCACGCATGATGTGTGCATCTTTCCTATCTTGTTTTATACCTCTGCATCTTGTAGGTATTTTCAGTAAAATGTATTTTTAGTATATCATAGAAAAATGCAAGTTGCACAGACATACATTGCATGCAGCAGATCTGTTTGTAAATCTTTCATTTATTCAGCGAAAAAATATTGGCAGTTTTAATCAAACAATAATAACAGTAATAAAAGAATTATTGTAATATCCACTGAAAAAGATGCCATTTACAGCAATAACAAAAGCTTTTGGGGAAGTGAAAGGTTAATTGACTAATGGGCAGGAGAAAGAAATTACAGAGTTATGAAAGGTTCGAGTTGCGGAGGAAGGAGGGGAAGTGAAGAAGTGTAGAACACAAGATTGGTGATGAGGCTATTGGAATTCATTAATACAGAAATTACAAAAATTTCATTGAAGTTACAAAGTAACAAAGCAGTAATTCAATTGTAGTGAAACCCCTATTTAAGATTAATGTATTTCACATTTTCCCGCATTTTGTGTTAATTTTTTGCAGTTCCATCAAACACCCCATTTATGCAATGTATTATTTTCTTCGAATTTATGTTCCTTGATTTAGTGTATTACCCAGCGTAATAAAATTTGACATTTGAGAAGGAGAAAAAAATCCTGTACTTGACTAATGTCTCCCACTTGCTGGGTAGGTTCTTTAACCAACTAAGCTATCGAGCTCGCATGATTCTCCATTCTCGAATTCCACCTTAGATGAAAATTTAATATCCAACTTTTACCAGCATTTTCCAATTACTGTTTCACTAACACCCCACTTGTAATAATTTCCATGCACTGGCAAACGTTTATATTGATATTTAATTTAAAAAGCATTTACTCAAAAAACTCACATCCAGAATTCATTTTTTTCATTCCTAATGATGATCTGCTCTAATGGCTGTAAAAATGAGATACAAATGGCTGGAAAAACTACAGTTCAACAGTTTCAGGTAGATTATCAACTGAATTCGCAGAAAAATTGTCAACTAGAAGCAATATTTCTCTCTAATCTTTTCCTGTATTTACATCAGTTTTTAAAGCCATTCTGCAAAAAGTTCTTTTGTTATACAAGAAAGCCTGTTAGATTTGTATTCCTTAGGAAAAGGTAATACGCCTTGGAAGCACTGGGGTTTTTCCAATTTACCAGTCATTATTATTTGTGCTTGTTGCATTGCAGCTAAATTATCAGTTGTTGGCAAAATTCTTAATTCTCTAACGGTTGATTTTTCAGGCATGAATTTCCCTCAAAGCTTTAATTTTAACTTGATGGAAACCGTTTTCGTAACTTTTTACTAACTGCTTTGTTGACAGAATACCAATGATGACACTGAAAGACTGCTTAAGAAATTTTAAAACCTAATAACTTCCAAAAAGTATTGGTAATATAAAATAATTTGCAGCCATTATTGATAAAATAAATATATTATGAACATGAACTATTAAAATACACATTCAGCACAGCAATAGTTAAGCTAAATCACCATTCATTCTCTGAAAATTTTATTTCTGAGATGATAACTAACAGATCCTTTCAAATGTACTATCACCGGCAAATTTATGTGTATATATCAAATACATAAGACAGAAATCAAATAATAACACCATGGTACTGAATACCGGAAACGTCCAAAGTTCAGCTAATAACGAATTAGTCCAATATAACGGCAATTAATATTCTAAACTAATGTAATTCCTTAATAAAACTACACTCGCACCTCAAATTTTGGCAGGTATCGCGAACTCCCTTTGATATGCCTTTTTCTCACAAAGAAAAGTAGATCATCACAGTCGATGCAATTTTCAGTTTGAAATAGGAAATGTCTCACAAATAAATCCGTCCAATATGTAGTTCCCTGCAACACCACAAAACCAGAATCTGGAAAAACACCATTAAAACCCATTTAAACGTTATGCTGCAAAAAAGATAACTATGTAATATTAATATACTGAATTAATTTATACATTCGACGTTGCTATTCATGGTTACTTTAAGGATGCAGAAATATAGCATTAAGCAAGTTTATATTATGACTAAAAACGAGCAAATAAATACAAAAAACCACGTAGGATCAGATCAAAGGCCTTTTAATCATAACAAAAACGGAAATAAACGAATCGACTAAAATTCTTTACTCATATATTAGAAGATTATATATTTAGTAATACACAGCAATACATCACTAGAATAACTTATATGTTATGAAAGTATTCGTTGCGCACATTAAGGATTAAACTATTATTTTATAATGAAATTAAGCCTACCGTCTTTCATCAATTGTCTCATCTCTTTTGTCCTCTGAAAATTAATTTCTTCGAGTAATTGCTCCAGCATAGTTGGTCTATGTAGCGAAGCTACCAAGTCGTTTAAAGCCATTTACAATAAAACAGATATTATTTTATCTCAAATTCCTTTCACACAGGTGTTTTCTATTGAGCGAAAATAGTACTACGAACAAACGTCGAACTATTACTTTCGTGCAGGTCAAAATAACATAACTACCTGAACGTCACGACCCGATGGTCAAACATTGAACTAGTATGTGCGTGATTTGTATTCGATATACGATATATCGATAGTCGGTAAATCCACAATCGGAGTTTTAACATGTCAAAAAGGTATTTATTACACATATATCACGAGAAAGATAAGGTTATACAAATTATAATATATTTATTATAATAATTTCGAAGGATGCATACTCACCCTTGGCATTGAGCTTTTTAACTTCGAGATTTATTATGTTTTGCCTTGTACATAGGCAAACACGTCTTTACTCTTAAATTTGTGTTTGGAGAAAGACACCAGACATTGAAGTTTAGTTTTTTATTTATTTATTAACGGACGGGGTCCGTTTACAATAATTTATGTAAATGTACAAATAATATCATTTATAATAGGTCACATTATGGATGAATTACACAACATCAAATCAGTATACACAGTGGCGGCTCGTAGCTAAAATTAGTGGGGGTGCTGCTCCAGAAAATTTTTAGCCTTTGTTTTAAAATTGTGTAAAAGGAAAAAAACATGTATAAAAAGAAAATTTATTCAGGAACTTGATAAAATCTTAACAAAAAAAACAAACATTTCTTACTTACTTTAACTTAAATTGTTACAGTTCAAGCTTGATCTATTCATTTAAAAATGAAATCCATTCTTCTTGTTTTAATTTGTGCAAAAAGTTCAATAATTTTCTCCTTGATCTCTGGATGACAATTGAGGAAATTTTTCTCCATTGAAAGTACTGCAAGCGCATTTAGTCTTTCCGAATTCATAGTGCTTCTTAAAAAAGTTTTTATTCTTTTCAATGTTGAAAAGCAGCGCTCTGCCTCTGATGTAGTCAGGGGAATTGTCAAGAGGATTTTTATCAGTTTCGTAATTTCACTAAAAACATCATCTAGATTATTTTCCAAGATAAATTTCAGCAGCTCAATTAATTTGCAATATTCATGAATATCAGTCCTACAATAGAATACTTTTAGTTCAGTTTCAAGCTTTTCTTTGTCAATCATGGGATAAGCTTCAGTGGTCAGTACTATCTCTTTTGTGGGATGTTCATTCTTAAATCTAGTGAAGCATTTCTTGTTGAACAATTTAGCAGCTACTAAGTGTTTAGTGGAAGAATATCTGTCCATTATATCAACACATATATAGTCACACACTTCCTTAGCTTCTGCCATGAGTGTCTTTGAAGGATTCTCACAGTACTTTGAGTTTCTCAATTCTAAAATAGCAGTTTTGAAATTTGTTATATATTCATTAACTTTAAACACACTAATTTCTCGAGATTGCATTTGGTTGTAAATTATTTCAACATGAGGCATAATCTGATGAAAAAGCTCTAACCAAAACTTGAAATTATCATCATTCAGGTATTTTAAAATTCCTGTTGCTTCTGCAATGGTTTGATCTGCATTTGATGTTGACTGAATTTCAGTAAGGCAGTTTTTTAAAGGTTGCAAATTTTCATGAACTCTGTTTATCGTCCGTATGTTGAAATTCCACCTTGTAGAGGATGGACGTGGAATGCTGACGTCCATATGTTTCTTGAGAATGGACACACGTTGTGGTGATCTTGAGAAGAATGTTGGAATAGCCAGAATGTTAGAGAAAAATATTCTTGCGTTTCGTGTAATACTTGCTGCATTTCTCATTATTAAATTAAGTTGATGTGCATAACAGTGAATGAAATGTGCATTACTATAAACTGCTTTTATTTTTGCTTGAACTCCTGCTTTTTTGCCTTTCATGACATTTGCACCATCAAATGTCTGAGCTATCAGTTTTTGTCCATTTCCTTGAAGGATTATGTGCAATTGTTCTAAAATACGTTTTGATATGCCATCTGCAGTTTGATTTTCTGGAATAAAGAATCCCCAAAAACGCTCAAATATTTCTTCATTCAATACGTACCGTAGAATAAGGACCATTTGAGTGTGTTCCGAAACATCTGTTGTGTCATCAGCCATGACAGCTACAAAGGAAGCTTTTCTAATTTCCGTCCTTATCTCCTCATGGTATATTTGTAGCAGGCAGTCAAGTATCTCATTCTGAATGGTCTTAGAAACACCTTTGAAGACTGCACTGGTTTCTAAGTGATTCTTCAAATCTGAATCTAATTTAGATGCAAAATTTACTAATCCTCTAAATACCCCTGGATTTACTGAATCGTCTTTTTCATCATGTCCATGTAAGGGAGTTTCAAAGTTTCCACAAAAGTAAATGCAGTCTATTATTTTGGACAAAATTTCACGGTTCTTTTTAACTTTTATATTATGCTCATTGATTGAAAGTCTGTATGCCTCACTAAGTTTCTCCTTAATACTTACGGTTCCTAAAAGTGACAGTGAAACTACATTATCAACGTGCTTCTTTGACTTCTCATGCTTTTCAGTTTTTTCTTTCATTTTGTTTATATTTCTAAAACCATCTTTTGTCCACGGTATATCACCTCCAAACAGCAAACACGGGAAGCAAAACTGCATTTTTTACTTCACAGCCGCAAAGCCAACTTTTCCGTTGGTACCATTCAGAATTAAAGCTACGAATATATTTCTTGTTGTTGCTTTTGCCTGGCTGAGATATTAGAATATCAGGTGTTGAACGACCTCTTTTCTTAACTGTAACTTTCTCATGGAGAGATACCTGTGAAAACTTAAGCTGTTGAAGTTCACTTACAGTCACAGAACTTATTTCTTGGGGATGCAAGGCCATGGTTAAAGTTTTCTGTTAAATAAAAGAACTGAAAAAAAATTAATCAAATAGAATAGCTGGAAGCAGAATAATAATCTAATTCTACACTCTTCTACACTTTATCACATTCAAGAATATGGTACACGGTTTTTAAGCACAACACACGCTGAGTAAAAAAAAATTCCTTCCACCATCACGTAAGAGCCGGCACTGCGAGAGCAACAGTGCTCTCTCTACCTGGCAGTCCTGCCTTCCTCCCCACCCCCCTCCTATGTGCGCATGCGCACAACAGTCAAACACCACGTCGCTGGCACTGTGAAGCGCACAGTTTCATACAAAGATTTTTGTATCTTTTTCATAAAATGGAGGATGGCTACTGAAGTACTGACATTAAGCTTAAGGAATATATATTGTACTACAAAAATAAAGAAAGAATTAAAGAAAAAAGGACTCATTATATTAAATGTTATCGATAATATCAAGTGGAAATAGGGGGTGCTGCAGTTCCGCAGTGCCTATACACGAGCCGCCACTGAGTATACGTAAGATAATTAAGAAAATTTTACAGTAAGAATTACATTTAAATACATACTATAAAACATAGAAAGAAAGAAGTAGAAACTATATAATATATTAGTAAAAAATCAGTAAACAAAATAAAAATATATAAAATTTGTTAGATAAAAAATACATTTTTCTAAGAATCATGCTGGTGTACATGTTTCCCCCGGTTTACGCGAGAGCTGCGTACCTGGAAATCGTCGCGTAAAGCGAAAACGCGCAAATCGAAAATATTTTTCTCATTGAAAATAATGTAATATGCATTGTTTACGTTACTGAGCAGATATCTTTCACTTATAAACGTCTTTAAATTTGATTTAATGAGCGTTTTAACCCCCCAAAGTGTTTTCTACGTGACATGGCGTCCTGTGCAGCGTCCATTTTTAAAATTCTTAATATTTTTTATTCGTTAAGATTCTGCCATGTATCACAGAGTTATCGAAGCTCCTTCCATCAGTGAACCTCCTATACAAATATATTCTCTTCACACAACTATGAATATTTTTGCACAAAAAAGTGAGTTAAAGTGCGTTATTTGCGCAAAGAGAAGAATAAGAAAAGAGATTCTACTGCCGTAGAAACTATCGGGGAAGCCTCCTCTGGCGTACGATGCAATGAATGGTATCAATGCAGGGACGATAAAGGTAAATAGTATCTAAACGGGCAAAATCTATGAAATATTTAATAAATAATAAACTATTAAGAGTACATACTGTACGCATAACGAATCGCATAAATGTGTATATTGATAAATAGTCGTAAGAATAAAATCGCGTTAAACCGAATTCGCGACGCGTACCTAAATCGGAAAATGGTCGTAAAAATATCGCGTAATAATAAAATCGCGTTAAACCGAATACGCGACGCGTAAATCGGAAAATGATCGTAAAAACAAAATCGCCAAAAACGCGTAAATCGGGGATACCTGTATAGTAATTCTGTTATATGTATTTAATAGCGTTATATCGATGAGAGCAATATCAGTAATGTGCTTGTATATTAAATCAAGAATTTACGGTATATTGTAGGGACTTAATTGTATTAATGGAGCAATTGTGTATATCAATAGTGACCCTATTACCTGTGTTGTGGAGACGGGCTATAGGGGTGAAGAAGGAATAGTTCCTATAGTGAAAATCGATATGAAGCAACTGGTGGTCTTGGATATTTAGTGGGGTCATGAAAGTCAATAGCTTCAATTAGTTCTTTACAATCATTTGAATTGTTCAGAAATGTATACAAGAACGGCCAGCAATGGTGAGTCTATCAGATAATGTGGCTAAATTTAAATATAAGTGGAGGTTATCATAGTTTATTTGTTCTAAGGGATTACCTAAGTTGAGGTTGTGCTGTATCCGTTCAAGAGATTTACAGTGAGTCAGGTAATGAAAGGACCATACTGGTGCGACATACTTAAGTATGGATTGGACAGGTGAGCAGTAAATGTTTTTAATGGTGAAGATATTCCTGAAGGCATTGGTATTTCTAATAACGAAACCTAACATTCTTAATGTCTTTGAGCATATAAAATGAATGTGATTTGTAAAACTTAACTTGCAGTCAAAGAGAATCTTAGATCCTTGATTTCTGTGACTATTTTTAGATGAGGATCGTTAATTGTATATTGTTGAGCAATTGGTTTCATTTTGCGGCAAAATGTTATAGAACTGCATTTGTTAATGTTGAGTTGCAGTCTGCTGCTAACACATCATTTGTAAAATTTATATACAACTAGCTGATAAGCCCGGCTTCGCTCGCGAAAGCTGTCTTTTAAGTAGCAAATGATTTTTATTATTTTTATTGATATATCACTTTTGATGTCATATTACAATAATACTAAGGTAAATACGTATTTTAGTGTCCCATGTTATTTTCGTAGTAAACCTACCGTATAATTTTGTGTTATTATTCCGAAAATATATTAGTTGCATCAAAACACCATTATTTTTATTATTCGGAATATATATTAGTTGATTCAGTCGCGAGTGAGTCGCGGTGGAGAGCGGACGTGCTTCCAGAGCAACCTGTTCTGCTTTTTCTTGCGCTTTTAAGAGTGCTTCGGACTGGGACTTTGGATTGTGTTTTGTGGATCTCTGTGTATATTTTGACCTACGCCTGGCTGGACCTCTCTTAGGGCATGTCCTCGGACATGTCCCGCCCACGATCCCCGGACCGTTCTTCAACAGACTCGGCTGAGATGGACCCCGATTGGGAATCCTCCCACCCTCCACTACGGGAATTGGCATCGGACCGAAGCCGAAGCCCTGTTGACTGCGAGTCTTGGATTCGGAGTGGAAGTGAATGCCCGCCCGCTACATCTGACCCCTCTCCCACTTTACCGGATGGCAACGCGGCCTCGGAACCTGAGATAAGGACGCTTCCACGACCAACCACTACCCTTTGCTTAACCGAAGCTTCTCCCGGTCTGCCTCCGAGGGACGTATCGTCTTGCCCAAGTCATCATTTGGCAAGTCACGGCATACTCCCTCCCCCTCCACCTCCCATACCTGATTCCCTCCCCCCTGCTGCTGCTGGTACGGTTAATATTAACATTCCGGAACACCTTCTTGACAACCCGCAATTCTTGGCCTTAGTCACTTGCTCAAAACCGACCCAAGGTTCTAATGCATCCGTTGGCAATCAGGGTAATGATTTTATTACAGTACAGCCCAAACGAAAGGCTGCCTCCCCCCTTATCCTTCAGCCTAAAAAAGTCGTTGTACGTGAAACAATTCCCTTACGTAATTCCTTCGCCGCCCTTGCATCTGCCTCTGAATCTATGGATACCTCATCCCCTCTCAACCCAATTACCTCACATTCAACTACGGTTCAACCTCCGTCATCGCGTCCCAAACCTACCCCTGCTACTGAGATTTTCCGAAACCCACATACAGGCAATATTCCGCCAATATTTTTGCCTGAATCCATCAATTTTCATGTTAAAGAAGATGGAATTCTAAAAGCCTGCACGATGAAGCCTGTTACCTCTCTGCAAGGGAAACAGATTAAAATTCAGTGCTCCTGCAGCAATGATTTCCGTTCGGTTGTACAACACTTAAAATCTAATGGCATTGAATATTTCACGTACCGGCTAGCGGAGGACAAAAAGCCTGTCATTGCAATAAGAGGACTTCCAATCGACTATCCCCTTCCCAAACTTCAATATGCAGTAGAATCTAAAAATATTACAGTTCATAGCCTCCGTCAAGTTCAAACCAACCGCCCAACTCCTGACATGCTCCGCAAACGAGAGGAAGAACAGGCTCTAAATCCAGGATCTCTGCCGCAACCTTTTCCTCTTCGTCCTGTTGCCACCTTTCAACTGATTGTTGACAACGACGATGAAGCCCAACGACTGCTCAATAACCCGTACATCGGGTCCATCCGCGCAATCATAACCCCATATAAACCATCTCCAGGCCCACCCCAATGCACCAAATGTCAAAGATTTGGTCACACTTACAAAACCTGCGGGCTAAAACAGCGCTGTGTTCGATGTGGGGACTTCCACGCTGCTTCTACCTGCCCATTGGATGTGTCACAACCTGCTATCTGTGCCAACTGCAACGGCTCCCATCCTGCTAATTTCAGAGGCTGTCCGGCTTACAAAACCTATGCCGAGAAATTGAGAGAAAGACGGCTATTATCTTCTACCCCAGTTGCTCCTTGTATTACTTCTCATTCTGCTTTCCCTTCTTTACTATCCCGCCAACCTAATCCTGCAGCCGAACAAACCTCTTCCTCCTCACAACCCACACAATCCCATTCCTACGTCCCTTCCTGCTCTCTCGATGGTGATATCCAAAAGTTTTTCATGGATTCTCTGAAAAGAGTTTTTTCCAAGTTCCTTACTCCTCCTCCCCCTGGGAAAACGAAGCTAGAGGTGATCCTGGAGGAAATCTGGCAAATTCTTCTAACGTACTTCAATGGCCCTTAATTGCAACGTCAATCAGCTGAAGATTCTGCAATGGAATTGTAACGGCATTAAAACCAAGCGTGAGGAGCTGCTGGCAATCATCGACGCGAACCATCCCGATATCGTCGCCCTCCAGGAAACCAGGCTCAAACCCCACCACTCACTCTACATTCCCAACTTTCACCAATTCAGGGTTGACCGCGCCTCTGACATTCGTGGAGGTGGAGTCCTTCTTCTGGTAAGAAAAGGCCTTCAATGCCTCCAAATCCCCAATCCTGCTACCAAATCCCTTGAGCTAGTGGGTGTTAACATACGAACCAACAGAGGTCATTTTTCTGTATGGTCCATTTACCACCCACCAGGCGCCACCTATCCCCATATGGATCGAAAAGCTTTGCTCCATCTTCTCAAGCAACGTAGCATTTTGACGGGGGACTTTAATGCAAAGCACACTGCCTGGGGATGTTCGGTATCGAACCGTAGAGGACTTAGGCTTCAGCAACTGCAACACCAATATAACTTCTCAATATTCTCTCCATTGCAGCCAACGCATATCACCGACCTATCAACTGATATCCTGGACATCATCCTTACATCTAATCTTCCCCAGCCTCCCTCCTTCACTGTACTAGATAACTCTGCATCTGATCACCTTCCAATCCTCTCCATCTATGACCTCTCACCGTCCTTATCTGATATCCAATCGTCTGCTATCAACTGGGACTACTTCAAACGCACAATCCTTTCCCACCTACCCATTCTTGTGTCCCTTCCATTGTCCTCACCTGATTCAATCGACCATGCAGTAGAAACTCTGACCCAAGCCATCCATTCCTCCTTGAAATCCGCTTCTTACCATGTCCCCATCAAATCTCCAGAAAATCTTCCCCCTGAGATAATTTCAGTTATGAGAAGACGGAATGCAGCGCGCAAAACATGGCAACAAACCAGAGACCAAGTTGACAGGAACTTCTTTAATGCCCTAAGAAACCGAGTCCGTTCCTTGGTAAAAACCCATCGCCAACAATCGTGGAACAACCTCATCTGCAACTTATCCAGCGAAGACAACTCTGTCTGGAAACTTGCCCGAAGTCTGAAAGAAAAACGGACATCACCTCCTCCCCTGCATCAAAATGGAGTGACCGCCACGACTGACCAACAAAAATGCTCTCTATTTGCGGAACATCTCCAGCAATCCTTCCAAAACACCTCACCATCCCTGCATCAGGATGACGTTAATATTTTTATTGAAAACCTGCAATATTCCCCTACTTCTGATCCGTTCTCCACTTACCCTGGAGAAGTGGCTGAAATCATCAAAACCAGCAAGAAAAAATCAGCACCAGGTTCGGACAAGATCTCAAACAAAGTCCTGAAAAACCTTCCCAATGAATTCTTATCCTTTTTATCTAACCTTTTCAATTCCTGCCTCCTCTGCTCCTACTTTCCTTCAGCTTGGAAAATCGCCATGATCCGCATGATACCAAAACCACAAAAGGATCCCACCAACCCTTCTTCTTACCGTCCCATTAGTCTCCTTCCCACGCTCGCCAAAGTCTTTGAGAAGATAATCAACAACCGACTTCAACAATTTCTTCGCTCCAATCGCCTCATTATTAATGAACAAGCCGGGTTTCAATCACGCACCTCCACTTCCCACCAGATTTTACGACTCGTCGAATACATCACAGATGGGTTTAACTCTAACCAATTGACAACTGCCGCCTTTCTTGACTTAGAAAAGGCATTCGATAAAGTTTGGCCACAGGCCCTCCTCTTCAAGCTGTCTGCCTATGAACCTCCGCTTTACCTCCTCAAAATCCTGCAATCCTTCCTCAAGAACCGTAAATTCTTTGTTAATATCAACACCTCCTCATCCCTCACCTTTCCATGCCTTGCCGGAGTACCCCAAGGGTCCGTTCTCTCCCCAAATCTATTTAATGTCTTTGTCAACGACCTCCCACGCTCAGACAACACCCAACTTTACCTGTATGCGGATGACACCACCATCGCTGCCCGCCACTGGGATGCAAACTCCGCCAGCGATCAACTCCAGGACCATTTGCGCCAAATTGAGGATTAGATGGCTGTATGGAAACTGAAAGTTAACCCCAGCAAATGTATAAATGTTGTCTTCTTCCGTCACCCCAAAAAAGGCGAAGGCGCCCTCCTCCAACTGTACAACTCCATTATACCTCGCAAGAATGAAGCAACGTTTTTAGGGGTCACCATGGATAAAAAATTAACATGGAATTCCCACTTGAAGAAAACACTCCAGAAAGCAACCGGAATCAAGAAAGGCCTATATAGCATACTCAGCAGAGGCTCCCCAATGTCAATGAAGACCAAATGCATCCTCTACACGTCAATGATCCGCCCGATACTGACCTATGCTTCTCCTGTATGGTCTTATTGCGGTAAAATCAAAATCAAGAAATTAACAGTCTTCCAAAATAAAATTCTACGGTTAATAACTGGCGCCAGATGGTTTCAAAGAAACGATGATCTACATAAAGACCTGAAAATCCCTCCCCTTCCCGACTTCCTACGGCGCCTAAACAATAAATATCTGCTCCAAATGCAAATATGCACGAACCCCCTCTTTTCCTCTCTCTGGGATTATGAATTGCCAGCAGCAGGCCCACATAAAAAACCAAAATTATCCCTTTCCGTTACCTAAATTAAATTACCTCCCTTTTCATTGTGCCGTGACTCAAGCACCGTGATTCTACACTTCAGGATTCCTAGCAGGCAACAGCGCGGCAGCGCTGGGAACTGCTCTTCGCGCCCTGGCAGGGGTGACATGACATCCATCCATCCATTAGTTGATTCGACTATGTTTTTGTTTATTGTTTCGTGTTTTCCTTTCTCCAGGTACTATGTTGTTGTTTACCTTTTTATTTCATTGGTTAGTTTAACAATCGATGATAATTTATATTTTGCGCGACTTCACCTGGTTGGGTAATTTGATTGAAGTGTTCTGGTTCTTCCTCAAAGGGACATTTTGACTAACATAACCTTCTTTACCTGGCTGTTGAAGTGAACGGACGTGCCTTTCACTTGCTCCTGCGAGCTCCTACGTAGCCTCGAGCGACTAGAGTAGCTATAGCATTAGAGTAGCTGTAGTATTAAGTAGAACTAACAATTTACTTTATTCAATTGTTATCCTTTGGTAATTTTATTTAACATTCGTTTAAGTTATGTAATTAGTTTTGTTATAACATCCACGTTATAGTTTTTATTTTTCTCTACCGTAATAGTTAACTTTTAAGCCTCGTAGTTTCTTGTTAGAAATTTCATTCTCCCTTTTAGAAAATAATATTTATATCATAGTAGTTATTGTGTGTTAGCATATTCTCGTTACATTTGTAAGGTTGTTTTAGTTTTACGCTCCATAGTATTTATATTTTTCGTTGTTGTGTACTATCATCTCCTGTGCGTGATCTAACCTTTCACTTTATACCTGCGTTTGACCCTTTCTCATACGCTACACGAAGAGCGTCTCCGCTTTAAAACAGACCAAATTCTTTAGCCTTATCCCATTTCAGCTTTTGTTTTTATATTGTAACTCTTTTGCGTTAGTATATAAATTAGGTAAGTTTAGGATGGCTTCACCGAGGACTCCTGTTTCCTCCTTCTTGTGCGCTGCTGGTTGTGAGGCCATGAGGGCTCGAATCACGGAGCTGGAGAGGGTGGAAAGGTCCGAGGCAGCCTTTTAGTTCGTGTGGGGGGTGCGGGGTCATCCCTGAAAGCTCGCCGCGCCAAATTGGCGGCCCGGGTTCGCCTGGGTGCGGCAGCCGGTAGAGTGATCGGGGTTGACTCTGACTCCTTACCGCGGGCTGAGGGTCCTCGGGCTGGGAAATCCGATGAGTGGAGAGTGGTGTCCACTCGGGGAGATCGTGGGGTGCTGCTGCGGAGGCAGGGAGTTGGGAATGCTTCGGTGGACTCTCTTCCTGTCAGTAATAGGTTCGAGGTGTTGTCGGAGGACGACTCCACGGCCATTGCGCCCGTACCCACTCCCGTCTCTTCGATGGAGGCCGGGCCAAGGGGAGTCGGGTTGGGAAGGGAGGGTTGTTAGTGTTAGGTAGCTCTAACGTTCGGCGTGTAATGGCACCCCTGTTATCCAGTGCCCGCCGGGAGGGAGTTGAAGAGCGGGTCTTCTCCAGATGTATATCAGGAGGCACGGTGCCGCAAGTCACCAACACGGTGAGAGAAGCGGTAGTGGCGACAGGTTGCTCTCGGCTGCGGGTGGTGGCCCATGTTGGGACTAACGACGCCTCGAAGCGCGGGTCCGAGGAGATTTTAGTTCTTTTAAGGACTTGGCCTCTGAGGTTGCTCGTGTCCGAGAGGAGTCGGGTTCCGATGTGCGGCTTACTGTCTGCAGTATAGTCCCTAGGATTGACCGCGGTTCTGAGGTTTGGAGTAGAGTTGAAGGTCTGAACCGAAGGCTGTGGAATTTCTGTCGGGACTTGGGAGTGGACTTCGTCGACCTACGACCGAATATCGAATCGTGCAGGGCACCACTGGATCACTCTGGTGTTCACTACACGCCCGAATCGGCTCAGAGAGTAGCGAGTAGGATTCTCGAGCACAGTAGGGATTTTTTAGGCTAGAGAGTAAGGCAGGGTGTAGGTCAGTTTGGGGTCAGGGGATAATCGATGCATTTGTAGATAATAAGAATCCCGAAAGATTATCTAATGATAGAATATACACCGAGCGTAACATGCAGCACCAATTTCGCGATAGGTCATTGATAGAATGTTCCGTAAAGGGCGCGACGGGTCGCAATTCCAATTTTGATGCGACGCCATACAGTCGTGGGAGTGATTGTGGTGGGAGCGCATGTAGTTTTAGAGTGGAAGAGAAAGTCAAGGGTGAGATTAGTATGCGAAGTGATAGTGAGAAATTAAACGTCATCGTACTGAACTGTCGCAGCATCCGTAGGAAAATTGCTGAGTTCGAGCATCTTATTCGCAGTCTGCATGCCAACGTCGTGATAGGCACAGAAAGTTGGTTAACGGATGAGATTCAGAGTCAGGAGATATTTCCTAGAGACTATCGTGTCTATAGAAAAGATCGCGCTAATAGATCGGGCGGGGGAGTTTTCATAGCGGTTAGCGATAAGTACGATAGCAGGGAGATTCCGATAAGTGACGAGAATATCGAGAGTGTTTGGTACCGAATAGGTAAAGATGGCTCCAAAAAGCTGTTCATATGCTCGTTTTACAGGACACCTAACGCTGGTGTAGATTGTATTTTAAGTCTCGAGAAACAATTATCAAAGCTTAGACTGATAAATCAAGATGGTGTCGTTATAGTCGGTGGTGACTTTAACTTACACTCAATTGATTGGGAAAATCTATGTTTCAAATCTAGAGGCAAAGAACGCGAATCCTGTGAGGCATTAATCGAAACATTCTGCGAGCACTCTCTCCTTCAATTAGTCAGAAAGCCAACGCGATCGGGAAACATATTACATTTATTAGCAACTAACGTCCCAGAAAGAATAAACAAAGTCACCATTGAGGATGGGATAAGTGATCATCAGGCCGTATCTGCAGAGTGTAAGTTGAAAATCGATAGGCACCCTAAGCCTCAAAGAAAGTTTTATATATTTGCTAGGGCAAACTTTTCAAGCTTCAGGTCGCGCCTACGAGAAATACTACCTGGCTTCCGTGATATGACCGAACGATCAGGTGCTGAGTCGTCATGGAAACTATTCAAGGATATAATGCTAGAGAGTATCGATAAGTACATTCCAATTAAATTGAAGGTCGACAATAAAGGGCCACGTTGGTACAATAAGCAACTTAGGAGTGCGCTTAGGCGTCAGAGAATAAGCCACGCGAAAATAAAAAATATGCCTTCTAC
This sequence comes from Tanypteryx hageni, assembly GCA_028673005.1. NCBI lineage: Eukaryota > Metazoa > Arthropoda > Insecta > Odonata > Petaluridae > Tanypteryx > Tanypteryx hageni. The sequence goes on along the minus strand of CM054114.1, from coordinate 194,446,518 downwards.
ATCATCCGATGAATATAGAGCAACTAAAGTTAAGACGTATAAGGTGTCGGGACATTGTATGTTTTGGTTTTGTTTGTTTTGTTGAGGGGTGGCGGCGTCCTGGCGGGCGCCGTATGGTTGAACGGTGAAGTGTGGCAACATTGCCTTTGGACGGTGTGCTGGAGTGGAGACGTGAACACGGTGAGGAGAGGACGTGTCTGCCCACTCGGGAGTAGAGACATTAAAACAGTGATGATGGACGTGCCTGCACGGCTCGGGTGTTTGTAATTAGAACACGGATTCGGTGATTGTACCACCCTCGGTAAAATAAAATACGATTTATACAGTCCACTAGTCTATTAATTGAGCGAACGGAACATTTTGGTCCTTCGGGCCGGATCTGTGTCTCTAACAAACTACGACGGGTGGGAGCTAGCTACGAGCGGACCGACTACGCAATAACCATCGGAGGTTTCGTCAACGCGGCGTCGCGGCGTGGTGAGGCGGCGGTGGATCCCTTGGCGTTCTACTCCCTCCACGAACGAGCTAACTGGAGAGGTCCCGTGATAGCGGCCGGCCGACATCGGTTACGGCGTGAGTAAGCTAAGCACACTAAGTCTGGTTCCTTTATTTGTCATTTTCTTTGTCTTCTTATTTTCAATCTGGAAAAGGAAAGTAAGAAAAGAATCATTAACCAAAGGGCCGTCGCTAAAGGCCAATTGACCCGCATTTCCACTTTTTTTGGGCAAATTTGAGAGAGGCTCAGACCTAACTGCAATAAGAACACGTCTACAAGCATTACCTGATATTCAACAGGAATTTAACTTTGCTCAGGGAGAATTAGAATTTATTGATGATCTTGAAACGCATGCTGAAGATAGGGAAAATTTTGAAGCGCTATATTTTGAGATTAAAACAAAGATGTTAATTTTGATAGAAGAAGGAACAGACAACAAATCTCCCACTAATCAAGGGTCAGATAATTGAGAAAATTTGTTGTCGAATCATTCTTTACCGGAAGGTAGGAAGGAAATACGGCTCCCAACTATTAACCTACCTACTTTTGCAGGAGACGTGACTCAATTTAGGCATTTTTACGATATGCTTACTAGCCTAATTGTCAACAATGAAGCCCTAGATGACATTCAACGTTTTCACTATTTGCTAAGTTCATTGACTGCAGAAGCACATAAATTGATAGAAAATTTACCTGTTGTTAGTAAACATTTTTATGTAGCATGGGATCTGATTTGCCATCGTTACAATAATCCACGACTAATTGCAACTGCACATGTCAGACATTTATTGAATTTACCAACAGTGAATAAGCAATCTGCTGTTGATCTTAGAGCATTCTTAAATCAAACGTCAAGCAACATGAATGCAATTAAGGCATTAGATATTAAGGTGCCAGTGCACGAATTGTTAATTTCTCAGTTGTTTCTTGAAAGAATAGATTGTGTTACTAGGAAAGATTGGGAACTTCAGTCATCAGCTTCAGAACAACTTTTGTCATTGGACGATTTATATGAATTCCTAGAAACAAGGTGCAAGGTTATGGAAGCTGTGTTACCTAGTCAAAGCATGGTTAATATTATTAGCCACAAACCTCAAGAAAGCAATGTTAAACATACTCGCCAACCACGGCAGTCATATGTTACAACAAAGAATCAATGCATGTTTTACAAAGAGCCACACACTTTATATAAATGCAGCGCCTTTGCCCAAGCGAGTGTACCACAGCGTATACAGTTTGTTAAGGCTAACCATTTATGCTACAACTGTCTTCAGAATCATTACATAAGACAGTGTCGTTCTCGTAATGGCCACCTCTGTGATAAAAGGCACCACAGACTCTTACATTTAGACAAATTTAGCAACCAAATCCAGCAGTATGAACAAAAACCTGCAAGTAACGATGGTCCAATGGCATCATCTAGCAACAATAATGAGCAACCCCATTCAGACATGGTCACTTATTGTTCGCTAAAGTTTGGATCGCAGAAACAGATACTGCTTTCTACTGCTTTAGTTAAGATACGAGACGGTAGTGGTAAATTACAAACTTGTAGAGCTTTGTTGGACTCATGCTCCCAATCACATTTTATCACAGAAGCATGTGTACAATGATTGAAATTGAAAAGGGAACGCAATAGAACGTCAATCCAAGATATTGGTGAAGTCACCTCCGAAACCAAACACAGCGTCTTTGCAGAGGTACATTCCAATATTCATATATATATCTAGAGATCTACCTGCAACACATGTCAACTATCAAGATTGGAGCATTCCACAGGATATCCAGCTCGCAGATCCGACATTCAACAAACCTGGGAAAATTGACTTGTTGCTTGGATCCAAGATATTTTTTCATATTCTTCGACCAGGAAAACGGGTTAGAAGCAACGATCATCCAGTCTTTCAGGACACTGATCTAGGGTGGATGGTATCAGGACGGTACCTAGTTTTAGGAACTCCTACAAGATCATCCCAGCCAGAGCTAACAGGTCGTTTCTTCTCAGAAGTGATGACAGTTTACAACAACTACTTCAAAGGTTCTGGGAAGTTGAGGAAATCAACCAAACACCTCGGACCCAAGAAGAGAAGGAATGTGAAGAGCATTTCAAACGATTCACCACAAGAGACTCTTCAGGACGATTTGTAGTACCTCTTCCTTTGCGTAAGGATCCCACACAGCTTGGCGATTCCTACCTCATGGCAACAACAAGATTTCATCAACTGGAGAGAAGATTTGAGAGGCAGCCCCAATTGCGAAAAGAGTACACAAATTTTATGGACGAGTATGAAGCTCTGGGCCATATGCAGCCGATTGATGCCTCAACCAACCCTGCTACAGTCAGTTATCATATACCGCATCATCTGATCTTTAAAGAGTCTAGCAGCACGACGAAGATTAGAGTGGTTTTTGACGTCTCAGCAGGGTCAATTAATGGAACATCTTTAAATGATTTGCTGATGGTTGGCCCTACAATCCAACCAGATTTGTGTTCAATCATCTTACGCTTTCGCACACACCAGGTGTGCTTTACAGCCGACATTGCAAAAATGTATCGGCAAATTAATGTACATCTTCAGGACAACAACTCGCTGTTGAAGAAGCCAAGTCTTTCCCCAAGGCTACAGAAGTCTTATTACCTGACTTCCACGTGGATGATTGTATGTCTGGCATACAAACCATTGAGGAAGCTCTATTTGTGCAGAAAGAGCTTAAGCAACTTTTGCAAGAGGGCGGATTTCTATTACGCAAGTGGTGTTCCAACCACCCAGCCCTACTTGAATGTATCCCTGAAAAGCTCAGAGAAAGGCAACTTCCATTGCAACTGGACAATGATCATATTAAAACACCGGGTCTGTTGTGGCACCCTGCTGCAGATCAATTTCAGATTGCAAATGGACTCAAGACTACATTGTGGAACTCGAGGAAGAACACCTTCACCAAGAGAAGGGTTCTCTCCACCATAGCATCTATTTTTGACCCTTTAGGGTTAATCAGCCCTATTGTCATTCGATGTAAAATGTTTCTCCAGCAGTTATGGCAAAAAACTTCAACTGGGACGATGATTTAACACCAGAATTACTGGAGTGCTGGCAACCTTTGTATGACCAGATTCCAGTAGTAGACAACATTCGGATTGACAGGTTAGTTCTGGTGAAAGGCACACCAGTTAACATCCAAATCCATGGGTTTTCGGATGCATCTGAAGGTGCATATGGAGCTTGCATTTACGTACGATCAACCAATCAGAATGGAGAGACCATTGTCAAGCTCGTATGCTCAAAATCAAGAGTTGCCCCATTAAAGAAGATTTCTCTTCCTCGCCTAGAATTATGCGGCGCACTTTTACTTGCGCGATTGTTTAGTAAGATCATTAAGGGTTTCACCATGAAGATCAGTCACAGCTCACTGTGGACGGACTCGACGATAGTTTTGGCATGGCTTTCCGCAGCACCAACAAGATGGAAGACGTTCATAGCGAACAGAATCTCAGAAATTCAAGATATAACTTCAACAGCTGAGTGGAAACACGTCGCATCTCAGGACAACCCAGCTGATCTAATATCAAGAGAAATCAATCCAAATGATTTAATTCACAACTCATTATGGTGGAACGGACCAGCATGGCTCCTGGAACCATCAATTTCATGGCCTACCGCATGCATTCTTCCGGCATCACACGACATGACAGAACAACGGAAGACTGTGACCAGCTTGGCCACGACAATTTATCCTGATGAATCAACTCGTCAACTCATGGGTCAATTGCCCAGCCCAAGGGTGAAACCCGCTAGACCATTTCTTAATTGTGGAATTGACTACGCTGGACCCTTGTATGTAAAATTTGGAACTCGCAGAAGTAAAGTGAAGAGTAAATGCTATATCGCCATATTTGTATGTTTGTCCACTAGAGCCATTTATCTCGAAGTCGTCAGTGACATTTCCACACAAGCATTTTTGGCAGCCTTGAAACGGTTTGTGTCACGTCGAGGTCGATGCAATAATGTTTACAGCGACAATGGAACGAATTTTGTTGGAGCCGAAAGAGAACTTCTAGAATTAAAGGCGCTTTTCCAAGCAGAAGACCACCAATTAAGGGTGAACACATATGCTCAACAAGAGGGCATTACATGGCATTTCATTCCACCCCGAGCACCACATTTCGGTGGAATATGGGAGGCTGGAGTGAAATCCTTTAAGTACCATCTACGGCGAGTCATGGGAAATGCATGTTTAACCTTCGAGGAGTTGACCACGTTAACAATTCAGACTGAAGCTTGTCTCAATTCAAGGCCCTTGATTCCTCTCTCAAATGATCCCAATGACCCCGCTGTTCTTACTACGGGTCATTTTCTGATTGGCTCGGCTATCACTAGTTTTCCTGAACCAGACTTAATCGATGTCAAGCTTAGCTTACTTTCCAGATGGCAGTTCCTACAGCTGCAGCTCCAGCAATTTTGGTGCAAATGGTCGACTGACTATCTCAGTCACATACAGCAGAGGGCCAAGTGGACATCAACCTGTGCAAATGAGCAACCTGGAACCCTTTGCATCCTGAAGGAAGACAACTTACCTCCACTCTGTTGGAAGCTGGTAGTGATTCTAGAAATCCACCCAGGCGCCGACGGATTAGTGTGAGTAGCAACTATCCGTACCCCCTCTGGAACCTTTAAGCGACCCATTACAAGGCTTTGCCCTTTCCCAACTGCACCTGAATTATAATTTGTTGACATGTAAATTGTTATGTAAGAAAAGGAGATTGTAATTCCTTTTCAGCGGCCGGCATGTCGGGACATTGTATGTTTTGGTTTTGTTTGTTTTGTTGAGGGGTGGCGGCGTCCTGGCGGGCGCCGTATGGTTGAACGGTGAAGTGTGGCAACGTTGCCTTTGGACGGTGTGCTGGAGTGGAGACGTGAACATGGTGAGGAGAGGACGTGTCTGCCCACTCGGGAGTAGAGACATTAAAACAGTGACGCTGGACGTGCCTGCCCGGCTCGGGTGTTTGTAATTAGAACACGGATTCGGTGATTGTACCACCCTCGGTAAAATAAAATACGATTTATACAGTCCACTAGTCTATTAATTGAGCGAACGGAACATAAGGAATCCCGCGCAAATGTGAGAAATACTATGCGCAAGGCTTTTACTAATTTCCGGAATAAGGTATTAAATAATTATTTGAAGGAGGACCCTAAAGCGTTTTGGTCCTATGTGAGAGAGGTCCAAGGTAGAGGCCCTACAATACCTTCCCTGCGTAATGACTCGGGTGCCGTTATTCATGATAGCGTAGAGAAAGCCAACCTGTTAAACGGTCATTTTGTAAAAGCATTCACAGCCGTCAGCGACCATTGCGTACATTATGCACCCGCAATAAGGGGGGACCTGATGGACGATATAGTATTTTCTGAGGTGGGAATAGCAAAGCAATTAAGTTCCATCAGACATAACAAAGCCACTGGCCCCGAAGAAATTCCTGCTCGCGTTTTAAAAGAATTAGCTGAAGAAATAGCACCTTTTCTTCTGATAATCTTCGAGAAATCCATTTCTCGCGAAGAGGTCCCTAGCGACTGGAGGTTAGCGCACGTTACCCCAATTCATAAGGGCGGCGACAAGGAGAACCCAGAAAATTACAGGCCGATTTCTTTAACTTCGATATCGTGTAAGATTCTCGAGCATATACTCGTTAGCAACATAATGCGATTTCTTGATAGTAATTTATTGTAAGATGATTGTCAACACGGCTTCAGGAAAGGTAGGTCATGTAATACTCAGCTCGGTCTTTTTGTTAATTGTTTACTGAGAAGCGGAGAAAAGAATACGCAGGTCGATGCCATCTTCTTAGATTTTAGGAAAGCCTTTGATAAGGTACCTCACAGGAAGTTAATAACGAAATTAGAAACCTTAGGCGTTAATTCTAAAATCGTTAGTTGGATCCGGGAATTTTTAAATCATAGGAAGCAGATGGTTGTTATAGATGGGAAATCTTCGAACTTAGTGGAGGTTGTCTCTGGCGTTCCACAGGGTAGTGTAATTGGTCCGTTATTATTTCTAATTTATATAAACGATATCAGCTCAGTAGTCAGAAGTAAAATTAAGCTTTTCGCGGACGACACCGTCATCTATAGAGAAATAAGCAATCCGGAAGACCACCAGTATCTCCAAAATGACCTAGAAGCTATTTCTGCATGGTGTAAGGAATGGCAGTTAGAGATAAACCAAAAGAAAAGCTGCGTCATCAACTTTTGGGGAACCAAGATTATCTCGTTGAATAATAATTATTCGTTGGACGGAGTAGAGATTCCAGTTTCAGACTCGATTAAATACCTCGGAGTCACGATCCATCGTGATCTCTCGTGGGACACCCACATTCGGCGATTGATAGGTGCCGCTAACAAAAAGCTGGCCTTTATAGGGAGAATAGTTCGAAATAGCTCCGAAAAAGTGAAAGAATTATGTTATTTATCCTTGGTTCGACCGCAGGTCGAATATGCTTCAGCTGTGTGGGATCCTTACGAAAAGGGACTCACTAACGAGATAGAAAAGGTTCAGTGCAGGGCAGCTAGATTTGTAAAGAGGAATTACGATAGTAAACAAAGCGTAACATCATTAATAGAAAATCTAAAATGGACATCGTTAGAGGAACGTAGGCTGCAGGCTAGAATTAAACTACTGGAAAACTTTATGTCGGAGGGACTAGCGAATGAGATAGTAGGACTTATCAGAAGCCCGACGTATCTCGGAAGGCAGGACAGTGAGGATAAGATTCGCGAAATCGACTGTAGAACGGAGCGATATAGAGGATCGTTTTTCCCTAGGACGATAAGAGACCATAATAGGAAAAGATAACGTAGGAAAACTATGGACCCTTGGTGCACTGCACCCCCTGCCATCCACCAAAAAGGTGACTTGCAGGGTATAATGTAGATGTAGATGTAATATAATTACACATTGATGTCTTACTTAATATTCACATGGATAGATGCACCGAAGCCTTTAAAGCAGCAATAAAATTATTTGGATTATGTCAATACTATTAGCCAAAACATAAACAATAAACAACATCTTGGTTACCGAACAAATGAAGTAGATGTCTCGATTTATGTTGCAAGAAATCTTTCAATGGTAATGATAAAAGATAACAATGTTCTAATATTCCTTAAAAATCATTTGACTCACTTTAAAAGTGTCCATAGACTATGTTTAGGATTTAGACATGAATCCATTTGTACCCTTTATCGTGGCGTTGGCTATTTTTCCTCTACCGCGCGCCAAGACGTGGATTTTCCTTGCATTAATCTTTACGTGGCTATCTTCCTTTCAAGAGAACAATAATTAATAAATTATATATTTAAAATTTTGATTAAAGAAAGAAGTGCTAATTAGGTTTTGGTAAACATCGGTCAACCGGAAGTGGGTGTTTACTGTTGTCACTTATACGTTTTTACTTTCTCCATATACGTAATATTGGGGAAAGTATTGCAGTCATGAAAGAAATCGAATTCGAGATTTCTACGGAAATACACGTTTTGAGGTCCCCTGAACACGTTTTGACCATTTTCTCGATGATGTCTGTGTGTGTGTGTATGTGATAGCATTTTTATGGGTGCTCTAACTCAAAAACTATTAATCAGATCAACGCGAAATTTTATATTTAACTTTTTTATAAAAGTCACAAGAACTGATTAGTTTTTGATAAAAATCGGTCAACCGAAAGTGGGTATTTACTCTTGTCATCCGTTATTTTGAAATATTTGCTTTAATATTTGATAAATGTAAAGATATAATGGAATAAAAGTTGTAGAAAATGTAATTTTCTACATCTTTTGTTTGAAACATTTCCCCATATAATGCATTGTTTAAGATAGCGATAGCCCATGTGGTAAGGAAGGGCGAGAGGGGAGGGTTACAAGTGGAGTGAGGGATTAGACCACACCCACTGTACACCCAAAATGTTCTAATGATTGCGGTAGACCTATAGTACAGGTGAAACTTTTGATTTATTTAGATATTTATCTAACTCAAGATGGTAGAAGTACCAAAGAGATGCTGAGGAGAATTTGAAGAGCAAAGAAGGTATAAGTGATACAGCAGAAATAGAGTGCAATTAGTTTAAATTAAAGTTCCTATTAAATGGATTTTCTCCAATGTCACTTACATATGATGCAGCAAAGGATGTTTGTATTTCTTCCTCTTTTGTAAATAGTGTTAATGCTTCTGTTCTTCAATATAAGGGTTGCACTTAAAAAGTATTTGAGTGTACCATCATAATTGCTAAAGTTAACACTACCCGCTTTGCTGTTTTAGTGTTCTATAGATCACCTTCTGCCTGTGTCACTTACTTCTTAAGGGAATTTAGTGATGTTATTCAATTTGTTTATGCCACTAACATTGATTATGTGCTTGTTTTGGTGATTTTAATTGAAATATGTTGGGTAAATGTGATTCTTGTAATGATTTGGTAAATTTACTGGATACTTTCAGTCTAAAAGTGGTAAATGACCTGCCTAATGGAGTATGTTCCCAGTCAGCCACCTTAATAGACCTTGTCATAACTAATTTACCATTAAACTTGCTATCCTATAATGTGCTATCAAAAGAAATGTGCGACCATCATGACCTTGTGTTAATTTGCTGCTCTCTGACAGAATATCTAATAACAAGATGTATATGCGGAAGCGCTTTTTTAGTGATGATGCAATTCTGATATTCACATCCTGCCTCTCTCATGAAACTTGGATGTTTATGCTGTTCATGATGTTGATTTAAAATTAAAATATTTTTTTAATAGTTTCATAATGATCTTTAACCATGCTTTTCCTTCTAAGACCACTGTCTCTAAAGCATGGAATAAAAAAATTCGGTTCTCAGAAGATAAATATGTGCCCCATTTACACCATTTGAGCAAATTTTCTGATCATTCCCTCCATGATCTTTACCTTGTTACTTAAAAGAATTACAAACGGGATATTCAGAAATTTATTAAAAATCATAATGATGTTTATATTTCCTCCACTTGCAATTGGATTAAATCTGCTTGGAATGTAATTAAACAGCATGCAAACACTAGTTCTGAATCATCTAGCCTCTCTTTCATGAATTTTGACAAAACTCCTATCACTAATCCAGTTGCTATTCCCAACTGCTTTAACAAACAATTTTTTTATGTGAATTCATGTAATGGTATTACAGATAATAATCTGAATCAAGCCTCACATTCAATTTTTCTTTTTCCTTCGGATCCTGCAGAAATTCTGAGAATAATAAATTCTCTTGCAAATAAGTGGTCTGTGGTATATGATGATGTTGTTAAATGTGCTGTTATGTGGATTGCTCAACCTCTTTCTAATATTTTCAACTTATCCCTTTGTGAAGGTCACTTTCCTACTAATTTAAAAATAGCATTAGTATCACCAGTTCATAAGAAAGGTTCTGTTACTGATTCTGAAAATTACAGACAAATTTCAATCTTGTCTGTATTTTCAAAAATTTTTGAAAAACTTTTTTACAATTGTATTGTAAAATTCCTTCAACATTTTGATTTGCTACATTCATCTCAACATGGCTTTAGAGGGGGTAGAGCCACCATGTCAGCTGCCTTCCAACTAATTAATCACATATGCCAATTCTTAAATGATCAGCAATTGATTATTGACACTTTCTTTGACCTGAGTAAGGCCTTTGATTCAATTGACCATCACATTTTATCTTGTAAACTTATTAAAATTGGTGTCTCTGGTAATGCTCATTCATGGATAATGTCATACCTCTTCAACCGTAAACAAATTGTTTAATTCAAGTTCAAGTCTCAAACAGGAATAAATACCTATAGATCAAAAATACTTGACATTAACTGTGGTGTTTCTCAATGGTTAATTTTAGGGCCTCTATTACTATAACTTTTTAGAAATGATCTTCCCCATTCTTTGCCTAATTGTAATGTAGTTTTGTATGCCGATGATACATCCTCTCTAAATTCTGAATGTACACTAGTTGACCTATTCATCAACACAAAACATACTCTAAATAGTATGTCTCACTGGTGTTTAAAAAACAACCTGATCTTGAATAATAGTAAAACTTGTTTTATGCAATTCCACTGTAAAATATCTCCCCCTTCATCTACCCCTTTGTTAAAAATCAATAATAATATTATTCAACGTCCCCCTATGACCAAATTTTTGGGCCTTTACCTAAGTGAGGATCTTGACTGGTCTTTTCATGTTAATAAAATTATCAGTAAAATTTCACCAGGCATTTATATGATAAGAAAGTTAGCCCCAATTACGTCAATTGAAATTTTAAAATGATTTACTATGCCATGATTCACTCCCATCTTTCCTATGGAATAATTTTTTTGGAAAACTCGAGAGCTACCATTAAAGCCTTCTCCTCACAAAAATGGTCAATTAAGGCCATTGTTAAAGTATCTGTCAGGTCACCTGGGAGGCCAATTTTCAAATCCCTAAAGATGATCACACTTCCATGCACCTATATTCTATGTTTGTAAAAAATAATCCTTCTTAATTCCCAATAATGACACTACATCAGTATTCAACCCATGCTAGGGAAAATTCACATCTGAACAGCTACAGTTTAACTTCTGCAAAGTGTGGACCTTATCATTCTGCCTCCCTTATCTTTAAAAAATTGCCCAAAGCTATTAAGGCAATTCAATCACCCACTGCCTTCAAAACTAAATTAAAGGTACTGCTAGAAAATAATGTATATTATACTATAGATGACTTTTTTGTGACAAACTTTTGTAATTTTGTGTGTCATTGCCTTTTATATAGTTTTCTATCTATGTATTGCATGTTTGTTTGTGTGTTTTGTAACATGTGCTATTGACGAGTTTTATGTTATGTAATTGACCAACAGAATTAAAAAATAATAAAAAGTATACTTTTCATTGGTGTTGCAGTTACATTATTTTTGTATTTTTTCCATGCATTCAACCAGAGTGTCCCTGTGTTCATATACAGCATTTACAGCACTAATATTAAAATTCCAATGAGTTGGAGCTGTGTGAGGTACTTTTCTTCTAACTATTGTGTCAAGTACAGTCACACGTTGAGGTGAATGAGAAAAAAAGCTAGAAATATCTTTCATATTTGCAAAGAATACACTATTTGGTATAGATTTTATTACGGGATCTTAAAATAATTTCAGCTAATGTTTCAGCATCATGTTAGGGTGGCAACCAAAAACCCCAAAAATGCTCAACTGCTTCACCATCTTTAACATATTGAAAAACGGTCACTAGCTGAAATTTTGAAGAAACATCAGTTGTTTCATCAGCTATAACTCTGAGAAACGGTGCATCATTTATTTTCAGAATTATCTCTTCATGACAAACTTCTAACATACAATCCAAAAGATCGTTCTGAATTTCTTTGGATATTCCTTTAAATACAGTTGCATTTTCTAAATGTTCATGCAAAGTTTTATCTAGCTTTACACTAAAGTTTATTAGTCCATGAAATATTCCTGGGTTTTCAGAAGTTTCAGTTTCGTCATGACCATGAAGAGCCAATTCAAACACTCCACAGAACTTAAACAGCTTATTATTTTAGACAAAACACCGATTTTTGTAACTTTATCATTGTATTGCTGCACATTTATCCAATAGGTCGAATAAAGTTTAACATGAAAATTAACAGAACCAAACAAGGCATTGTGTCTGATGTATATATGGCATTAACATTTGCCCGGCTAACTGAGAGCCGGCCAACTGAAGTACTGCAGAGGCTGAAGCCAAATATTGCCTAGAAAACACATGCTTGCTAAGTGTGGCATGTGGTGGGGAGTAGCTGTTCCTGTTCAGAGCTTGGTTACAGTGTTGCAAAGACTTGCCCATAGATTTATGGGCTTGTCCAGCATGAAGCGAATTTGGCTGTTGCCACATAGTCATTCTTTGTCTCATGCATTGAATGGCAATATCTATCAAAAAATGGTGAACATTAATAAAAAAGGATGAGGTTTTCAGATACTGTTTTGTAAAATGAAACGATGGAAATATTATAAATAACTTAGGCCTATTCTTTTTATTTGGCAATATTTCTGTCGGTTCTGCAGCTAGTAAGAACCAGTTGCCCCTGGGAGGCCTTCTGCAGCAGATAGTGTTGGGAAGCCAAGTGGAGATACTTGGTCGGTGTGTGTTTTCCTTCGGTATACAGAGTGATGTTGTTCTCCATTCAGTCCTTTCCTCACGAGCACGTCAAGGAATGGTAGGCAACCAGAATAGTGTTTGCGACGAATGGCGAAGTTCTTTTCTTTCCAAAGCACTAAATATCCTATGTAATTTGCATTGAAATTAAAAAGTCTTATATACATTAATAATAAAATATTTCTTTGAAGAAGCATGAGTTTGAAGAAAATCAAATAATACCTACAAAAAATCTTTCATTCTTTCCTTTTCTTCAGTGCTTGAATTGGAAAATTTCAATAATGGGAATGCTAACTTTTAGTTAAAGTTATTTGAATTTTACTCATTATTTTGCTGCAGTACATGCATTAAGTAAACTGAATGTTATTTTAATTTCATATGTATTAATTTAACAAAACCTACTAGCAAAGACTAGTATCCCTACAGAAAGATTGGAAACTTAATGCTATGAAACAATTCCCAGCTTTTCCATGGAAGTCAACAAAAGATGGGGGGAAAATTTGGAACTATGTGTTCACAATGGCTATCATGACGTCATCACAGGATGTCGTTCACCCCCTTCTCCTCCCATTTTAATACAATTATTGTAGCAAATATAACTTGGTCAGAAAGATGAAATGGACTTAAATGAATGAATTGCATATAAGAAATCAAATTTATTAGCGTATATCACACATTGCGAGAGTACAAAGTCATTATCAAATTACATAACAGTGAGGTATTTGTACATAAATATTATACAATAAAGATATAAAAATGAATTATTGTAATCAATTTTATAATGTTAATACCTTTTATGCATGAAACGTATTTAAAGGAAATTCACGTGGATGACAAAAAATGTCAAACTTTCATGTCAAGAATGAATTTGTGGATCAAGCAAAAAATCTATGGTAAAGTAATTTCTTCAGCCCTGGAACACAGCTCTCTTTCTGTTCCACCTGTAAAAAGAATTTCTAAGATTGTCAATCATTAAACATGCTAAACCTAATGAAATTGATGCAGGAGACAATGGGATTCATCAAATGTTGCAATAAATGTAAAATAAGGCAAATGCGCTTGCGGTTCATAAACAATTTTTCTATGAAGATCACATTACCAATTGTAAAATGAAACACATATATCGCATTGCACTACAAAATGTCCACTTTGTTTATTTATAATTTATTCTAAGCACAGTTTTAGCTGCTGACAATCAGGTGTTCTTAGCAGTCACAGTTAAGCCATTTAAGATCTATATGTATTAATCAAATAACAAGAAAAACTTTTTATATGGAAATTTCCATTTCTAAATCGAAAAACATATACTTCTAAATACCTTTTGAAAAAAGATAGAAGAATTATCTTAACATCTAGGAATACAAGCAAATGATTAATGAGAAAGAAGAAATAATCAAGTTAACAATTTCTGTAATTAATTCAAAATATTTCAAATTAAAACAATCAGACATCACTATGGTATACTTATTTCATTCTATTACATGCACAATTCTATTCCCTTATGTCTACGTTGCAGTTTAACTTCCAAAAAACTCACTATAATCTATGAAAAACCACGAGAAGTTTTAAATAGAAAATTCAATTACTCAATCTAAAATTAAGACTTATTTTGTGAACAATAGACTCGTAACCATATTCATACCCAGGGCAATGGATGACACAGCTAGGTGAAGCAAGCAAGGCTTAACAGAAAAATGAGAAGCAGTTCTCGAAATGCTTCTCGTACACACAAAAACAAGAGAATTTTCCCTCATTCCTTCCTAGGAGATTTACCCAGTGCAGGTATCTGTTAAGAAAATATAAAAACATTCTCACAAAACACATTCACATACATCATAGAATGTTTTTCAGAAAAATTTTCAAGAATATATGCTGTCTTTAAGACTTACCTGGCTCTGTTACTTGGAGAGCAGAACAATTGCACTCCGTCGTATCTCTTTAAACAGCTATCTGGCCAAATCTGCCATTGCACATTTCTCACATGATGATGGCATATCTACTGTATATCTACTCGACAAAATCAGAGTAACTTACAATTAGTCAACCGCTCAATAAGCAATGGTGGATTTCTATCAAGCAAAATGGCCACTGTTCCACTGTGATAATAGACACAAGAAACGTGGCACTGTGGCAGAAAGAGAGAGCTGGCTGCGACTGCAGCACAGTTGGTGGTTTCATATCATCAGAGTGAACTACGTGTAAAATTTGGGTATCTAATCTCCCATAAGAGTTTAATACTCCTGCCTACTAGTAAAACACATGTAAAATACTGAAAACTGGAACTGCAACTTATACAAGTGATGAATGCATATACCAATTCTCATGGGTTCACATATTCAGATGATGCGATTACTTACAAATGTGGCTGAACTTTAAATTGCCAATCTAACATTTCAAATCCTTGTGCCCAAACACGACTTTTTAAAACATTATAACAACTGGAAATTCTTATTTGATTTTGTAATAGTGGGAATGCTATGGGCTTCATTTTGTATCAAGTGAAAGTGAAAGTCAAGTGAAAAGGTGTTCTCGCCGCTCTTAAACTGCGTCCTCTGCATCTCAGGCGGCAATATTTTGATTTCCATTTCATTCATACTGCGGTGAATGGTCTCTACAGGTCCACTGATATTTGTTCTTTTTTTTCTCTACGTGTCCCATCACGTTCCACTCGTTTGTGCTCTCTCTTTCATCTTCCGCATTTCCGGCTATCTATATCCCAAAGGTCGCTTTTTTACCGCATTCCCACCTCATTTAATGCTTTACAAAAGGTAGCACCCTCGCTGGATATTACATGTAGGTCCTCGCTCCTCCGTGCCTCCACAGGTGGCGAATGTCTCTGAAAAGCTGTCTTGTTTCTGCAATTTTTATTTTCATTAAATCCATCTTATGTGTGTTAATTTCTGTTTTTATATATATTTTGATATGTATAGGTATTTTGTTATATATATATATTTTTTAAATATTATTTTGGGTGTATCCAATGTAAAGGCCAATGTGCTGTTTTTGGACCAAAATAAATAAATAAATGACATTCCCATGCATTCCTGCCAAATTCAAGCATTAAGTGCAGGAACTTATGAAATGATAGAACTAATAAAATTATTTCAAGAAACTGTGTGATAAATAGAAAATGAGAAATTTTATGGGTATTAGGAAGAAATAGTTTCAAGATACCTCCATTGAATTAATAGCTCTTGGCTTACATAATCCTACTATTTCATTGAAAGAAATACACCCAGTCCCTCACTAACATGATAGATGCATTCTTAAAAAATTTTGTGTAAGGTGAAATCGTGTTAGTCAGACACAAATTTCTCATAAGAAATAATGTACATTGCAGTTTAAAAACCATGAAATCCCTCACCTTCTGTATCAGAAGAAATTGTGAAATTCATCCTCTAGGTCAGATGTTACGATAATGGGCTCATTGCCAACCGCAATTAATGAAGAGCAGGTCTAAAGTTTGTTTCCACTTTCTATACCTTTTTCACGATCATAGAGAAGTCATGGAGAAATCATCATAAACAGAATGATCAGTCATGTTAGTCAACAACCAGCCCTACTTTAAAAATCGCGTTGGTAGAATTCATGTTAGTCAGGGATTAGTTGTACTTGCAATTTGACTATAAGTTTCATAATTTAAAAATAAAGAGACATATTTGGTAATTCCACATAAGCTTTACTAAAAACAATCTAGGTTTTGTTGCAATGCAACATCATCACCTGATGATGCCGCATTGCAACAAAATCTAGGTCATTTTTGATCAAGTTTATGTGGAATTACCAAATAAGTCTATTTATTTTTACATTATGAAGAAATTTCATCAAGTGACACCTGAAACCATTAACTATAAAAGTTTCATAGAAAGGAATTTGAATTTAATTTCATTTTGAAAAGTGAACACACAAAATAAGACCTTTATTTTGGCCATTCAATTGCAGGAAAAAAATATCAGGAACTAGAACATCTTTTAATTTTGAAGTATATTTTAAATAATTATAATAATTAATCAGTGGTATACCAGAAACTGTGTGGGACAAAGCAAAATTGAAGTCCTGGAAAAGCATTTAAGGGCCTCACGAAAAAATATGGACCTGATTTGGCCATGGGTCTCCCACCCCCCTCCATGTGGGGGTGTCCACTTCACCACTGTATTCAATCCATTTGAGATGGACTGCAATAGTTGATGTTTCAGAAATTTGTTACCTTAATCTGTAGATGCTTCTTTAGTTGGGTTCCTTACAATATTGTAGAATTGATAGTGATTTGGTCTGCCATGTTAATATAGTTAATTCCCATTTTAATTAAACTGAACTTTTCACTTTTATCTTTCTTCGAGTTCTTCCATTCAGTACTATAATTGATCTGGTATTTCATACTGAAAATAGTATTTCCTCTAAATATTAGGTGTTCAATTCATTTTTAATAAGAATTCCAATATTAATGAGCAAGTACTTCACTGTAATTGATATTTTCAATGCCACTAAATCTACAATTTACTTTATTAAAATTAAATTAGATACTTGTATATTAGTCAGTGGCGGCTCATGTATAGGCACTGCGGAACTGCAGCACCCCCTATTTCCACTTGATATTATCGATAACATTTAATATAATGAGTCCTTTTTTCTTTAATTCTTTCTTTATTTTTGTAGTACAATATATATTCCTTAAGCTTAATGTCAGTACTTCAGTAGCCATCCCCCAGTTTATGAAAAAGATACAAAAATCTTTGTATGGAACTGTGCGCTTCACAGTGCCAGCGACGTGGTGTTTGACTGTTGTGCGCATGCGCACATAGGAGGGGAGGTGGGGAGGAAGGCGGGACTGCCAGATAGAGAGAGCACTGTTGCTCTCGCAGTGCCGGCTGTGGCTTATCCCATGATTGACAAAGAAAAGCTTGAAACTGAACTAAAAGTATTCTATTGTAGGACTGATATTCATGAATATTGCAAATTAATTGAGCTGCTGAAATTTATCTTGGAAAATAATCTAGATGATGTTTTTAGTGAAATTACGAAACTGATAAAAATCCTCTTGACAATTCCCATGACTACATCAGAGGCAGAGCGCTGCTTTTCAACATTGAAAAGAATAAAAACTTTTTTAAGAAGCACTATGAATTCGGAAAGACTAAATGTGCTTGCAGTACTTTCAATGGAGAAAAATTTCCTCAATTGTCATCCAGAGATCAAGGAGAAAATTATTGAACTTTTTGCGCAAATTAAAACAAGAAGAATGGATTTCATTTTTAAATGAATAGATCAAGCTTGAACTGTAACAATTTAAGTTAAAGTAAGTAAAAAATGTTTGGTTTTTTTTGTTAAGATTTTATCAAGTTCCTGGATAAATTTTCTTTTTATAAATGTTTTTTTCCTTTTACACAATTTTAAAACAAAGGCTAAAAATTTTCTGGAGCAGCACCCCCACTAATTTTAGCTACGAGCCGCCACTGATATTAGTGATAGTTATTTGTATTATATATTTTATTATTATATTGTATTCAGTGTAAAATCATAAATTGATTGAAATAAAATATTAAATGAACCTGTGATGTGTAATGCGGACTTTTTTATTATTGCCAATATTGTATTTATTATTGATAATAACAAACATTTTTGTTGCCACTGATATTGAGAAAAATTTCAAATATTTTAAATTGATGCTGGGTACACTTGCCCACAAATTTCAAGTGCCATATATACCGGTCTCTAAGACAACCCAGTCTAAGTCGACCACATTTTTTTGGCTAAAAAATTCATTTATTACATACGAGTCTTCTAGTTTCAAAACTGGACATGTCCAAAAATATGCAAAAAATGTTTTGGGATTTTTTACAAGTTTAAAGTCCATTCTTTCTACCTACAAAGTTTTACAAATCAAAACCAGCTACTTCCCATTTAAATTAAATGTCGAAAATCTCCCATCAGTGTTTACCCGAATTCAAGACAACCCCCCCTTTTCTGGACTGTCAAAACAGAAAAAAGGTTTTATGATCTAATACATATGATTCCTGCAAAAATTAAAGATTCCACAAAACTAGCAAAAATTTTATTGGGTCCCATAATTTTCTTGATTATCATAGGTCTTTATATTACCTATATCAGTCATGATCACCCTCTATGCTCTCTTTGTCAATGTCCTAACTCTCACTATCTTTATCACTCCGAACTTTGTCTGTCAGGGCCAGGCTGTTAGGTGAGGCAGCAAGGTGACCACCTCAGATGCCTCTCTCAAAGTTTGACCACTATGAAAATCATTATTTGGAACAAATAATACCAATAATCAAAAAATCAACACATCGTAGAACTTACACATCTTCAAAACTAGAAACAAGACCATCAGTGGTCTTGGTTCAATTCTATGCTCTCTGTTACAGGGGCGGCTGCTGGCATAGGGCCATGGAACCATGGCCCTACCAAAATTCACAGAAAGAAAAAAGCACTACCATAAATACCCGCATATAATGAGCACTTTTTTTTCGAAATATTTGAGTTAAAAATTAGGATGCGTGTTATGCGAGGGTACATAATCTTCCTATTTTCATTTGACCCCATATTTCCACAATTTTGGTACATTAATTACTGCCTGGGTATACTCATAATTTTATTGGTGATTTTTACGAAAATTAAGATAGATAATAGTTAAAATTTATTAATTAATTCTAAAAACATACATTAATTAGATATGAAAAAAATGAATTCAGTCTTTATTCATTTTAAAAGCCAAGAAATTCTTCATCACTGGACCATTCTTCTTTGATGTTGTTATCAGAATCGTCATCTTATGCATGACGTCACCCTACACCGGCGCCCTTCCTGGAGGTGAGGTACTGATACTACTTACAATTAAAAACAATGGCAGCTGATGCCTTTGAGTACACTGGGAGTTGGTGCTTCTTGTAGAACTACCATCAAGTTAATTATGGTTATTTGCTATTGTTTTTACATGCTCCAGAGTGTTCTAATAAGGTTAAAACTGAAGGTTGGGCAAACCCATCCACCTCAGGCATGACTAAAACGTATGTAAAAAACTTCAACATAGGATTATTGTCATTCCTTCAATTTACTAGCTCAAACAATGTCATATGCCATACTATGAAATTAATATAATTGGATTATTGTGTGTATCCTAATATCACCTTGTAAGTAAACAGAGTATGTAATGATTGAGTTAGCTGACGTTCTTTTGGAATGTTATTCTAAAATTTCATTTTGCACTTTTGTTATGTTACCAATACATAATACCTATAATTCGATCATTGCTATAGACCGCGTTACACCATCTACTTTATTCTGGAATGGTAACGCTAAAAAAATCTGTTCGTGCTATATGCGGGTATATAGAAAAATCATAGATTAATAGGCTGAAAACCCCCCTGCACATTATACAAGGGTGCACATTATATGCGGGTATTTAGGGTATAAGTAATTGTTTTTGAACAGATTGAATTCATTTTTGAGTCTTTAATAAAAGAGACTGAAGAATGAACTTCAAATTTTTTATGAAAGAGAAGAATTGAGAGCAGTTTCTGGTGCGGTACCATTTCTGTCACTAATTTTTGGTGATGATTTGTGTGAAAAATTTCAAGAGACAATAAAGCTTTTAATGGTGTTGATCACGATACCAATGTCGACATCAGAAGCAGAACAGTGTTTTTCAATGATAAAAAGTATAAAGACTTTTCTTAGGAATAGTATGAAAGAAGAAAGACTAAGTGCTTTAGGCATTCTATCATGTGAAAAAACTTTTGTAAATAACAAAGATAGCTTCAACAGGAAAGTTATTGATTTATTTCCTAACAAGAAAGATCACCGAATGGACTTTGTTTACTGCTCATTTTAGCTGCAAGACACTTTTTTCATCTACTCACTACAGTAAATTTTTTGGTAAGTAAAAACTTAAATCCTTTTCATATTATAATTTTAGGTTTTTTTAAACATATGTTGACCCTACCAGTTGAAACAACCACTGGCCACCACTGCTCTGTTATATTTTTTGGCAAAACACCTGACACATGATTTTTTCTGAGAAATATATTTCAGGTGTAACCCATGCAACAAACCCTCCTCTCTCTCGTCTGACCATATATCTTCCATTCCCTAAGGCAGCGGTTTCCAGACATTAAAAAGCCGTGCCCCCCCCTCACCTAAGAAAACTATCTTCATGCCCCCTCTATACCATGTTCAATTATAGTTGATCAACAATGCCTACTGGACATACAATTACCATTAATAAGACCATCTTAAGAAAAAACATGGATGCAAACGATATGTCCTAGTTAACTGACGGCTAGAATTTGACTCTGCATATTGTAGGTCTCAAGATTAGGATGGTTAAATGGACAGTAAATACATGAGAAATCCTTTGACCCCCCCCTCCTCCCAACTACCCATCATCCCCCACAGTTTGGAAACCACTGCCCTAAGGTTTGAATATCTTCCATTTGAAATTCTTACAGACCCGACTTCTTTTATTTTTGCATTTCAGTTTCTTTTGGTCTCCCCAAGTGCTAACATCTTTCAGTGGATCATTTGTAAAATTTTTATATAGTAAAACTTTATCAGATAATTGTCAGAAATACAATGTTATAAAAATTATCGATAGTTATATATAATGAAGAAATTTGTATTCAAGTATCTTATTTTTACTATTTTTATTTCCAAGGGAGCTGCATGGTATTCAAGGGGCCTGCAACAATTGAAACTTAAAGAACCTCTGTGCTGGAGGGCCTTGATCCAGTTAGTATTCATTCCAGGGCATCGAGTCAGAGGTGTACTGTAAAAATGATTTTCATAGCAACCAATGTAAACAACATTCGTTCCGTTATTTACGAGAAGGAATACATTTGAATGTAGAACGTTAATCATTCGCATATAAAAATTACTTAGAATCATTGTAGGAGTTCAAAACTTGAAACAGTGAATGCCAAAAAGAATGAATATGTGTCGACTGGATCAACAGATCAGTTTTAACGTGAGAATTTGATGCATTCTTAGTGATTTGCATTGTTGCCGGTTTCATGCAATTGGGTACCATTGGCTAGGATAATATCTTCATATCGCTTGCATTCATGAAAAGCTTTATCGTTGAATGTCAACGGACATCTCCCTAGTAATATATAGATTTTTATGCCCAGCTTTCCCCAGTTCTCTCAACAATCTTCATTAAACAATAATGCTTCATTGCCTATGTGGCTTCATCAATCTATAAATACTTGATATTTATATATGGTATAACTATTTATAAAGTTTGATTTTCACACAATTCACATAATCAAAATATTAATACCATTTATGTGAAGAAGACATTTTCAGCGGTTCTGTTGTTTTTGTAGCAGTAAGAGTTCTTTACAGTCAGGAAAGAGTGTTGTGAGACCAGATGCATAGTATACAAGTTTGTGCAATACATTTTTCATCAATTTTTGCTATTGTATAGACTAATCAAGTTACATTAATGCTTGCCGTTTATAATTAAGAAAGGGGTATACGTACCTACTTGGCAATTTTGCCTTTTGTTTTTGACAAATTTTTGTTAGATGTAAGATAAAATTAAATGTACTCAAATGAAAATTTTATGAAAACATGGGAGGAAGGAATTGCAGATTGGAATTAAAATTTAAAACTCCTTAACCGTAAATTTACCCAGAGGGCACTCACACGTCAATAAGAAATAAGGAAAATTAAAATTATACTTACAAGTTTGCAGGACGATGATGGCCTACAGGGACCTGTTGTCAAAAACTAGCCTAAAAAAAGAAAAAGAAAACACACACGCACAAGCACTCTGGAAATCTCTAGATACGTATTTCGGGAGCTATGCTCCCATCTTCAGTAGCTGAAGTCGTATGAATTGTTTGTGTTTGGTCTTGTGTATTTATGTGTTCCGGGTAAAAGTGAAAGGAGGGCAGAGGGGTGGGGGAATTCTTAACGGTTAGCGAGTAGAGGGGTGAGTAAGGGATAGGTCCGCGGTCGTTATTCATAACCGTCTCTTTGAATTTGTTAATGAAAATACTCTCGTAAGCGTCTAGTTTCCAGTCGGTTTGTGTTGATTTTAAGAGAGACATGTTTTCGATTTTAATTGGGTGATTGTTTTCCTGTATGTGTATTGCGACGCTAGACCTGTTAAATCTATTGTGTTTGAAGTGTGCAAGGTGTTCTTTGAACCTGGTTTCTAGCTTCCGTTTAGTTTGCCCTATGTAGACTTTCTCGCAGTCTGTGCAAGCGATTTTGTATATGCCGGATCTTTGTAGAGTCGGGATCGTGTCTTTTGGATTGTGTAGTAAGTTGGAGAGTTTGTTTTCATTCACAGGTACTGCTTTAAGGTTCTGTTTTGAGAAGATGTTTGATAAACCGTTTGTGATGCCTGGGACGAAGGGGATTTTTACGTATTTTGGTTTTTTGGGGGGCGTGCTTGTGAGAGTAATCTGTTTTTTCAAAGAAAGACTGCGCTTGTGTTTGTGTAAAATATTCTCTATCATCTGAGGGTCGTAACCATTGATTTTAGCGCATTTTTTGATATATTTTAATTCTGTGAGGAAATCAACTTTAGAAAGAGGAACCTGTAAGAGTCTATGTACCATTGAGTGGAATGGTGCTAATTTATGTGAAATATGGTGGTTGGAATCAGAGGGAATGTACGTGTCTGTGTGTGTGGGTTTGCGGTAAATCCCGAACTTGATTTGGTTGTTTTCTCTTTTTACGAGAAGGTCAAGAAATGGCAATGTATTTTGTTTTTCAACTTCATGTGTAAATTTAATGGAAGGATATTGATCGTTTAGTTGCTGTAGAAAATCAGTTATGTTATTATTGGAGGTATCGAAAATCGCGAAAATATCGTCAACGTATCTTAGCCATAAGCGTGGGAAGTATTTGAAAGTGTTTTTGCATTGTTTCTCGAAGTTAACCATGAATAGGTTGGCTAAGAAAGGTGAAAGGGAGTTTCCCATTGTTGTACCGTAATTTTGTTGGTAGAACTTGTTGTTAACTTGAAAGAAATTTTGGTTCATGCATAAGCGTGTTAGTCGTACTAATTCATCTACTGTTTTTAATGGTAAGTTTTGATCGGTGAGCCATTCTTCGAGGAATTGTAATGTTTCATTGATGGGAACGCTAGGAAAGAGAGAAGAAACATCAAAAGAAACTAAAATTTCACTGTCCTGTAGTATTATGTCTTTAACTTCGTTAATAAAATGAGGACTGTTTTTTATATTTGAATCATGTTTGATAGGAAATTGTTTAAATTGGTCATTAAGCCAACGTGAAATTTTATATGTCGGGCTGTTGATAGACGAAACAATGGGTCTGAGGGGAATGCCGTCTTTGTGGATTTTGGGTAAGCAATACATCCTAGGAACCCTGGGGTTTGAGGAGTGAAGTTGGAGGCTGAGTTGTTTCGTGATGAGTGTGGTGCATGTTTTAACAATTTTGGAGGTTTCTGATATCATTTTATTGATTGGATTTTTTAGTATGTTTGTGTACGGCCCTTCATTTAGCATTTGCTCAACTTTGTCGAAGTATTGGTCTTTTTGCATAATGACTACTGTGTTCCCTTTGTCTGCCTTTAGATAAAAACAATTTTTATTATTAAGAGACTTGATGGTGTTGTGTTCGGAATGTTTATGTTTTTTATTCGTTTTTTTGGCAATGTTTTCTGTTATCTGTGATAATGCGGTGGATCTGATGATATTCTTGCAGTTATTTGATAGGGTTTTAATAGAAGATTCAATGTCTGCCACAATGTCATCCATAGGTGGGTTTTTATATGGAAGTGCGTATTTAAGTCCTTTTCCGAGTAGGGAGAGTTCTTCGTTGGTGAAGGTCGTATCTGTAAGGTTTATTACATTGTCTTGGTTTTGTTTGGAATTGCAGGAAGTGTTTTTCTGGTTATTTTTTGTGAGAAAGTAGTATTTTTTGCGAAGTCTGTCAGTTTTATTTTGGACTTTTTGTTGTATCACGGATTGAATTTTGTTCAGATGATCGTCCCATATGGGAACTTCGAAACCGGATAAATTTTTGGTTATTTTTAGGTGCAAATCATATGCTTCTAACTCAAGAGAGGATCGTTTTCTATAAAAGTTTTTGATTTCTAAGTCTAACCATTTTTTCTTGGCGAAGAGGATAGCTTTTGAAGCAATGGGATTTGTGGTTTTTGGAAAAATGTTAGTGAAATTCGGGAAGATATTTAGTTTGCGGCAATCTTTGAGAAATTTTATATCTGCGCCAATAGTGCGGATATGAGTTTTGATTTTATGGAAACGGTTTAACTCCTTAGGCCGGAAAGCCATACTTAACGTTAAAAAAGGGAAATGGAGACTACGGTGTACAGATTGGAATTAAAATTTAAAACTCCTTAACCGTAAATTTACCCAGAGGGCACTCACACGTCAATAAGAAATAAGGAAAATTAAAATTATACTTACAAGTTTGCAGGACGATGATGGCCTACAGGGACCTGTTGTCAAAAACTAGCCTAAAAAAAGAAAAAGAAAACACACACGCACAAGCACTCTGGAAATCTCTAGATACGTATTTCGGGAGCTATGCTCCCATCTTCAGTAGCTGAAGTCGTATGAATTGTTTGTGTTTGGTCTTGTGTATTTATGTGTTCCGGGTAAAAGTGAAAGGAGGGCAGAGGGGTGGGGGAATTCTTAACGGTTAGCGAGTAGAGGGGTGAGTAAGGGATAGGTCCGCGGTCGTTATTCATAACCGTCTCTTTGAATTTGTTAATGAAAATACTCTCGTAAGCGTCTAGTTTCCAGTCGGTTTGTGTTGATTTTAAGAGAGACATGTTTTCGATTTTAATTGGGTGATTGTTTTCCTGTATGTGTATTGCGACGCTAGACCTGTTAAATCTATTGTGTTTGAAGTGTGCAAGGTGTTCTTTGAACCTGGTTTCTAGCTTCCGTTTAGTTTGCCCTATGTAGACTTTCTCGCAGTCTGTGCAAGCGATTTTGTATATGCCGGATCTTTGTAGAGTCGGGATCGTGTCTTTTGGATTGTGTAGTAAGTTGGAGAGTTTGTTTTCATTCACAGGTACTGCTTTAAGGTTCTGTTTTGAGAAGATGTTTGATAAACCGTTTGTGATGCCTGGGACGAAGGGGATTTTTACGTATTTTGGTTTTTTGGGGGGCGTGCTTGTGAGAGTAATCTGTTTTTTCAAAGAAAGACTGCGCTTGTGTTTGTGTAAAATATTCTCTATCATCTGAGGGTCGTAACCATTGATTTTAGCGCATTTTTTGATATATTTTAATTCTGTGAGGAAATCAACTTTAGAAAGAGGAACCTGTAAGAGTCTATGTACCATTGAGTGGAATGGTGCTAATTTATGTGAAATATGGTGGTTGGAATCAGAGGGAATGTACGTGTCTGTGTGTGTGGGTTTGCGGTAAATCCCGAACTTGATTTGGTTGTTTTCTCTTTTTACGAGAAGGTCAAGAAATGGCAATGTATTTTGTTTTTCAACTTCATGTGTAAATTTAATGGAAGGATATTGATCGTTTAGTTGCTGTAGAAAATCAGTTATGTTATTATTGGAGGTATCGAAAATCGCGAAAATATCGTCAACGTATCTTAGCCATAAGCGTGGGAAGTATTTGAAAGTGTTTTTGCATTGTTTCTCGAAGTTAACCATGAATAGGTTGGCTAAGAAAGGTGAAAGGGAGTTTCCCATTGTTGTACCGTAATTTTGTTGGTAGAACTTGTTGTTAACTTGAAAGAAATTTTGGTTCATGCATAAGCGTGTTAGTCGTACTAATTCATCTACTGTTTTTAATGGTAAGTTTTGATCGGTGAGCCATTCTTCGAGGAATTGTAATGTTTCATTGATGGGAACGCTAGGAAAGAGAGAAGAAACATCAAAAGAAACTAAAATTTCACTGTCCTGTAGTATTATGTCTTTAACTTCGTTAATAAAATGAGGACTGTTTTTTATATTTGAATCATGTTTGATAGGAAATTGTTTAAATTGGTCATTAAGCCAACGTGAAATTTTATATGTCGGGCTGTTGATAGACGAAACAATGGGTCTGAGGGGAATGCCGTCTTTGTGGATTTTGGGTAAGCAATACATCCTAGGAACCCTGGGGTTTGAGGAGTGAAGTTGGAGGCTGAGTTGTTTCTTATTGACGTGTGAGTGCCCTCTGGGTAAATTTACGGTTAAGGAGTTTTAAATTTTAATTCCAATCTGTACACCGTAGTCTCCATTTCCCTTTTTTAAAGGAATTGCAGAGGAAATTACATGAGGTGTTTTTTTCACCAACTGCTGACTTTTTAGTGGAGTAAAGAATAGCAGATATGATGCATTGCTGGTTGTATACATCTGTAGAAGCATGTCGCGCATCTGCTACAAAAGTGACACAACTCAAAAAATGCAATTTCTCAGGAGAGCAATTTGAAAATTTTACTTTTTTAAAAGTAAAAATAACACAATGAATCATTAAAAATTGTAAAAATTATTGTGATTCATGATTTCAGCATTCTTTGAGCCTAATTAACAGAGCCATTTTACTTTTAGTGCAAATAGTAACACCTAAAACACTTCATTTTCAACCCCTATTTTGACTTATGACATTATTCCTGTACAATTTGAAAACGCTTTTGAAATGTAGCAAATTACTTGGAATAAAAATTGTTGAAAAAAGTATAAATTTATTGCATTTTAACATATTCTTACAAAAATTTCAATTTATAGAACAGAGATTATTATAGAAATCACTGTAGTATTTTGGAATATAATTTTTGTGGATTACTTGCATTGTCTCCTTTTTTCTCACTTATACTCATTTGTACTTATTTATACTTTTTTATTGTAACCTGGTTCCAATTTCATGAGCTTATTTAGAGAATTTTTTTCCTGCCTTGTGTTACACAAATTTCTTTAAATTCTTTTTGGCTGAAAGATGTTTTGTAAAAATATTTTGATGAGTTTTGCTTTTCCACTTTTAAAATCCTTGTCGCCCATCTTTACAGTCTCACCTTCTGTATTCTTGCAAATATTATTTCCAAATGTCGTACTTAATTTCATCAAATAAAAAAAACTGCTGTGACACAGTTCAGTAACCTTATACAGTTGGCCTGCTTTTTCACTGATCTTATCAGGCTTATAAATTGATCAAGAATATAAATTGGTCCTGATCGCACAGACCTTCGAACTTCTTTTTCAATAACAGCGTGTACCAAATCCCCTTCATTTTGGCTATACCCCTTTATTAAAAATGTATGAGTTATTGATTTAATGTTATACTTGAAAACAGCATCCATGTATATATACTTTTCAAAAAATGAATTTTCTGCTGTCTACAGCAATTATCGGAATAAAATATCACTTCAAGTTGTTTGTCAGATGGTCAAGTCTTTGCTTTTTTTCTAGATAAAGTAAAATGCACATTCCAATTTCATTTGCTCCGTAATTCGCTTCTGCTTCATGCCACACAAAACAATTTGCTGTCTTTTTTTCAAATTCATAAATCGTAAAGTTGAAAACATTCAACTTAGATGAGTACCTAGTAAAAAACAGACACATCTCCTTTTGGACACTGGAAAACATCACAACTTGAAATACGTCGTTGTTCCCGATAAACTTAAACACATTAAACCTTCACAACACAAAATCTGTTGTTATTGTGAAAAGAAGTATGTCTTTTATTTCTCAATAACAGAGAACAACTGAGATGTGTCATTACTCATGATAACCTACACACACTTATGGAAAAATGCAATGTGGACACAACTGCTCTCTACTGGTCATTGTTTGAGTTATGCTTGTGTCCTTCTTACTGATAAAAATATGCATCATTTGCCGTGTTTTTCAAAATAAAACTAAAAATCGACCAATTTTGAGTTGTGTAAATATTGTAGTGGATGAGCAATGTACAGATTTGTTAGAAAAATCACCTAATTTTGTTTCTTCAATAATAGTAATAATATGATATGAATAAATACATTTTTATTATGTATTTTCTACTTTTCAACCTACGTCTAATTAAAAAGTTCAGTAAAAATATTGAAGGGGTGCAATATTATATTTTGCCTTAGGGGGCAAACAGTCTGGGACCGGCCTTATTGTGTGGAGACTCCCACAAAACATCATCTTCTCTTCAATCAATGGAATTGAATAAGCAGCACTTCTTAAATGCAATTACAATTATTTCTGTATTAATCTGTTGCTAAGATATCTTGATCAATTGCAGAGAATTGCTATAGTAGGGTTCCTTTTGGTGTTACATAGTGATTTTCAATCAATAACCACTCAGAATATAAACCTATTAAATTATGTATAAATGACTTGTTAACAGCAACATCAAGAACTTTAAGCTGTGCTTTAAACATAACATAAATATCTCAATAAAACACAACATAAATGTGTGTGTGTATATAAACTTATATATGAAGGTATATTTATTGTCTACATAAACTTCTCCCTAAATTTCACCTTAAATGTCTCCACAAAAATTTACACAAACGTCTCCATAAATTTCTCTATAAATGTCTCCATGAATGTTTCATTAAACATCTCCATCAAACTCTCCATAAAACATTCCAAAAATTTCTTCATAAATGTCTCCATAAACCTCTCCATAAAACTATCCATAAACGTCTCCTTAAACATCTCCATAAATGTGTGTGCATATATATATATATATATATATATATATGTATATAAACTTAACAAAAAGAAAAGGTATTGATGAGGGTGGCAACAAGGTGTTGAGGGAAGCCCAGCAGACCCTTACCAAGTTGGCAGGCTGTTGGGGGCATCGAAGAGACATGTAAAACACACGAACACAAATAAATAAATAAATAAATATATATATATATATATATATATATATATATATATATTATATATATATTATATATATATATATATCCTCTCCACACCAAAATCTCTATTCCCTACGCCATAGCCCGACGAGGGCGGAGAAACTGCTCGGACAGAGATTCACTATCCGAGTACTGCACCACCCTCAAACATGCCTTTCTACAGCGCGGATACCCACCGGATCTGATCCGAGACCAAATCCGGTGGGCAGTCGCACCCGCCACCCCTAACTCCCACCGCAATACCAACACCACCACCGATTACACCCCCCAACTCACCCTAACCACCCTTTATTTCCCTGGCATCCAGGACATTTTGAAAAATATCCTAAAAGCCGCCCACCTTATCCTCACATCCTCCCCTCATCAGATTCCATTTCCTAGATTAACAATGCTCTCCTTCCGCCGTCCCCCTAATCTGGCAAATATTCTATGGAATAAAGAACCCCCAGCACCCAAGCCTCTACACCCTGCCGGATCTTACCCCTGCGGTAAACCCCGATGTCTCACATGACCAATAAACCCCCCTTGCAGCTCCTTCTGCAGTCCCACAACCAACATCACCTACCCCATAACTTCTAGCACCAACTGCACCACCCAAAATATCATTTACCTCCTGAAATGTACCCAATGTCCCGCCTTTTATGTTGGCCTCACCAGCAATTTCCTCAACATCCGCGTGAATGGCCACCGCAACAGCGTCATTCTCAAACGACCGCTGCCGGTGGCCGTTCATGCAAACCAACATATTTTAAAGTTTAACAACTGCTTCACAGTGATAGTCATTCGACCTCTCCCCGACAATGCTTCGGCTCCCCAACTCCGTCAGTGGGAGCTTTCGCATATGCATCTCCTAAACTCCTTCACTCCCCCTGGCCTCAACCTTTTCACTCCCTTTCCGTCTACTCCCAACCCCCTACCAATCCCCAACCCCCTCCGTATCCTCCAATCCTCGACCTTTCCGCACTACCCTTCCACCCCATGCCTCCACCCAGTGTCACTGCCATCAGTTCTCTCTCTGTAGCTGATGAAGGAATAACTCCGAAAGCTTCTACGTTTGTGATGTTTCTGTGCTGTCTTAGTGTTCTTTTACGTGTGTCGCTTCGACATTCCCAGGACCTCGCCAACCTGAAGTCGTCCGATTGGTGAGTGTTCACTGGGCTTCTTCATCCCAACATCTTGTTGCCATATATATATATATAACTTTTTTATTTACATAATCAACTCCCGTAAAACTACGATCAATAAATTTTGAAATTCGTGGTGTCTTATCTATTGGTTCAATACGAACCTCATTATCCTTAGGAATAGCAGGACGTGTGATACGACTCTGCAAATACTGCGCAAATAAGGAAGCCAAATCTTCATTTTTGGGACCAGAAAAGTAATAATCTTCATCTTCATAATCAATAACCTGAATTTTTACATAGATGTTATTCACTAAAAATTTCGAAAACATCTCCGCCAAACCCTTGAAAACATAATTAAAACTAAGCATACTCACAGAAATATTTGTTAACAAATCACGGTCTTCTTTGGTTATATACTTCAAACAAGACCGCTCCGACTTCACAGATTGAAGATCCAAATGCATGTCAGGGAACAACTCTACTAAATGCACTCGCAATTCACACTGAAATATCTTCTCTCGAAAGCGCAATAAACAATGGAGAGTATATGCAGGGTGTCCCAGAAGTCCGGCCACATAGGACAACTTTGTTATTTTGCAGAATATCTAAAAATAATAAGAGATCAAAGTTGTTTGCAATAGGCTATTTTTCGGGAGAAATGATGATTTTTGTTGTCTAGTGCCTTTCGTTCGACCGCTACTCTCTTGGCTCATCAATGGTTAAGTGACTGCGGAAATTCCTACGTCCACATAAAGGAGCTATGTGAGGAGGCAAGAAGTGTGAATTATGCAAGAGAGTGTGGCATTTCACAAATGTCAACAACAATTGATATCAATTGCTGGCATTAAAATGGATTAGTGTGGCCGCTAATGCCTAACAATGAATTATTTAATTTACTGGTGATTTCGGTGGAAACTGTGATTGTTGATGTTGCCGCCTAATTTTAACGTTCATTTTTCATTGTTGGTGTTTGGAGACAAGACAGTCACACTGGAAATTTCAGTTTTCAAGTGGCAGTTCATGAATGCAGGCGGAGAAATGTACGCAGCGCGAGATAAGGCGGAAATGGTGATTATTTATGTGTCCGACTCGAGCCTTCGTAGAGCAGCAAGGGAGTATCACCGTCGTCATCCGGAGAAACCGGAACCGTCAGATAAAATGATACGCAATGCTTTCAATCGCTTCAACGAAACTGGAAGCGTGAATGACAGGACTCGTGCAGGACGGCCGCGTAGTTCTACGGGGGCTGAAGACACACTGGCTGTCCTCGCTAAAGTTGCCGCCAGTACTCGACGACACACCCGTAAAATTTCCCAAGAAATTGGGATTAGCTAAAGTTCTGTCCAGCGGATTCTTGCCAAGGACAGATTCCACCCGTACAAAACAACTTTCGTTCAACATCTGCACGGAGACGACGCAGACAGACGGTTGAAATTTTGTGAGTGATTTCCATCTTAATGGTTCTGTAAATAGGCATAACTTTGTGTATTGGTCCGAGACGAATCCCCATGCAGTTCAAGAAGGGCAATATCAAATTGATCCGCGTATCAACGTGTGGTGTGGAATTTTGGTGACAAAATTTTGGAGTCTGTCTTCTTAGATGGACGTCTGACGGGTGAGATTTACCTTCGTCTCTTAGAAACCATTTTGCTGCCTTTCTTCGACGAATTGCCCCTAGACGAGCGTCTAAAGTTTTACTTCCAACAAGATCGAGCGTCTCCTCATTATTCTAACACGGTGCGCAGATGGTTAGATTCGTTTCTGTCGGGAAAATGGATCGGACGAAGAGGCCCAATGGAGTGGCCGCCACGTTCTCCTGACCTTACGCCCCTTGATTTCTTCCTTTGGGGACACTTGAAATCAGTTGTTTACTACAGCAGGCCAAGAAGCCTTGAAGAACTTCGGGAAAACATCCGTGCAGCATGCGCAGAAATTACTCTGCAAACATTGCTACGTGTACGGAGAAGCTTTAGGGAACGAATCAGAATGTGTTTACGCCAGCATGGATACCAATTTGAAAATTTATTGTAAATGTGCAATAAACACTGCTGCATGAGTTTTTGGACTTTTTGTTCATTTTTGTTGCAACTGCAATTCATATAGCCGGCTCCTAGCTTCTTTATGTGGACGTAGGAATTTCCACAGAGTCACTAAACCGTTGATGAGACAAGAGAGTAGCGGTCGAACGGAAGGCCCTAGACAAAAGACATCAACATTTCTCCCGAAAAATATCCTATTGCATACAACTTTGATCTATTATTATTTTCAGGGTGCTCAGGCAAATGCTGGAGAATCCACTCCAGTGACGCCTGATTCCTCCCTACCCCTCACTGAGTGTACCATGCCCGTTCCTGCGTCACTCACTGTGAGTGTCGAGAATATGGAGACCGAAACTTCTTGCTCCACACTGAAGCGGAAGCTTTCGGACTCACTGGAGGTAGTACCCTCACGGCAATCGCATCACCCCCCGGAGCCTGCTACCCATGGAGCGGAGGCCGCAGTCGATGATCCTTTCGAGATCGTGACCAAGAAGAGGAGGAAGAGAACCTCCAGAAAGAAGGTTGAAAATCCCTCCTCTAACGCCACCCAACCCAGTAGACCTAAGGTGAAGCCGAATAACGTCTATGGTGTACGGAACCACCCCGACCTCATTGACTCTCTCCAAGAGAGATGTGGCAATGAATTTGAGCTTGCGATCAGAGATGTCTCCACTAGGGTCATCGTTACCTCGCCGGAACAGCAGGAGAAAGTCCTGCAGATCCTCGATGAGAAAAAGATCGAGTACTTCTCGCACCCGGCAGAGTATGTCAAAGCAGCTAGACTGCTCATTAAGGGACTGGCCAGTGACTTCCCTCCAGCTAGAGTGGCCGCGGGGTTGGCGGCGTTGGGAATCACGGTTAAATCCGTAAAGCACATGGTGCAAACGGCAGAGGGGAGGACACAACCTGACAAGACCAGGAAGTACATCGCCGTGGTGGACAAAACTCCAGGCATCCCTCTCCTTTACAAGATCACCCACATACAAAACAGTCGGGTGCAGGTGGAGTACTTCAAGGGAGGAGTAGCGCCGCAGACCTGCTTTAACTGCCAGAGGTTTGGGCATTCCTCCCTTGGGTGTAGGATGGTGGCCCGCTGCTACTAGTGCGCGGGAAATCATCGGTCCCGGGACTGCCCCAACCCACCCACGGCACCCAGGAAGTGCTGTAACTGCGGTGGTGACCATCCCTCCACATACAGGCAATGTCCTGTTTACCTGGAAACTTTGGACAAAGCGCTGGCGGCAAATGAGCGCAATGATGCGCTACAACGCAAGGCCAACAAAAGCAGGACAGTGGCCCCGACGGCGGCATCGAGGCAATCAGCCAAGGTGGTCTCTGGAAAGAATTTTGCTGCAGTCGCTGCCAGTGCCACTCCAACCATTACTCCATCTGATCCGGAGTTGCAGAGGAGGGCTGAGCCCGCTATCCCCAGCAGTGCCAACGCCGCACAACCGGTTAGTTCCCAGGGGGCACCCCCCCCCAAGGTAGCAGTGTCTGAACAACCAAGACTGCTACCAACGTCTCTGGCGACTGAAATTCTGCATTCAGCACCCAGCGGCAGTCCACCCGCCGAAACCTCGTCAGCGCCTCCCCCTTCGGATTTGAAGTATGAGGAGCTCTAGGCCACTATTGTGTCCATCACTCGGGTGCTGAAGAAATACATCACCAGCTGCCAGGGATTACTCCTCTTGGCACTGCTGGAAGAGATAGCCGTCATCAAGACCAGCAATGGAGCCACGTCGTAAGAGAGGTTGCTTCTCGGTGGTGGGATGGATTGCTAACGGCATCTGTGGGCGTGCCGACGAGCTCCTCCCACTTCTTCACGACCATGGAGTCTCGGTCGTTGCCATAGTAGAGACCAAACTCTCCCCAGGATCCTCCTTCACCCTAAGGATGTGCCGAGGAAGGACAGAGCGACCGGCGCAGGAGGTGGCGTCGCTCTTCTCGTTCACTCAGCACTTGAGTACCACGAGTACCCGCTCCCGGAAATGTCTCAACTAGAGGCGGTGGCCGTAGACATCCGTATGACAAGAGGGTTTCTGCTGGTGGTGGCAGCGTATTTCGCCCCTGGTCGTCTGCTGGATGAAGACGAAATCTACGCCCTCTTCTCCTCTGAAGGAGTTCCGACGGTTGAGACGAAACTGTCTCATTTTATATTAATCTCAAGTAATACTAAAAGTACTTGAAAATAGTTAAACGATACGATACCCTCTGGTGACACTGCTGCTGCCGACAACAAATCAAATACCATACACTGGCTAAATAACACGAAATATACTAACAATTATATTGCAGTGGCATAATACAAAGCAAAATATAGTACAATACTTAATGGAAATGTCCACTTGAGGAATCACAAATAATACGGAAAGAGTTCGACTCGCAGATAATCTCTCGCAGATGCCTTCGGTCAAGAGTCCTCTCTCGTTCTCCCCCACTCTCCGTCTCTCTCTCTCTCTCTCACTGCCTCTGCTCGTGGCGACGTTGTCGGGTGGGAACTAGTTTAGTTCGCAGTGAAGTGCCGGTAGATCGCACTGCACTCGCGAACGCTAAATGGTTCTAGCCTCGATCTAGTAGTGTCCTCTTTCGGGCTAATGTCTGTTGCAATAAAAGAAGGCATTCCGTACGTACGCGCAAAGCCGGAGTGCGAGCGCATGCCGGAGGGGCGAGCGCACGCTGGGGGTCGAGCGCATGCCGGGGGGGCGAGCGCATGCAGGGGTTGCGTGCGTGTGCAGGGGTTGCGTCGTTTGCTGGAGTTTGTCGTTTAATAGAGTTCGAACACAAAAACTTCTAGCGAACACGAAAAACTGATGGGGTACTCGATAAATTGTCAGAAATAGAAAAATGCTGCACGGTTGTGCTTGGCGACTTTAATGCCAAGCACAGAGCCTGGAACTCCAGAATATCTAATTGCAGGGGGCGCAAACTCCACCAGCTTGCCAGGGTGGCAGGTCTGACTATCCTGGGGCCCACGGCCCCTACATGCGTCCCAGTTTCCGACGTCTTGGATATCGCTCTCACCTCCGGAGTCCAGGTGTTCATGGCCCTGCACACCTTGAACGAACTGTCATCAGACCACCTGCCGACCCTCCTGCATTACGGCAACCTCCCGGTGAGGCTCCCACCGCTTCGGCAAAGAGACTTCGCCAAGGCAAATTGGGCAGCCTTCCGCCATTCCATCGCCTTGGCCCTCCAAAGCAATCCTGATGAGTCGACGACCAAGGAACAAGCTGATGTCATGGCAGCCAGTGTTGCTGGCGTGGTACAAACGGCAATGGAGGAGAATATCTCCTGGAAGTGCACTCCCAGGCTGATCTGCCGCCGGCTGCCGGAGCCGGTTAGGAGGCTGGTAGCGTATCGCAACAGCGTCCGGAGAAAATGGCAACGCCACAGAACTCCGGAACTGCGAAAGCTCCTAGACGGCCTCAACAGGAGTGTCCGTGCTTCAATCCAGTAGATCAAGACAGACGCCTGGGAAGAACACCTGGCTGAGGTGTACTTTGCAGGCAACTCCATCTGGCGGGTTTGCAGAGGGTTGCGCGGAACCCAAAGAAGGGATCCTCTTCTGAAAACCAAGGTGGAGTTTCGCCTGCTCCTCCAGAGAGAAAGCAGAATAGTGTGCAAGGCATCTCTGCAGCACCTTCCAGCCAAACCCCTCCACCACCGATTCGGTCGACTCCGAAAAAGCCGTGGAATCAGCCATGGCTGCTATCCTCACCGGGGTCACCGAGTCGGATCAGGAGACCCTTCCTCGGATCGGCACTCGAGAGATCGTTGCCGTGATGAGGAAACTGTCCTCCCGTCGCTCTCCAGGCGATGACGACATCAGCGGGTTGGTTATCAAGCAGCTGCCCATCGCTGCTGTTGAGTACCTCGAGGCCATTTTCAATGGCTGCCTGAAAATCGGGCACTTCCCGGAGGAGTGAAAGAGGGCGAAGATCATTGGCATCCCCAAGGCCAATAAGGCCGCGAGTGCCGCGGAGAATTACCGCCCGATTTCACTCCTCAACAACTTCGGGAAGATGTTTGAACGGCTCATTCTCCCAACCATGCAGAGGTACTTGGCTGCCAGAAACGTCATCCCTGGAGAGCAGTTAGGCTTCCGCCAGCAGCACTCGACCACGCATCAGCTTGCCAGGGTCGTCAACTTCATCATCTATGGCTTCAACCTCCGGAAACGGACGGCGGCAGGTTTCTTGGGCATCGGCAAGGCGTTCGACAGAGTCTGGCATGAGGCGCTACTTGCCAAAATGCACTGGCCTGGTTGGCCATCAGCCCTCATCCAACTCTTGCGTTCCTACCTGGAGGATAGTAATTTCTGGATGTGTTTGGCAGGGGAGCGATCCGGGATTCACTTGATTGGAGCGGGTGTCCCCTAGGGATCGGTCCTAGGCTCAGAACTATTTAACATCTTCACCCACTACTTCCCCAGGGAGCACGGTCACCACGTCATTGTCGGCCTCTACGCCGACGATGCGGCCATCCTCGCCAAGTCCGTCAGCGAGGGACAGCCGGTGACCTACCTGCAGAGGGCCTTGGCCAAAATCCACGCCTGGTACTGCAAGTGGCGCATTGCAGTGAAGGCCATCAAAACTGTCGCCGTCATGTTTCGGGCGCTTCCCAGACGGTAGCCGGTAGCCACACTCACCCTGCAGGGTCAGGTCATCCCTTGGTCCTTCGAGGCTAAATACCTCGGTGTTACCATGGACAGAGGACTGACCTGGCGCTAACACGTCTCCGGCCTCATAGGGGTCGGGACAGGTGCAGTACGCAGACTCGGCCCTATTTTGGGCTCCAGGGAGGTGAACCTGGAGACCAAGGTCAGATTATACAGTGCCTGCGTAATGCCAATCCTGACATACGCCTCTCTCATCTGGTCGGGAGCGGCGAAAAGCCATACCAAAGAGATCGCCGTAGTGCAGAACAATGCACTACGGACGATGCTCAGGGTCACCCGGCGGAGCTCCATATGGTTACCGGCGTCGAACCGCTTGAACGTGTCCTGGAAAAGAGGGCCAGGGCGTTCTTCGAAAAGACTTCCAGCTAGCCCCATGATCTGATCAACAGGCCCTCTCAGATGAGAGTGATGCCCTGGGACTGCTTCAAGCGCCCAGTAGCCTCCATGGGTCAGGAGTTTGCCCCACTGCCCAAGAGGCATAGACACGCATGAAAAAGCTGTCGAACAATAAAACAAGTCCTCACACCCTGGCCATAATCCTTCATAACCAGACAGGCTTATATCTAAGCTGGCAGCCTGGCCGGAAGTGGCCATGCCACTTCCACCACCCTCTCCGCAGACAGGCAGGAGGGAGAGTCGACCCGCGACACCGAGAAGTGAAAAACCGGAAGAAGAGAAAGCGAGCGCGAGGAACACGAGGAAGCGACCAGCGGCAGGATAGCGGAAGAAAAGGAAGGAAGCGGAGGAGATCGGAGGAAGGCTTGTCGGAGCGGAGGCAGGAGAACAGAAGAAGAGGAAGGTAGCGGAGAACGGCTTGGTGGAGCGAAGGAAGCTTGGAAAATAAAGAAAAAGAGCGGATAATCCGTGTCGTTTCATTCCCGTCAATCCCTCCGTACCCACGAGCACGTAGCAATATTAAATAGTATTGTAAAGGTAATAACGTGCTATAACGTGAGCGATACACGAACATCATTTCATTTCGTATGAGATTTTTAAAGTCACGTTTTATCTTTTTGTATAATACAACAATTTAAATGTTAAAATAACACATCTTTTAGATCTCGGGCATTGTCGGGCCTTAAAGAATCTTTTTGCCCCTATTGTGTGAGGTAAACGAAACAAATAAGACTGAAACGAATAAACGTATTGAAAGTTATTTGACTTTTATTTTGTAATTCTTTATTCACGCAAAACCATTTCGGTTCCATCAGAATGGAGCCACGGACGATTTTTTTGCCTTCTAAAATGCTGAAAAGTTATTACAGCATGCGCCCCCTAATTATTTTGTGTCTCTTTTCAGCTTCTCATATTGAACACGACACAAGTTCAACGAGGGCAGAAGAAGCTTCTGAATCAGTGGAAGAGGGGGAAGTTCCAAGCACGTCTGGCACATCATCCTTCTCCCTTACACGATCATTCTTTTCCTGCAACAAGAGAAGAAGAACTGATTTCATTACAGATAAATTGCTATCTGCTCTTGACAAGTGTAAAGTTAGCGACCGTGATGCAATGCATATAATAATCGCAACTTCTGAAGCTTTAGGTGTCAATACGAGTACACTTGTTCTGAACAGGTCTTGCCTGCAGCGGTTAAGGAGAAAATTTAGAGAGGAGAAAGCGAAAGAAATTCTGAAAATTTCCCTTGTGCTGCCTTGAGACACCAATCTTCTTCCCGACTACGTTATGCATGGAACGATCGACAGGTTACCAGTGGTAGTATCCTTTGAAGGAATTACGCAATTGATTGCTGTTCCTAAACTTGAAAATAGTACAGGGAGAAAACAAGCAGAAGCAGTAGATGACATACTTCAGGAATGAGGTATTACAGAGAAAGTTAAGGCCTTGGGCTTTGACACCACCGCTTCTAATACTGGTCACCTGAAAGGAGCTTGTGTTTTACATGAGCATTTCCTAGAAAGAGACTTGCTGTATTTGCCTTGCCGACGGCACATATTGGAGATAGTACTAAGAAGCATGTTTGATGATAAGATTGCAACACCTACGTTCGGTCCAGATGCACTACAGTAGGGTGATTTTAGCGGTTCTGGCACAGGTCAAGGCCAAGCTAAAGGTCAAGGTGAAGGTGAAGGTCACCCTATTATGCAGTCAGAACACGTGTACTCAAGGGCACCTGCAAACAACTTCCGTCCTCCGACTTAAAGGCCGCAGCACACCTGGTCAACTCAAGGCTATGGAAAAACTCCAAGGACACTGTATTGCGCAGAATCGGCACGTGTACTCAATGCCGCAGCACACCTGGTCAACTCAAGGCTATGGCAAAACTCCAAGGACACTATATTGCGCAGTAACGATACGGGTACTAGAAACCACAGCATACCTATTCTCATTCGAGGCTAT
Source organism: Tanypteryx hageni (assembly GCA_028673005.1). Classification (NCBI taxonomy): domain Eukaryota; kingdom Metazoa; phylum Arthropoda; class Insecta; order Odonata; family Petaluridae; genus Tanypteryx; species Tanypteryx hageni. Next base: position 194,406,830 of record CM054114.1, on the reverse strand, counting down.
AGCTCTATTGCGTGGTTTGAAAATGACGCAATAGTTATCTAATCTAAATTATTTCAAGGATAAATTGAGCGATCTTTAGGTATATAAGAGCTTAATAGGCGTATGTTTATCATTGAATCTGTGGTGAAGCAGTGCATCGGTTTTTAATCTCCGCGGTTTTGAGATTGCCATTCCTACACTTGCAAGTTCATCATTTTTGAAGATTAGTCTGAGATAACCGTAAGTAATATACTATTTACCTAAAATAATTAATATAAAGTCAGTAAGTAATTGTCTTAACTCATACATTAATATGTTTTAGATGGATGTGAAAAGGAGGTTCAACGAAAGTAATGAAACTTCATTAAAAAATTTCAAAGATCTTCCAAGTAACACGGAATATACAATTATTAAAATAGAGGCTATCACAACTAAATTTTGGAAATCGATATTAACTATGCTGAAAAAAGAAAACGAAAAAGAGTTCAAAGTGTTTCTACCTAAACGATTTGATCCTGACAAATTAGAGAAGGAGATTGCAGAAATAAATAGCCAAAAAGAAATATACAAATTAAAATATATAGGCTTTATTAATAACAAATATGAAATGGAATTTGTTTAAAATGCAATCAAATTTTATAAAATAAATTTTTTTAATTTTTTACTTTTGTTTTATTTTCTTTCATTTTAGATATTTTATACAATGGACGTGATGATCACTAAAGTGAATCCATTGCTTCCTTTCTCGAGAGAGTTTATACCAATTCTGCTGGATATGATATTAGGAGTGCAGAAAATATCTGTGTGCCGAAAAGAAGCAGAAAATTATTTTCAACAGGATTGAGCATTGCGATTCCTCCTGGTTTATACGGGAGATTAGCTTCAAAATCAGGTCTCTCCTTAAAATATGGAATAGAAGTGGGTGCAGGAGTTATAGATCCAGATTATAGGGGTGAAATCAAGGTTTTTCTCTATAATCTCTCAAACAACGATTTTGATATAAGAATAGGAGAAAAAATATGTCAAATTATTTTCGAAAAAATTGAAGATAACGTGAATTTTATTGAAGTAAATTCATTAGCTGCTACAGATAGAAATATAAAAGGATTTGGAAGTACAGGGAAGTAATTATTAAAAAATGTTGGAGAAACACTGTTTTTATATTCACTGATTCCTGATATAGTAAAATGCTTTTTACTGTCACCATTTGTTTTATTTATTCAATTACTATCATACAAACATCTTATGAAATGTAAATTGATCATATATTTGATGGAGTTTGGTTAAATGAAAGGAATTATGGAAGATATGAATTTTTTATAAAAATCAGAAGAAGTAGCGTTAAAAATTATATAAATTTGATATAATATACCAAGCGGCTATCTCTATAAATAAAGGTGCTATTTGAGAAAAACACTATTGCCCCTGAAAGTTAGGCAAAGATGTGGGCTGCCGCTGATAGTTATGCAACCCGCAAAATTGGCCATGTTAGGACCTCTCCCAAATACGAAGTCTCCGCCACCTAGCTTTAAAAATAAAAAGTTAACAAAATTTATCCTTAGACGCATGTGAACCGCAATACACAATATGCTTCTTGCTTTTTTTATCATTTTCTTTATTCGCTATTTTGTTTTCTTATTTTCCACCCTCCTCCCACCTCATTTTAAACCGCTCCATTATGCATGTTACGCCCACCGCCTCTTCTAGGTATAAAGAAGCCTCTCACATGCTCCATTACGTCTAATACCGTTTGGTTCTTACTTGTTTTAAAAAGGGTCCGTTTGAATCAAATCACATACTTTTTTGAGCCAGGTATGGACTATTTTTTAATAAAGCAGACAATTAGGAATTTTTATTTATTTTTATTTATTTTTTCGTATATTATCACTACATCATCTTCCTCCACCTCAACCTCCTCCACCTCCTCCACCTCCTCCACCTCTTCCACCTCCTCCACCTCCTTCACCTCCTCAGCCTCCTCCACTTCTATTATTTCCAGCGGAATTTCGACTATAATAGGAAATAAAAAGAACTAATAATAATCTTCATATTTAATAAGAATCATGGTTGAGGTATTATGATGATTAGAAAATAAAATAAATATATTATATACTGCATAAAATTTGCTTAGTTTAAACAAATAAAATTGACGTGTGACGCGAATAGAAATTTTCAATACTCACTCAACGAAATTTTATAATATACTCCGTTAATTCTTAAAATAAAATCCATTGTTTCTCACTTTTTTAATTGTTAAAAGATTAGCAAAATGCATTTCAGATTACTTTCGTGCGAGAAAGCAGTATGAGTGACAGTATTCGCAAAATATGAGAAACCGTACTCACCGAGGAAGCAGTCTTCTCTTTCTTCAGCTGTATGGCAGATAACCAAGTGAAAGGCTTATATAGCCTGATACGTTACCTTGAATGCGGGCCGGAAAGCATTATTACAATTGATTAACACGCTCGTTATGTTAAAGAGTTAATGCACGATGGAGAATTCATTTCATTTGCCGAAGATTAAGTAGAGGGATTAATGTTAGGCCTCTTCACAAACGTGACTTGACTCATTTTCTGCCAACTACGAGGATGTGTTATCGAATATTAATGTGAGCGACTCATGAGAGGAGACCTGCCAATAAACGTGACTTGATCACGATAGCATTTGCCAAGTTTGAAGACGTGAATTGCTTCGACTTACCCGGATACGTGAGCGCCTTATGAGAGGAGACCTGCCAATAAAGGTGACTTGATCACGGTAGCATATGCCAAGTATGAAGACGAGAATTGCTTCGACTTACCCGGATATGGCTGGAGGACATCTGATAGTTTACGTCGCGCATTAGAGAAAGGTATAAAAGGTCGAAAAAAATCTCTCAGAATTCCAGTGGCTGTTTTACTGCTAGACGTTGTTTATTTGGAAACGGTAGATTTCTCGCATTTCCGGCACTATATTTACTGCGTGTGAAAGAAAAGCGATATTATCGGTGCTATCTTTTGAGGTAAGTTTTCTATATATTTACTCACAAGTAAAATATTTAAAAAAGTATTACAAGTCGCACTAAAAGATTAAACGCTTTATCTTCATAGTTACCATCGGTCTACACCTACATTCCCTCCTTACCTCTTTTCATAATGTATTCTGTATCTGAGATATTAAAACTTTTTAAATCCGGTTCATTAACATCTCTCGAGGAAATTCAGGAGGGTTTTAATAAAATTACAGAACTAGTAGTATTTAATGACGAAGGTGTTGATGATATGGGGACATACATGGCAATGTGTGAAGTAGTTGATAGTGCGAGAGGACGTTGGGTCTGTAGGTTCAGTCAACAGTATTATGAGATTAAAAATCGAATTCATCACGAGAACAGCGCCTCTCATCGCGAGAATTCAATAATTCAACGAGGAGGCGAGATCGCAGAAATCGAATCGGCGGTAAAAAATAGATTGAAAACGTTCTGGATAGGAGGTGATGAGGAAAAAACAAAGATATTCTCATTTCTAAAGTTAGGGAGCAATTAACCAATACTGCCCTTAAAATTAATATTATTTTGCATGTGGTATTTGAAAAAGGTGAAGAGATTAAGGATATGCTATTTAAAACTAAAGAAACGCGGGTATTACAGATGGATGACATTGAGAAAATTTTAGAGAAATTGCTCGGGAAAATTTTGAAAGAAAAATCCGAGAGTCAGGAGAAAGGATCAGGATGGGGTCTTGAACGTGTGAAGGGAGTGGAAATAAGAATTAACAAATACGTACCGTTGAGGGGATCCAAATTCAATGAATTACCATATAAAATAAAAGCAACAAAAGCGACCGTTAATATAAAAAATTTTGATTATTACTGTTTCAAGTATGCGATTTGGTCAAAAAATATTCCGAAAAATCTTCAACGGCCATTCTCATATGATAATGAAGATTTCCGCAATTGGTACAATTGGGATTGCATCTCCTACTCCGTACGATTATGCGACATTCCCAAATTTTTTTTTGGCTTAGACGAAAAAAACAATGTCTATCCGATCAAAATTGTTGATAGGGAACAAAAAGATCATAGGGACCTTTTTTACTTGACAGATGAGAACATTTCCCATTACTGCTACATTAAAAAGTTTGAAAGGTTAGTGAGATCACAAATAACGAAATATGAACATAAAATTCTTATTTGCAAAAGGTTCTTCGTGTACTATCGTGATCGTGAAGTCCTGGAAGATCATAAAGTTGAATGTAGAGCCAAGTCACCTGCAAAGATCGTTTTACCCACGGAGGATAACAAATGGATGAAATTTATAAACATCAGTCACATGTTTCGGGTTCCTTTTGTGGTTTATGCAGATTTTGAGTGCCTTCTCCGAAAGGTAGATACTTGTGTAAACACGCCTCAATGTTCCTATACAAACCCTTACCAAAAACATCAACCGTACAGTTTCTGCTACATTCTTGTTTCATATAATGGTTACACTCAACCAGTTTTATATCGTGGGCAGGATGCTGCAAAAGTATTCATGCACAAAATGAAGGAAGAAGCAGAGAAAATCGAGGTTGTGTACAAAAATGCGATTCCTATGACACCCTTAACATCGGTTCAAGAGGAGGCACTTCAAGAATTAACCACTTGCCACATCTGCAGGAAGACCCTAGGCGAGGATCGTGTGAGGGATCACGATCACCTTACCGGAGAATATAGAGGTCCTGCGCATTATTTTTGAAATTTACAATTTAAAATGCCCAATTTTCTTCCGGTCTTCATCCACAACCTTTCCGGGTACGATTCTCACATCATTGTCAGCGAGTTGGGTTACGACGACAAAAAGATTCACGTAATCCCAATTTCAGAAGAGAAATATATCGCATTCTCTAAGGCGATAAGTGAAAAATTTTCAGTTAGGTTTTTAGATACCTTCAGGTTCATGGCTTCTTCCCTTTCCAAATTGGCGGATAACCTTCCTCACGAAAAATTTAAGCTTATCGGTGAGGTTTTCGGTGATCAATTAGATCTGGTTCGACGCTTGGGTGTGTACCCTCATGATTATACGGACAGTTGGACGAAACTGGACGAGACCTGTTTGCCACCAAAAGAAAAATTTTTCAATCGATTGACTGAAGACGGAATTTCTGACGAGAACTATGCGCACGCGTTGAAAGACTGGGAGACTTTTGCATGTAAGACTTTGGGTGACTATAGCGATGTATATCTCAAAACAGACGTTATACTTTTGGCTGATGTATTTGAAAACTTTCGAGACGTGTGTTTAGGAGCATATCTCGATCTCGATCCAGCGTGGTATTACACTGCTCCTGGATTGACGTTTGACGCTATGCTCAAACACACTGAAATCGAGCTCGAACTTTTGGTTGACTATGATATGATCTTGATGGTAGAGAAGGGTATACGTGGTGGGATAAGCCAATGCTCTAAACGATACAGCGTGGCAAATAATAAATATTTAGAAAAATTTGACTCTAATTCTGAGTCTTGCTTTATCATTTATTTGGATGCTAACAATCTCTATGGATCTCTAGATCCCTTCCATATAGCGGTTTTCGGTGGCTCTCTACCGAATAAATTCAAAATTTTGATGTGGAATCCATGCCCGACGATAATTCCATTGGGTACATTTTAGAAGTTGATTTGGAATACCCCCACGAGCTCCACTGCGAACACACTGATCTACCATTATGTCCTGAAAATAAGACTCCTCCGGGTAGTAAACATAAAAAACTACTTACGACTCCAGAAGATAATTCGAAATATGTAATTCACTACGTCAATCTTAAGCAGGCCCTTTCCCTGGGACTAAGACTCAAGACCATTTATCGCGTCATCCAATTTAATCAATCTTCATGGTTGAAATCGTATATTGAGTTAAATACAGAACGTAGAAAAACCGCTGATAATGAGTTTGAAAAAGACTTTTACAAACTCATGAATAATGCGGTATTTGGGAAAACAATGGAAAACGTGAGAAAAAGAATGCGTTTAGAGTTAACGTCTAACCAGAAAAGGTTGGATAAGTTAATTTCTAAGTCTACATTCCTGAATCGTACGATTTTCAACGAAAATTTGGTTACCGTCCACTTGAGAGATACAGTAATTAAGATGAATGAACCTATTTACATTGGGTTTTGTGTCTTAGATTTAAGTAAGACATTAATGTACGATTTCCACTATGAATTTATGAAACCAAAATATGGTGAAAAGGTAAATTTATGTTTTACCGACACGGACAGCTTTATTTATGAAATTAAGACTGAAGACTTTTACAAGGACATGCTGACCGACCTCGATACATACGACACTTCCAATTACCCTCGCGATCATCCTTGCTTTTGCGATAAAAACAAAAAGGTGATTGGGAAATTTAAAGATGAGTGTGACAGACAACCGATGACGCACTTTGTGGGATTGAGGAGCAAGCTTTATTCCTATAAAGTAAAGGAGCAAAAAGACAAGAAAAAGGCGAAGGGTATTGCTAAATCTGTGATCGAAAACAGCTTAACATTTGATTACTATGTAAAGTGTCTTATGGATATCTCTATACAGTTCAGAAAAATGAATGTAATTCGCAGTAAGAAACATGAAGTATTTTCCGTTGAAATAAATAAATTAGCGATGAGTTTATCTGATGATAAGCGCTACATATGCGAGGATGGCATAAATACCTTAGCTTTGGGAAACTGCAAAATTCCAAATTTTAAGAGAACTTGGGAAGAGGCTTTCGAATCTGACGATGAAACTTGAATAAATATTACAGTTTTAGGAAATATGCTCAGTTAGTGTTATGTCACTGAGGTGGAAACATCCCTTCACCTGTATTTGCGCCGGACCTAGCTGTTGTGGTAAGACAACGTTCGTTTTGAGATTTTTGCGTGATCTACCGCAGCTGTCAGATGGTAAGATCGAACGCGTAGTGTGGTGCTGTAGTCTCGGGAGCGAGTCTGATATAGAGGGTGTTGAATTTGAAAATTGTGTTCCTTCTTTTGAGAATCCAAGCAGAATTCCCACTCTATTCTTCATCGATGATTTGATGCACGAAGCGTACAATAGACAGGTCAGCAAATTATTCACGAAAGGTTCTCATCATTTTAATATCTCTGTGATTCTCATTACTCAGAACGTTTTTTATCAGAGTCCTCAAGCGAGAAATGTTTCTCTCAATGCTAAATATATCGTAGCGTTTTGTAATCCTCGCGACAAACTGCAATTCGGAAATTTGGCGAGACAGGTCTACCCGGAAAATTCTCGGGAGTTGACGAGGGTATATAAGGAAGCGACTTGTGAACCTTACGGTTGGACCTCTCACAAGAGACGAACGATCGTTTGCGATTCAGTACGCGTATATTCCCGGATGAGATTACCACCGTATATGCGCCATCACATCTGATCGATGATGAAAAGGCTGAGATCTAATAAATATTTGCTACACGTCTTGAAAAGCGCCAAGCCTAAATTGCGTAACGCGATTTTGAAAAACGTAGACGAAGAGGTTATCAAAGTCATGTGCGAGTGCTGCTTGAACACTTTGAACGGGAATCATAAAATAAGCTCTACCTTAAAGAAAAATCTAAGGAAGCATTGTAAAACGCTGAGAGCGCTCGGTGATAAGAAAGGGTCCTTGAAACAGAAGCGGACATTATTGATTCAGAAAGGCGGTTTCCTTCCAATACTCATTGGTTCTATTCTCAGCGGAATTATAGGCAGTCTGATAAACAAATGAGTCTCAAAAAGATGTTACTCATCGACCCCGAAGTTCTCGATAGAGAACGATCGAAAGCACGAATATCTAAATTAGACGAAGAAATGCACAAGGTCTTAAACAGGAAAGATCTGAGCGATGTAGATAAATGGCATCTATACAAACGTGCGTTGGATACTTATTTAAACGTTGCGGCAGAGAAGAAAAAGCCCATTAGTATCCCGATAGTGAAAGAAAAAAGAATGAGGAGACAGACGGTGAAGAGACCCCCCGGTAAGACCTTGGAATCTCTAACCAAGCACATAAAGTTAGATAGTGCAGCGTTAGATAAATTATGGGAAGGTATGATGGAGAGATTAAACCGCGCAGAGGCGTTAAGCGAAAAAATAACATCAAAGCGGGGAAGAAGCTTACCGCGTCGGGGATCTCGGGTTCGAAAACCAAAGACACCGTGGACCCCGATAAAGTAATTGAAAGTATTTACGGCGATCCTGCAAATCCTGCGGGTTTTTCCACTGCGGATAAATTGTGTAAAGCTTTGAATAAAAAGGTATCGAAAAGTAAAGTTCAAAACTAGTTAGATTTGCAGGACGCGTACACGTTGCATAGACCGCTACGAAAACGCTTTCAAAGAAACTTTTACGACGTGTCGTACATTGACGAAAGGTGGCAATGCGATTTGAACGATATGCGAAATTTGAAAAAATACAATAAGGGATATGTATATATTTTGACCGCAATCGATTTGCTCTCTAAATACGCGTGGGCAGTTCCGCTAAAAAGTAAAACTGGGGAAGACATTGTGGAGGCATTCAGGTTAATATTTAAGCAGAGCGGTAGAAAACCGTTAAAATTGCAAAGCGATAAGGGTACCGAATTTAAGAATAGAACATTTCAGGAATTTCTAACAAGGGAAAATATGAAGTTTTATTACACTCAGAATCCAGATGTTAAAGCTTCGGTTGTGGAAAGATTCATTAGAACGCTCAAGACTAAAATGTACAAATATTTCACCAAATATTCCACTTACGATTTTGTGACCGTCTTACCGAAACTTATGAAGGGATATAACGATGGCGTTCATTCTACCATCGGAATAGCTCCTTCCCGAGTAAACGACTCAAATGCATTCGAGGTGGGGAAAAGACTGGTCGAGACACGTCTCGGAGAGAGGAAAAAAAGAAAAAGCCGAGATTTACCGCGGGAGATTACGTAAGAATCAACAAAGAGAGAATGCCGTTCGTTAAACGATATACGTCGAACTATACGACCGAAGTTTTTAAAATTAAATCTATCGTTACGGGGAACATTGTTCCTACGTACGAGTTAGAAGATATGAACGGAGAGAGTATCGAGGGATACTTTTACGAACCAGAACTAAAGAGAACAATCGTATCCGAGGCTACCGAGTTTAAAATAGATAAAATATTGAGGCGTAGAGGAAAAGGTCGCAGTCTCGAATATTTCGTCAAGTGGAAAGGATATTCTGATTCCTTTAATTCTTGGATTAAGGCTTCGACGGTAAGACGTTTAAAATGAACTAGTTCTATCTCACCCTCCTTAGCGATAGCTCTCGCGAGTATTTTGAAGATAATACAATAGCTCATTTTTGGACGAAATTATCTCAACGAGTGAATTTAGGAAGCGGAGAATGGAGAGTGGGTTTGGCCGAATTTTCTCATCCAAGGATTCGTGATAACAGGATCCATAGGGAGGAAATGAATAGGAATAGACGACAGGTCAATATCGAAATGGATGATAGTACACCGATCACGATAGCTCCAGGGACTTATAAATCTATGAAACATATGCTAGACCCGTTACCTACTGAGAAAAGAAAACGCGCTTTGGATATATTGAAGGAACATAAGACTTGTCCTAAAGATAAAGTTCATATTGAGATTCCCGGTGATTTACCAGTTACGATCCATCCCGGAACTTACAACTCGTTAGAGGATATGTTACGATCGCTATCGGCTGATGAGAAAAGAAATTTGTTGAAATGTGATGAAAATGACTCGTATAAGTTATTGGATTTAGTCTTAGAATCAAAATCAATGATGAATGTTGAATTAAATGCAAGGATGTCTTTAGGAAAGAAGGTGATTAAGGAGATGAATAAATTAATAGGCGTCTATGTTGAAATTCCACCAGATTCATTGCTTATTGCACCTCCTGCGGAAAATACGAAACTTTGTTGCAATATATCATCAGTATGAATTCCCAGGATTTGAATGCTCGTTTTGACGATATTATTTTGCAACTCGTCTATTTTCTCTACAAATGCGCTGATATACCTGAAGATGTGAAAAATTTAGAAAAAATTGCTAATGTACGCATCGAAATACCAGAGAATTCACCGATTAGATCATCTCCTGGCACTTACGGGTCTGCTGATGAATTAATATCTTCGGTTTTAGAACCGAAGAAATCGGGTGAAATCGATTTCGGTGAAAGGATGATAAAAGCTATGGATAAACTCGTAAGTTTCCACGTCGAAATATTACCGAATGGCTTGGGTGTGGATTTTCCCCCAGGATCTAACAGGTCTCTGAAGAAATTTCTGCGAGTATTATATGACGTCCGTGAAAAAAAGGATTTTTTGGGTAGCGAAGCGAAAGTCGGTGTGAGAGAAATAATGGAGAAAATAAACTATGTCATATTTGAAAATCCAAATTATTCGATAGATATCAACAAAGGAGGAAAATTTAGGATAAAGCGGGACATCGCACGCAGTATTGACACGCGATATATTTTCGTTTATACGGATTTAATCAAGCCGCAATTGGCAGGTGATTCTCTCAGCAGATGTTTGCGAATTACCAGCGTAAACGAAGAAAGACACTATTTTTTCAATCCAGTTTACTACTTTCCCGTAGAGAAAAAAGAAATCGAGAACGTCGAAATACTACTCACAGGTAAAGACGGCAAACCATATCCTTTCTTCGGTGGAGCTACACCTTCTCTTTTAGTTTTACACATTATAAAATTGTTGCAATAACCAAAAAAGCAATCATTATTGTTCGAGATGTTAAAGGACGTGGATCGATATACGACGTATTACGTCAATCAATGCGGAGAAGAAATAGGTCCCATCGACCGCGCCAGTTATCATATGCAGAGAGGTAAAGGATTAGGAAGCTTTCTCGCGGGTCTTTTTCGTTTCGCTAAACCACTTATACAAAGCGGTCTTAAAGCGGTAGGTAAGGAGGCGGCCAGTACGGGGGTCGGAATTCTCTCGGATTTGGGAACGAGACCAATTAAGAAATAGTTGCGTAATCGATTGGGTGAGGCTGGAGCGAATTTGAAGAGAAAGGTGGAAGAAAAAATTTAAAAGATAAGTAGATCGGGTTTACGCATAAGTAAAAGACCAAAGTTAATAAAAAGGAACTTCAAACGCAAAAAACTTCATTCGAGGAGAAAGAGACGTCGCGTCAATACGGACATATTTTCTTCATAACCGAGATGGAACACATGCTATCCTCGCTCGACATATTTAGTCGGCCAGCTTTGCAAACGAATATTTTAGGCAAGCGCCTCATTCCGTACAAACCGATCTCTTCCTTAGACAATCAATCGACCATCGAATTTGTAGTGAAAGATTTGGGAGAATCGTACAAAAATTTGAACAGTTTTTATTTGCAAATCAGGGTGAAATTTGTCAAAGCTGATGGATCAGACTATGGGCCAGGGGACAAAAATCAACCCGGGATAGTGAATAATGTCTTGCATTCGATGATCGAGCAATGCAGCGTCTATTTAAGCGGAAAGCAAGCTACATCCTCGGAAGATAATTATCCTACTATCGTAGCTCTTTAGAAAATCTCCTTAATTATGGCGCGGATGCGGCGAAGACTCATTTGGCTTACGATGGGTGGTTGCTCGATAGCGGTGAGGATATCAACAAACAAGATGACGCAGATGTAGGATTTGTTACGAGAAAATCTAAATTTGCTAACAGTAGGGTCGTGGAATTCTACGTTTAATTGCATGTCGACGTATTTAACCAAGAGCCTCTTTTAATTAATGGGGTCGACGTAGGTGTTAAATTAACGGTCGCAAAACCGAGTTTCTACATCAAGGAGGATGCTGCGGGTACTTCCGTGCTAAAAATCCTCGATGCTACTTTATACGTCGAGCATAACGATATAAACCCCTCAATTTTGTTGGCTCATTCCAGAGCGTTGGAGCAAAGCAACGCGATATATCCTTTCAAGCGAGTGGAAGTTAAGACGTTCACCGTCCCTCGAGGAAATCAAACGATTTCTGTAGATAACGTCATAACAGGACAGCTTCGGATCAAAATAGTTTTCAGCATGGTCGATAACGATGCATACGTTAGAAGGAGGGACAAAAATCCGTTCTTTGGCTAGTTTCTTTCTCATCGTCAACGGTGAGCGAATGCCACCGCAAGGCATTTCCACAAATTTCACCAATCAAAAATGCTGGGCGCAAGCATACCGTTCTATGTTTTTGGTAATCGGCGTGCATAATGGTAATCAAATAACCTTGGACATGTTTGCACATAGATATTTCATTTTATCTTTTGATGAAACACCTGACGGTTCGGTTAACGAAGAATATGTCGGTTTGATGGATAGGGGTACCGTGAGAATCGAAGCTAGCTTCGAAAACCCGCTCGAAAAAACCATAACGTGCATCGTTTACGCGGAATACGACGCCTCTTTGGAAATAGATAAAAGTCGAAACATCATCACGAATTTTGCATAAGCGATGAACACGTTAGATATATACAACTTACTTAGTCGCGATCTACGCACGAGAAAAGTGTTTCGTGGGGTGTTTCCTTCAGATAGTTTACCCTCACCCTCGCCTGGAATCTACGTGATAAATTTAGACGCTTCTACTCGACCGGGAAGCCATTGGATCGCGGTGCACATTTTAAATAAGCAAAAGGCAGAATACTTCGACCATTCGATATCAAAATTTCTAGAACCGTTCTCTCTCACTCGAAATTCAGTTCAAATTCAGAGCTTTCGTTCGGACGTTTGCGGGGAATTCTGTTGTCTCTATGCACTCTACAAGTCCACTGGTAAAACCCTCACCCAATACCTCAACCTATTTTCCCTCCCACAATTCAACGACTGCCGAGTCGCTCAACTCTTTTACCTAGAGATTGGGAGCACCAGGAAAGGAAGACGTTGCCATCCTCGGTCGCAGAGTTGCTGTTCGAGAATAAATAGCACCGCTGCCCGCGATAGTCATCATTCGAGATTCTGACTCGAAACTGTCAAGATGCGGCTCATCATCGACTTCGAGTGGGGCTCGGACCAAAGAATGAAAGAATTGGCTGCGGTGGAGGTGGATTCCGAGAGAGTCTTTTGGTGCAGCTTCCAAAGTCCGAACAAATGGATCGGTGGAGGCAGAAAGGTAAAATCGAGCAACGTTCTCCTGTGTAACGAGTTATCGTTCGCAAACGGATTCATTCCCTACACCGAGCTGCTCTCCTGCCTGGAAACTATCATCAAGGACGCCGCCGCCCTCTACGTCTTCGACGAGGAAAATGTAGCTTTCTCTCTGACCTCACCGGACGCAGTTTCATAAGCATGAGGAAAGATTTAGATTGCCCTTCACCAGATGACCTTTCCTTCCCCTCCATTTCCTGCTTTAATCCGTGCCACCGCTTACGCAAAAGTGATTGTGCATTAAGAAATGCGTACTACTTATCTCATTGGCTGAAATTCTTAACCTTGAAGGTCGACGTAGAGCCCTGTTTGACCAATGCCGAATGTTCCACCTCCTAAATCCCTTCCGCCTCCTTTTAAAGCATATATCCAGGCATTCAATCTAGTTTTCATCAGTTGTCATGTAGAAACCAGCAAGTGCAGAGTCCCCCGTCCTTCCTAAACGCAGACGGGTAACTTCACGGCCACCACCATCCGGTCTGGAAACTGCAACCCCCGAGAAGCGACCCTCACCTCCATCAAGTCTGCAAACATCACCCACCTTAAAATCTAACAGACAGCCGAAAACTGTGCAGAAGATGAAGAAAGTGGGTGATGTTACCCAGTTGCTACTAGAAACTGTTTTTCTTGAACTCTGCTAAAACAAGAATTGTCAGCATCGGTTTCGATCCCGAGAGATTCTGTGAAGTGATCGTACAGTTAACTCAAGTGGACAAGGGATCGGTTGAACTAAACTATACCGATTGGTGTGAATTTGTGTCAAGAGAAATTAATATCTGATTATTTTAATTTGGTACAAAAAATATTCCGCTCAAATCTCCCGTGAGTTTAGTGAATTATTTTGGAAAAAACATGTGCTCATTAAAGGTAATCAATGCTCGGTGACCTTGAATGCTGAGGAATGGAATAATTTGTTACTATGTGTGAAATGTATAACACTGGCTTTTGACAATCTAGACAACGAACGGATAAACGTAGACTATTTTTACGAACAGTTTATTGAAGTGGCAGGTGTAATCGGTATCGAAAACGTCGATAACATGGAAAAGCCTGAGGGGAGCAAACTCGACTACGAACGTTTGAGACTTGAAATTCCCTTACATTGCTCGCTATCTGATAAAATTATCGGATGAATGTGAAAGAGGTGACAGTCACTGGCATCGGGCTAAAACCGTGTAAACTGCTCATCTCTGTGTATATGTGGTCGATTCGGTCCCTGGCGTTGGGTTTAATTACCGCGCAAACCGTGAGTGTGAATTATGGAGTCGGTCCCTGGCGATGGAAGTAAAACTCCCGTAAACCGTATTCCATTAAAAGTCCTCCGATTGAGTAAATGTATTGTGGATCTCAATAGCGGTAATGAATTCGTTGTCATAGAACTCGCCATTTGCGACACCGATCGCAATTGCTTTCAATCGTAGGTTTTTGACTGCCCAAAGTATTTGTCACTAAAACGAGAAAACACTTGGTTAGCTCATAATCATCACAGAATTGCTTTAGATGATGGGGAAGTTCATCATGAGGATTTCCAAAGAGTTTTAAACAAATATATTTCAAACTATAATTTAATCTTTCTAAAGGGATTACAAAAAGTTAAATTCCTTTCCTCACTTTTGGGAGACCGAGTCATCGATCTACAAGTTTTCGGATTTCCCTCGATTAAACAACTAACATCAATGGTGGATATTGCATGTTACCTCAACATAAAAATGGTGAAGTAATTTGTGCAACGAACAATTGTGAATCACTAACGAAATGGTTTCAGAGCAATGTTAATTTAGATAGGGACCATGGTAGATTTATAACGTTTAACGATTTTCCCAAAAAAGGATATTTTTAAATATTACCAAAATGGCTAATATTGGATTTATTTTTACTGGTTATGAGGACGTCACCGTATGCTGTAAATGTGGTGTGAGCATATATTCATGGGAAAAAGGTGATGATCCTAAAGAAGAGCACGACAAATTTTCGAGAGGGTGTCCATTATTTAAAAGAACAGAATGTGATTTAAAATTGTAAACAAATGTCAATAAATACTTGAGTTAACCTATACCTATGTTTTTTTTATATCATCCCTTGAATGTTACACCTTTCCGTGTTAATATACACAAAAGCAAGTCGACATATTTCGAGTAAAACCTGAAAAAAATTGTCCAAACAGGGATTTGAACCCTGAACCTTTGAATCTCAGTGTCACAGCTCTACCCACTGAACTATTCGGACATCAATATAAAAAAGGTGCTCTTTTAGTATTTCAGTCGTTAAATATCTTGATTACACGTGTTCCGACTGCATAATAGGTTGACCTTGACCTTTAGCTTGGCCTTGACCAGTGCCAGAACCGCTAAGGTGAGCTGTGACCTCGAGTAGCCGTATCCTTACTGCGCAATACAGTATCCTTGGAGTTTTGTCATAGCCTTGAGTTGACCAGGTGTGCTGCGGCATTGAGTACACGTGCCGTTACTGCGCAATACAGTGTTCTTGGAGTTTTGCCATTGCCTTGAGTTGACCAGGTGTGCTGCGGCCTTCAAGTCGGAGGACGGAAGTTGTTTGCAGGTGCCCTTGAGTATACGTGTTCTGACTGCATAATAGGGTGACCTTGACCTTTAGCTTGGCCTTGACCATAGCCAGAACCGCTAAAATCACCCTACTCACTACTCTTCAAGCGATTAAGTGATCAATGGCCAACAATTGACGTGACACAATTTGAGGTTGGAGTTTCAGATGAAATTGTAGCACAATCTGTGCATACCTCTCGTGACCAAGTATTACAGTTCTGTTTGAATTCTCTGCAACAAAGGCAGTGTAGGGATGACTACAAGGAACCGCATGAGCTCACTATAATATTTCTTGGGGGAATACACCTCGTAACACGCCCTTCCGCTACCCAGGTGCCTTCCATCACGCCAGATGGATGTCGAAAACAATATAATGCTTAAAAATATTCATGTTTCGAAAACTAATCCATCTGAAACATGCAGAAGAACGAGCACTACGAGACATTTGCTTGTTTATAGTAAACTTGTACTTTGCGGCTTGGTTCAGGTGTCCAAACGCATTGGAAGCACCATTTAATGACTTCATGTTTCTTAAAGCATTGGCAGAATATCCAGACACTCACGTTTTCCAGGTGGCTTTACACAAGTTTTGTAGGCATTTGTGGTACTTGGCTCCTGAGATAGTAGCAATTTCTTTGTTTGATTCACGCGTGCCCAAGGAAACAAAAATGAAAATGGTCCAAGCAATGAGGTCTGCTAATCACACAGAGAACAGTAGTACCAAGAAATATGTCCTGAGTGAGAAGAATGTGAAGGATGTAGTGTCGCAAGGCTTAAGTCAATTTTTTACCTCCCCAACCATGAATTTCTTTTCGAGATTTGAAGTTTAATCTCAGTTGTTGAACATGGATCCTAATAACTGGGAAGCAAACACACACTACAAGCAAGCTTTCCAAGTCTTCTCAAAGTTACTAGTAACCAATGATGTGGCAGAGCGTGGTGTAAAATTAATACAGGAATACAACAACATCTTGACAGAAGCAGTTCCTGTTACAGGTGGTAAATGACTACCGTTCCAAGTACCCTGGCAGCACGAAAAAGACCCCGAGGAACCCTACATAACTTTAGTGTAAACATTACGAAGTTAATTGTAAATTTAATTTGAATGATGTAGCGTACAGTGCACTGTGTAGATTATCGGATTTTAATGTTTCTAATCACACTATTTAGATTATTAATGTGTTGTGTAATTATACTTGTGAAATAAAGTCAGTATTATAATAAAAATTTCAATGTCTTTGGGGCACCAGTTAAACTCATCCAGTTGGGCTAAATTTTGATAGACTTTAGTTTCATCATAAATGGAACCATTCTAGGGGGTGCGTCTAAATGGGTGCCTAAATAAGGGCCACCCTAATATATATATATATATATATATATATATATATATATATATATATATATAGTTTTCATAAAACTTTCCAAAAAAGTCACCTTAAATGTCTCCGTAAACTTCTCCACAATTGTCTCCGCAAACCTCTCCATAAAACCCTCCATAAATGTCTTCATAAAACTCTCCATATAAGTCTCCATAAATGTCTACATAAAACTATTCATAAATGTCTACATAAATATCTCCATAAATGTCTGCATAAAATTCTCCATAAATGTCTCCGTAAAACTCCTCAAAAACCACTCCATAAAATTATCAATAAATAAATAAATAAATATATATATATATAGTCTTCAAAAACCTCTCCACAAATATCTCCCTAAATGTCTTCATAAATCTCTCCATAAATATCTCTATACATGTGTTTGTATATACATATATCGAGGTAAAACAATCCTCTCTATAAATGTCTCCATAAATGTCTCCATAAATGTCTCCATGAATGCCTCCATAATACTCTTCAAAAAACTCTCCATAAAACTCTATAAATGTCTCCATATTCCTCTCCATAAAGCTCTCCATATCATTCTGCACATAACTCTGCACAAATGTCTCCATTAAACTCTACATAAATGTTTCCATAAAATTATACATAAATGGTTCCATAAACCTCTCCATAAAATTCTCCATTAAACTCTCTGTAAATGTCGCTATAAATGTCTCCGTAATGCCTCCATAATACACTTCAAAAAACCGGCCCTGCATATAGCAAATGTTCACAATAAAAAATCTATGCATTCCGCAAGTTGTTGGAATTTTGAGAGAAACGCTGGCACAACTTGAGAAATGTCGCTCTGACATTGTATTTAATGAAATTTGAAAAGATGTTAGAAAAATTGACATTGATATGAATGAGAATAATTTTGAAACGAGAAAAAAGTCTGCTATGACCGGTAATCGAACCCGGGTCTTCCACTTGCCGGGCGGATATTCTACCACTGAACTATCCTAGCGGATCAATTTTCTCGTTTCTTAACGTTCATTATTCCCAGCATTACAGCTTATGCCTGTCTGCATAGGATATTTAGATCGCTTTATTCCATCAATTGATATGAATGTTGAGCCAGTATTTTCTAGAAAAAAATGCATTCATCTACAACAAAAAATCAAATTCTGCTCCCGATGAACTTCTAACCGATCTAAAGACACGATTTAGTTCTTTTACTGCATACTAGATGATGCAGCAGTTGTGTCTATTGAAGAAATACATACGGAATTACATGGTCACAATAATTTATTCAATTTATATACGATGTAAATAGTATAAAAACATCTAAAGAGTAGTTTTTGAAAAATTGCCTGGCTCTGCAAGCAGTATTGACTAATTCAAAGGATAACAACGAGACCGATTTGGGTGGTTTATAAATGTATGAGGAACTGACATCATTGTCTGTTTTTAATAAAACCTGATTCAACGCCATTAGAAGTGTTGCAATTCATTTTACAAAATGGATTTGCTTCCAATGTTGCGATTGTGATACGTATTATGTTAACTCTCCCAATAACTGTAGCTTCAAGTGAAAGGAGTTTCTCCAAATTAAAACTTATTAAAACCACTTGAGATCAACGATGTCTTAAGAGCGGTTGGGTGGACTTGCAATTATCTCGATAGAGCATGATGTTAAAAAAATTGAAGATCTACTACATGATGTTAAAAAAATTGAAGATCTACTACATGATGTTAAAAAAAATTGAAGATCTACTTCATGATGTTAAAAAAAATTGAAGATCTACTACATGATGTTAAAAAAATTGAAGATCTACTACATGATGTTAAAAAAATTGAAGATCTACTACATGATGTTAAAAAAAATTGAAGATCTACTACATGATGTTAAAAAAATTGAAGATCTACTACATGATGTTAAAAAAATTGAAGATCTACTACATGATGTTAAAAAAATTGAAGATCTACTACATGATGTTAAAAAAAATTGAAGATCTACTACATGATGTTAAAAAAATTGAAGATCTACTACATGATGTTAAAAAAATTGAAGATCTACTACATGATGTTAAAAAAAATTGAAGATCTACTACATGATGTTAAAAAAATTGAAGATCTACTACATGATGTTAAAAAAAATTGAAGATCTACTACATGATGTTAAAAAAATTGAAGATCTACTACATGATGTTAAAAAAAATTGAAGATCTACTACATGATTTTGCCCATTCAAAAGCTCGGAAACAAACTTTTGGTAAAAAAATGTGTACAATTACATTTGTTTCTCAGTAAATATAGGCTATGTTTTTAATACTTTTATTTTCGAAATTTTTGTGAAATTCCATATTTATTTTTCTGTAAATATACGGCGTTTTTTATTTTATTTTTAATTTATTCATAAACAAAATGAAAGCAACATAAGGATATATACATCTTATGAAAATACTAAACAATTAATTTTTAATTCATGTGCAATACGGAATTTATGTATCCATGGGTCGCCAAAATTGAACTCTCCTTGTGGCGCCAAAATGTCTTGGGGTAAAGATAGTGCTCTATATAGTACAAATTGCCATTATTACATACCATATCTGATCCTCAATGGCCATGTTGGCCGCTTTCTTGAAGGCAGAAACTCTAGAGACCATTTGAATTCCATGGTCGCGAAGCGGTGTTGTCAAGTCATAATCACTTCGATATATAGGTGAAACGCGGTTTTATTAAAAAAATACTGTAGGCACACCAATAAAAAGCTATTTTGGTGCAGTTTTTCACAGGGAATACGAATAATTAATAAAAAAAATACTAATCTTAATCGATTATACTGAAATAAAATTGGGGCAGTCATCATTGACCTGAAATCATACCTTCCACTGTACTAGTCTTTGCCTTCCTCTGAGAGGGTTGCCTTCGAGCCGAGTCTTCGCGAGCGAAGGGTCGAAACCCTCACTACTATTATCTATTGTGCTTCAAAAAACTGGGGATAGTCCCCCCCTCTAGGTAGGTATATTTTGATTTCAGCCCCCACACAGAAGGGCTTAAGCCATTGCAAATTTTACCTATTGTTTTAATCAAATATTGTTCCATAAGGATAGAACAAAAATCGATACAAAGGAGAAATCTTTTGAATTAAAAAAATATTTCCATTGATGAAATATTCTCTGAAAAATTAATGTCTTTCAAAGTGAGATGAAATGTTTGCAGAATGCAAGCACCAACTACTAGTAGCCTATATATGAGGCGCCTAGAATCAAAACCCGCCAAATCCATTTTTTATAGAAATTGAGTTAGACACGTAAGTAAGATGACGCTCAACTCGTGTGGATGTGGCGGGCATTGAACCTGAGTCTCTACTTCGACCTCATTTTATACATAGATGTTACAAGTTTTGAAGCAAAATACCACTTTTATCGAATTCCTCGTTATAAGAACCATAGGTAAAAGTGTCTTACTCAATTCTTATAAAAAATAGATTTGGCGGGTTTTTATTCTAGGCTCCTCATATGTAAGCAGCAGCTATTTATAACGATGATTGGAGGATACTAATGTTTTGGCACTTCCAGATGAGCTGGGACTTAAAATTTGGTACGATTCTAGGATTCTGGTAACAACCAAACAGAAAAATACGAATTTGAGAAAATTCATATTTTAAGGGGCTGTTCTGGTCCCATTTTTGCCACATAAGAAAAGCACGTAAATAGATGCAGAGGTTTATATATTTCTTTTTATGCTTTGATTTGGCATTTCCAGATAAGCTAAAGACTTGATAATTTTATACGGGTAGGACTATGTGCATAACGAACGAAAACAATCAAATATCTTTTTTTAAATTGGCAATGCGGCCGCTAAAAATTCGTAAATGTTTAAACTATTATTTAAAGTTTATATATTTCTCAGTGTGCTACGAAGCTGAAATTTTATGTAAATGTAGAATTCGTAAAATAACCGAATAGTGAGTATAGAAATTCTGATATATTACTAATTTTTCTGAAAATAAAAGTTTAAACAAATAGATATATGTTTAGGTACTAGGGGACAAACTAGGGAGCTGAAATTTGTCAGCTATTTAGCGCTTAGTGCATTAGCACACATTAACATTTGAAAATATTCATTAATTTGTTATTGCTATCGTTAAAATTTTTAAAATGTAAACAAATATTATTACACTTATATATGTGCTACAATATTAAAATTTGCCAGAAATGTGTAGCATTAGTACTAAACAATGAAAAAATGTAATATTCTTAATATTACAAATTTTAGGGATTGTTTTTAGTCCAGTTTTGTTCAATAAGGAAAGAACGTTAAACGGTGCAGGGGTGCGAACTTTTATTTTTGAAATACTTCTAAATCTTACTGTGTTACCTTTGATATGGGCTGAAATGCTTGCAAAATGCAAGCACATTTTACTAGTAATTAAAAACATTTTTGTATAGCTCCTCAAGTCTTCGTAGAGAGAGTAGAATTGATCGTTTAGTAAGCTTTGATTGAGTATTCAATGAAAACAAAACTGATATCTTTTTCATTATTTTCGATTTCTGAAGAGCAAAGCACGGACAACAGCTGTCTCTTCGAAGTCCATAGTGGAACTGAGATCATTGCGTAGAAACGATAGTCGCTCTCGTGCGCGGGCTCGTGCAAAAACATCGCTGCTAGCTTTAGTCGAGGCGACTTGTCGCGGGGAGTTCAAGTCTCCCGTGCGCGGCTAGACTTAGACGCGTCCAGCACGCGTGCCTTCGCATTCCCGACACTATTCGCTCTCTCTTCCATCCATCGTTCCCTCTTCCGCACGCTCGGTCGAGGGGCGTGCCTTGTAAGCGTGCTTCCACACTTCATACAGGCACACGGTCGAATGAAAACGATAGCACAGCACGAGGGGCATGCACAGCCGCGTGATCAAGGTCCACGCCCACACGCCGTAAAACTCCATGAGAGCAGGGTGCAATTCCGCTCTATTGTTCTTGAGCCTGTTGAGAGCCCACAGCGCCACGTTTCCCACCAGCAAGAAGGACACCACCTGTCTTCCCGGCTTGCGCCTCAGCTGAGACGGCGTCGCGCACCGTCGGCGCCATGCGTCCAGAAGGGCGAGGGTGAGGCAGGTGCTCTGCGTGGCAGCAGCCACCGGGACCAGCGCCAGAAGAAGGGCCGCGGGGGAATCGGGAACCAATAGCCACGATCCGAGGCCCTGGAACAGGCAATAGAGATGGACGCCCGCCTGCGTCACCAAGAGTAAGATGTGCTCTAGCTCGAGGCGGCGGCCCCTCTGAAAGCGGAGGTGTCGCACCCTGGCGATGAAGGCGGTGGCTGCAACGGCGGAAGCAGCGTAGAGGGCGAGCTCCCAGGCTCGCGCCGGAAGTGCGGCCGCGGGCAAGAGGGCTGGTTGAGCGGAGAGAGCGAGCGAGGTGAGGAGGAAGGTGAGTGTGAGGACGAGTAGAAGGACTCCGGCAAAAAGACCGCGGTAGGAGGAGGCGCAATCCACTGAGAATCGGCTTCCCGCCCGCCCCGCTCGTCGAATGATCACGCTCACTCCGCTCTCTTCGGGGCGCGGTCGGCGCGGCTCCTGTGGTGTGGAGGGCCCGCAGTCGGACCACATGACGGCGAGGATGACGGCGCAGAGGAGGCTGTACTCAACGGTGAACGGGAAGAGAAACGGAGAGGCGTCTTCGATAACTGAGAACATTATGTCGGTTCTGCGGCAGCTGGAGGGGACGTGAAACGAACTGATCACCGCAGCTACCGGAATATAGGCAAGAAAATCTGTTAAAGTTGGAACATCAAGGAACAGAACTATATTCCCGCCTTTGGCAGGTTAAATTAATTATACAATCAACGGATGCAGGCTTGACGTGGTGGAATTCCATATTCAGGAAAAAAGAATGTAGTACAGGTTTCCCTCTCTTTATGCGGATTCGCTTTATTCGAATTCGCTATTATGCGGCAAACGTATTGCTACCAGAATTTCTTTTTATGCGTCTTTGATTCGCTCTTATTTGGCCAATGCAATACAAATGAAAGAAAGTTCTCCACTACACCACAAAACGACCATTCAGTCTCTCATTGTCTCTTATGCTGTGCGTATTAGTACTGCAGTAAAAGAGATGAGAGTGTAGAGGTTATTGTAGAGTGGAGATGAGACCTAGATTTCTTGTGATACTGTTTGAGCACACTTGAGAAATCTTGTCTCCTTGCCCGCGGAATTTGCGTTGGGCCAAGACAACACTTTATACCTCCACTATTATGTCACCCACAACAGCCACCATTTGCGCTCATTTGCTTCCTTTTATTGGCAAGTATAATTTATAGTGTTAATTGTTCTAACTTTGTATTTAGCACATAAGAAGTTGCTTTGGAGCGAAAGAAGAGCGTCTTGGAGGGGAGCTAGGATTGCTTGTGGAACGTATTTCTATCTTTTACATGTAAATATGGGTTCTGTTTATACGAATTCGCTCTATGAGTCACTTTTCTGGAACGCAAACCCTGCATAAAGAGAGGGAAACCTGTACTTTGTAATGCATCCGCTTTAATAACTCACATAACTTAATCTCTGAACTACTTAGACCTTTCTATCCGACACCTCAACAATAACCTAAAATTCTCCATCTTCCGCTAACCCACATATACCAACCACACACTGCATGCTCCTTCCAGACACCACACTTTTCAAAAAACAAGGCGCTTTCCACTCTATGATACACCGCCTTACACATATCCCTCTTTCTCCTTACTCCTACCAAAAATAACTCAACACTAATAAACATATCGCGCTTGCAAACGGCTATTCCCTTTCCTTAATAGACACAATCCTTTAAAAAAAAAGAAATTGGCCCCCAACAAAATCTTTTCCCCTTCTCCGGAGACCGAAACCAAAGCCAGTTGGTTTCGTCTTCTTTATACAGAATCCCTCAAAATCGCGAATCTTCTCCCTAAAAACAAACCAAGACCCGCTTTCTATGGAACCTCCAGTTTAGGCCATTTTCTTTCAAATGGCAAAGATAGCATTGAAAATTTCGATTAAAGAGGCATTTATAAACTGAGTTCCAATGATTGCGACAAATTTTACATTGGAAAAACGGGAAGAAATTTTTAGACTCGTTGCAAGGAACATTAATAATGCCATATTTCCAACTCCCAAAAATCCCATTTCGTAAAACACCTCATCGACCACAAGCATTCTACCCTTGTCCCACCATATTACATTTCGAAACTAAAAGCTGGAGACTCAGCCTACTCGAACAATAGGGAAACCTCTACCACGTGAAGACCAACCCGAACGACATCATTAACGAACACCTCTTCCCAACCCATTCTCCCCTGCTTTCCTCTGTTTTTCCCTTGCTAAACAATCGCCCTAACCTTCCTCTTCCCCCTCCCCCCGCACCCTCCCAAACTACTGCTTAAGAGTCCCCCTTCCTTTCCTCCCATATGTTATCTCCACACTTCCCTCTCCCTTCGTCCATTTCCCTATACATACGTTGTAGTGTTCTTATTCTTGACCTGAAGATGACTATGTGTTAGTCTAAACCGGTGGTCCGTTCTGTGGGTTCTTTAAAAAGTACTACATTCATTTTTCCTAAATTAATTATGTTATTTAAATGTGTGTCTTTTTGTTCTGTCTTATAACAGGTTCTACCAATAATAGTTTTTGTCAAAAGTCCATACATCTACATCTACATGTTACCCCAAAATTGACCTAATTGGTGGGAGGCAGGGGGTGCAATTCGCCAAAACCTACCTAAAGAATGTCTATCAAAGATTGAAGTTTTCTACTGTGATCTCGTATTGTCTTCGAAAATAACGAGCCTAGATAACGCTCCGTCCTACAATCGATCTCACGTATCTTATCGCCATGGTCGTTTCTGCCTATATACGTAGATGCTTCAATTATTCCTACAACCTCCTCTTTTAGACATTCCAACCTATATTTCTCCAGAAGCCTCAACCTTGAGTTCAATATACGGTCCTCCAGTGGTACCCAGCTCAAATCACTCAATAATGAGGTGACGCTTTCCTTATGTTCGTACATCGAGGCGATTAATCTCTTGGACCCTAATTAATGCGAAAGAAACTACGATTCAAATTACATTCCTTACGTTAGAAAAACCTTTACTTACTTTCAAAATAAAAGAAAATATTATAGTGAAAAGCAAAAAAACTGCTTTCTAAAATCAACATTTATTACCCTCAAATGCATAATGTCCATTTCTATGGAATGATTGGAGAAACAAAAGGTATGCGAATTTCCTTAGATACATGTCCTCCAAACAAATGACCACCTTCCCTTCATACAGACTTTCACATTTCTCATTTATCTCTTTGCTGCATATTCGTAATTGCTATAAAATTCTTAGTTGATTGATACTAATGTCGGCTGTTTCCTTAGGATTTCTTACGCCTCCCCCTTCCCCTCCTTCTAACCACCCCTCTTTTTTCACCTTTTTACTGGATATTCCTCCCCCTCCTTCAGTCACCCCCCTCCATTACCCGTAAGCGAACATTAAGACTGTGGACATATATAAGTGTGGAAATATAGCCTGTGGACATAAAAGACTGTACATTCCATTTTCAGTAGTGGTAAAATTAAAACATTTTTGACAGCCGGCGGATCAAATTTTTTTGACGTAGATGAACTTCTAATGTAATTCGGAAGGCCACTCACGTTCAGAAAACACGAGAAGTAAATGACAAATAAATTTCGGGTTATTCGTCGATTTGCTTAAAATCACGTTGAAATCGAGTGATATGTTCGAAAGCCAACAATGCAGGTTGCCATAGAGAACTCACATAAAATGGCGATAAAACCACCTACAATCAGAATATAAACGTAATTTTCCAGAAATTTCGAGTTCAAAGCAAAATTCTACCATATGAATAAGAAATTTCATTTAATTTCCCGTAGGATGGTATAAACTTTCCGTCGAGATATCAATTTTATCATCTTTTAAAATGATAATGATAAAAGTCCTGTACTCTGAATTCGATGCATTCACATGCTACTTAAAAGGAAAATAAAAACAATTATTTTTCACCCAGCAAATTCCGATGTTAAAAATAATGCATTCAGCTAGTTTAAGCAGCAGGATTGTTTATGTAAATTTTGTACTTATAGGTGATTGCGAAGTATGACTTTATTCGAAACAAACACACACTTCAAAATATTTATGTAAAGTTACGTGAACAATTTTAAAGCAATCAAGGGTACATTTTACCTGGCGTCATGTTTGGACACGGTGTACTCTTAGAGTCCAACGTGCCTACAGGTATCATGGGCTATAGAGTAGATACCGGTAGAGTCCACGCTGCCTCATACACCGGCCCTGCCGCTCAGCAGCCCCCACTCAAATACTAAACACACTTGAACTCTGAGCGTCACCGCTCAGCCGCTCACTACTCAACGCTCAATGTCAGTCTGGCCGTGCAAAACTGGAATCATTGATTTAACTATTATGGCTCCCGCCGATCAACAGTCTGTCCATAACCTGGATCAGATCTACCTGTTTTCTGGAGATCTAATAGGAAAGCATGGGTTACGTGCAGTACCGTATCTAGGGCGGGGCAAGCGGGGCATCTGTCCCGGGTGCAACTGAAGAAGGGGCGCAAAAATTGTTAATAGTTAGTCGTGCGAGGTTGCATGGCACAAGGACAAGAGCGATTTCACACAGACATTACGCATAGCAGAAATTATAAATTTCTATGATGTTATTGATGAATTTGTTGCATTAAAATCACGTAGAATAGCTCTTCAATATTAAAATGTTTTTATATTTTCTGTATTTAAAATTATGTTATGTATGTAATTATACTTACAATTATGTATTTAAATAATGTAAATTTATAGTGAGAAATTATATCTTTTATAGTATATTTTTATTTATTAATTGTTTACCCAAAATCCATATATTAAAAAATTGGTATTAGAGAATTTTTTATGGAGGGGTGCTAAACTATCTAGTTACGGCGCTGGATACGTGTAAACTGTTCGATGATTGGTTTGCCAACTGCTTCATCCAGAAAGTTAAGAAGTAACTGATGCATAGGAATTTACCTTTTAAAAGTGCTTCTAGTCTTGAACAACGCTCCGGGACATACAGTCTCTCTTGCCATTTGGATGTCGAAGTGATATTCCTGCCTCCAAACACAACTCCATTCTTACAACCTATGGGCTAAGGGATCACTGCGATTTTCAAATCGTTTTATATCCTTGGAATTTTCTACTATATTTTAGAGAAAATAGGTACCAATTCTTTATTTTAGCTCCGCAAATGTTGCCATTAATTCAACACTCGAAGAGCCATTGGTGTCATAAGAGAATCTTGAGATAAGGTTACGGAATTAACGATGAATACTTGCTGTCAGATACTTTGGCCCGAAGCTGCTAATTTCAAAAGCTGTCCCAGCGTTTGCAGGGAAGTTGACAGTATCATCAAAATAGCAAAATATATAGGTGGGGGAAGGTTTTTAAAATCTTAAAGAAGAAGTGGAAGGTTTACTAAACTTCCAGCAAAGACCAATTCGATTTTGCGATTTCCGATTTTACATTTCTCTCGAATTTACGCCTTTTTCTTGAAATATTTCTACAAATTTTGTTTGAACACATTTTTGTTATGACCAATAATTTACGAGATGTGACGGAAATTTCATTTTCTGTCACTAGAAAAAAGACATTCCTGATGAGGTTATGTGAACCATGTAGTTGTATCAATTTCTTATTTTCTTGGACCTAAAATCTACAGAATTCCATGGACATCCGCCTAGTACTTTCAAAATAAGTAAAAGTGGAGACTAAGGCGCAATTGATGTTAAATAGAATTAACTCCTTGACCGTAAAATTCAAAATTAGAGTCACACAATGAAAAAGGGGGGGAAAGCAGGAAAAGGCAAAAGACAATAAAAATTATAAACTTACAGGTTTAGGGGTTGTTACTCCACGCCAGGGACCTGATGTCACCTACACATTCACTCACTCAATCGCACAAGCACTAATCCTAAGGTGGAAAGGAAACGGGACCGGGTTTGCGAGGAATTACTCTGCGCCAGGGACAAAAAAAATCACACCGTTGCTAGAAGGTTTGTGAGACAGTACGACCGCGACAGGGACCTACTAAGCAACCACAAACACGTACACGCCAAGAGGTAAAGGAAAAAAAGAGGAAAAGGAACGGGAAATAATAATAATTTCGAGAGCAATGCTCTCATCATCAGTAGCTGATGCGTGATGAGGGGTGGGAGTGTTGTTGGCGGTATATATATGTTTATGTGCTGAAGTGAAAGGGAGGGAAAGAGGTTCAGCCGCTACAACATACAGAGGGGAAAGGAGGATCGGGCCACGGTCGTTATTCATGTCGGAATTTTTGTTTCTGTTTATGTGTATGCTTTCGTATGCGTCTAGTTTGTATTGGCTGGTTACAGATTTTACAAGAGTTAGGTTTTCGATCGTGATTGGATAGTGGTGTTCTTGGATATGTGTTGCTACACTAGAGTTATTTAGTCTGTTGTGTTTAAAATCAGCTATGTGTCCTTTGATGCGTGTTTCTATCTTACGTTTTGTTTGTCCAATATATATTTTGTCGCATCCTCCACAATATTTTGTAAATGCCGGATTTGTGTAAGGAAGGAATTGTGTATTTTGGGTTGTGTAATAAGTTGGAGAGTTTATTGTCGTTAACAAATACTGTCTTATAATTGAATTTTGAGAAGATGTTTTGTAGTTTGTTGGTGAGCCCAGGAGCGAAGGGGATTTTAATGTATTGTGTGTCTGTGGGGGAAGTGTCAGTTAGTGTTGTGTGCGTTTTTACATGGAGCCTATGTTTTTGTTTACACAGGATGTTTTCGATCATTTCGGAGTCGTATCCGTTGGTTTTTGCACAGTTCTTAATGTGTGTGAGTTCTTGACGGTAATCAGATGGGGAGAGAGGCACGCGAATAAGCCTATTGATCATGGAATGAAAAGGGGCCAATTTATGTGAGATGGGATAATTGGAATTAGATGGGATATATCTATCAGTGTATGTTGGTTTTCGGTAAATATTGAATTTTAACTTGTTGTTCTATCTTGTTAATAATAAGTCTAAGAAGGGTAGTTTGTTTTCTTTTCTTTTTCGAGTGTGAATTTAATCGAGTCATATTGGTCGTTTAGTTCTTGAATGAAGTTAGTGATGTTATATTTTGATGTGTCAAAAACCGCGAATATGTCGTCAACGTATCTAAACCAAGTTTTAGGGAAGTATGTGAATGTGGTTTTGCAGTGTTTTTCAAAATTAATCATGAATAAATTTGGAAGGAATGTTGACAGAGAATTTCCCATTGTTGTGCCCTGGTTTTGCTGGTATATGTTATTGTTTATTTGGAAGAAATTTTGTTTCATGCAAAGGCTTGTTAATAGGGCGTATTCATCAACTGGTTTTTGTGGTAAGTTTGGTTCTTTGAGGCAGGATTCAAGGAAATTTAGTGCTGCACAATATCGAACGAAACTAGAATTTCAGTGTTTTGAGTGTTAAGTTTTTAACTTCATTGATGAAATGGGTGTTATTTTTAATAAGAGACTCTTGAGTAAGAGGCCATTGTTTGAACTGTTCATTTAGCCATTGGGAAATTTTGTATGTAGGAGAGTTGATAGCAGAGACAATAGGTCTGAGGGGGATGTCATTTTTATGTATTTTTGGGAGGCAGTACATCCTAGGGATTATAGGGGTTGAGATATGAAGTTGGGTTTGGATTTTTTTCGTGATTATTTTAGTACAAGTTTTTAAGGTGTTTTTTGTGTCTGTGATCATCTTGTTTCATACAACAAAAAGTCCATAATAAAACGAGATACGTATTTAGTACGTTAACTCATTTTTAGAGATCTTGTGTGCGTGTATTCGAGTGCTTGCGTGTGAGATTGTTCCGTCTGTTAGGTCCCTGTTGTTGCCGGAAAGCACATAAACCTACAGGCCACTGTGTGCGATACTAGGTCCTTGGCGTGGTTTAATCCCCCGTAAACCTAGTATTATTTCCCGTTCCTTTTCCTCTTTTTTTCCTTTACCTCTTGGCGTTTACGTGTTTGTGGTTGCTTAGTAGGTCCCTGTCGCGGTCGTACTGTCTCACAAACCTTCTAGCAACGGTGTGATTTTTTTTGTCCCTGGCGCAGAGTAATTCCTCGCAAACCCGGTCCCGTTTCCTTTCCACCTTAGGATTAGTGCTTGTGCGATTGAGTGAGTGAATGTGTAGGTGACATCAGGTCCCTGGCGTGGAGTAACAACCCCTAAACCTGTAAGTTTATAATTTTTATTGTCTTTTGCCTTTTCCTGCTTTCCCCCCCTTTTTCATTGTGACTCTAATTTTGAATTTTACGGTCAAGGAGTTAATTTTATTTAACATAGTAATTTCAAAGAAGAAACATGCAAATGGCCGGACAGACAAATAGGCAGACGGATCTGATCTGACCATGAGGCATTCATTTTTTATTTTTAGTAAAGAACGCCTATTTATTTATATAGGGTATCAAGTAAAAAATATTTTCATTATTAAATTGTAAGTTTGTGACAAATGGTCTCTAACACGAGTCATTGTTGGACTTAACGTCGTATCACTAATTATTTTTCAAGCCAAAAAGAGTTATATATATTGTTTGTATGCGACGAAAATTGGTTAAAACGTGGCATTTTCTCTCGGGCTGACCGAGGACGTACAGCAGAGTGATCCCGTCTAGGGACAATGATACCAATTTCTTGCATCAAAAGCTAGTTGTCGAACCGTGTAGGACACCCTTAAATGGCTCTGGAATACAATGCGTTACCGAGGTTCCGGAGAGCGTAGCGCAAAGTTTATAATAGCACTTTAAGAACGATTACATTAAGTGGACAATGGTTAGACAATGCAGGACGATAAAATAACTCGGATGACATTATTCGTGGCTTTAATAATCTCTTCTTAATGAGAATGTAGGGGTGAATATACGTTCGTCAATTCTTGTTTTCGTAAATGTATGTTCATAATCATACAGAATTATAAACTGCCATAAATACTTTCTAGCTAAAAGGAGAAAATATATTTTAATTTGACGTTGCTGTGATTGCGAAAACATTTATTAACAAGGCCGATTGAAATAAAAGAAAATCATATTGATAATTGTAATATAATAGGACATTTGAGATGCAGTTATGGGTAATATGTTTTTAAAGGACTTTGTTTTAACCCTGGAATGGCACACTGGGGATTTCTACATCACACAGTGCCCGACATTTTGTCGTATCTGGAGTACAGTTACACCTACAAGCTTCCCCTCCACACTAAATAGTCTTTGTTCATTTCCCAGCCCATCCAGTGCCAAATTCATGCCAGTCGTGACTTGCAGTTCCTTCAGTTCGCATCTAAATTTTGTCTGGGGTGTGTCACGCCAGTGTGGCTTAATCTGTTGTATTTCTATAGTAGGTAAGAATTATTGCTTGATCTTTTTTATTGTTTTTTATAAGGAAATATTTCTTAGTTGCTTCTGGTAAGTAAGATGTAAGAAGAGAAATACCACCAAGCTTGACTACGAAAAAGGAAGTCGGGACATCTTTATTTGCTTACGATCACAACAAAACGTTGGTTTCAAACTCGCCTATGCACAATAAAGTTTTGCGTTTGTTATCAACCCTTAAAATGATGATGCTATATCTGTGAAACTGGAAAACCAGAAAGCATTTTGTTATATAACGCTACCATAGGTGGGAGTGTTACATTTGATCAACTGAGCCATACCTATACCACATCGAGGAAGACAAGAAGAGGTCCATTGCGATCATTCTTTGGAATGATTGACCAAAGCGGTGGCAACGCTATGATACTTTGCACCTTGTTTAATTGGAAACATAACACTCCAAGGAAAGAGTTCATTTTTAATTGGGATTTCAGCTTGTTGTTACATAAAACTTCGACTCCAAGTTGAAACCATAAGAAGACGATTAGCATCGCTATAGAAGGAATTTTGGGAGAATGACTTCCAGTGGAGAGCCTCACAAAATTAGAGAAACAAGTTAGATGCTCATTTTGTGACAGGACGAAGGATAGGAAAACCAAAAGCATCTGCTCCCTCTCTACAAAAAAGCTATTTGCAACGATCACAGAGGAATTCTCTGCTTAGAGTGCTCATCGAGATATGGACAGATTTATTGCTCTGACAAACTAACTTTCTAATGTTGAAATTGTCTAACTTTTGTTAATTTTTTCATGGTTTTTTTATATTGTAATGCGATTAAACACATACTAAGTATTTTCAGAAGAAAAACATAACATTTGTCTTACAATTTGTGATTTTTAGATACAAATCTGTCTTTTTAAAACATATCATCATTTTGAATAAATGTGAACTTTGGTATATTGTTTGCAATATTTTTCCTCTTTCTTATTTATCAGAGCATCCAGAAATCTTAAAAAAATTATTTTAATTATTACCAATGTTTAATGACAAAGAAATTTATTTTGGGATGTGTAGCACCCCAGTGTGTCATAAGAGGGTGAGAAAATAGTGTATATCTTTCCAGGGTTAACAAAAAAGGAATGCTATCATCATATCCAATTTTACCGAAGGCTATTACAAAAACTCACCCAGATCATGTCCTGGTCCTTTTTTCAATGAATGCAGTATGTCATGCTTCGTTTCCTGGACAAGAGCTTTGAGCCACTCGCACATGTTGGTTGCAATCATGTGCATCAAGCCGAAGCGCACAATGGTCTGATATTTGCGAAGGGCCATTATCTGGAAGGAATGGTTGACATTTGTAGGCTCTCTGGATTTCTGAATGTCAGCTAAACATTATCTCTAAAAAATGAAGTCGACCATCACAACAATAGAACTGAACTTTTAGTTAACCGCTCTTAATTGTTGGGTTTTTATTTACTTGCTCATTGACGTGATTTTTGTGGAACAGTTTTCGGTGTCTGTTGTTTCCATCGCCTCTTCCATTAATTACGAGCAAAAGTTGGAATCGTGACACTACCTTGTTATTAGCGAATATGAAAACCATCTGCACGGAGATGAAGAGTATCCTGGAAAGGGGATTGATAGCCAGGAACAGGTTGGAGCAGTCCGGGCTTCTTCTCAGTTCGAAGTATTGACCGAACTCCAGCCCCGAGTAAATGACGCTTCCCACGCCAAAGGCTTCCTCGAAAGAAAGAACAAAAGTATCACGTGATTTGTACCAATAGAGTGTACCAAAAGTGCCTTTACCTCAAGTAGGTAAGATTGGATAACAGAAAAACTTTGTTATCTATTGTAAACGATCTCGGGTCACATCTTCATCACGAAAATAACGAGTATAAAATACACATCGAAACCGCCTAAACCCAGGAGTTAAAGGACTGACGGTACAGCCATACCGCTTCTGTTGATTAAAAATGACTGTAGAACCTAAATAAGCAATAAACTACAAATACTGGGAAACATAAATACTGAGAATATGGTCATAGTTTCCAGATACATGATAATTACTATATTAATACAAGGATAATATCGGTATAATATGAATTGCACAAACTTTTTCATATACTTATGCGTCCAGTCTCACTATACCCTTTCGTGAATGGAAGGAACTCCTTTGCCTGGGGAATTTATGGTTAATGTCTTCAAAAGTTTCCTTAGATAAGTACCAATGGTCTTTTATGACTTCAAAATTTTAAATTTATCTTCCACTACCTCCATAATTAAAAAAACTTTGAAAGTCCTTTTACAATACTTCTTCATAGACTGCGTTGAAGGGTTTGTAACTTGCCAAAAGAATATAAAAATTATTTCAGTTGTTTACTCTTGAACATGTTAAGTAAAACTGATCATGAGAAAATCAATATGCACAGAGTGGACACCGACAATACTTAGCGATTGACCTTGTGCCTGCAGAAGAGACCTTAACCGGAAATTAGGAATTTACATTTAAAAAGGATATGTATTTGCTGGGTATCATACCACCAACTTGTGAGGCAACCATGAAGGGTTCTGGGAATTTAACAAAAGAGGAAAGATGCAAGCAGCATCCGTGAACTCATGATAACAGAGGCGGTCAAAAGAATTATGTAATCGTGTCAAAAACAACTATCATTAGCTTATTATCTATAATAACAAAAGAAGCTGTTTTTGCTTGTCTATGGCAGTCGTAACTCTTCAGAAAATAAACGTAGGAGCTTCCAAATTTGACGG
Organism: Tanypteryx hageni; assembly: GCA_028673005.1. NCBI lineage: Eukaryota > Metazoa > Arthropoda > Insecta > Odonata > Petaluridae > Tanypteryx > Tanypteryx hageni. The sequence continues at coordinate 194,372,670 of CM054114.1, read as the reverse complement.
CAGCTTCAAGTTGAGAATTGCAGTGCAAAAATAATTTAAATCGGCCAACGGGTGCTTGAGGGCCCCCCATGGAACTATCGGCCCAAATTTAGGTTTTTTGAAGGTATCTCAGCAACCAATTGACCGATTTTGATGAATTCTCCTCCAATATCAATGTTTTGATCAAACTCATTTTCGAGCCGAACACGGATAAAATCGAAATGACAGAGTTTGATGAATGCTCCTCCTATATCCACGTTTTGTTGAGAAACATTTTCGAGGCGAAAATGGACAAAATCGGTTTACAGGGTCGAAAGGTCATAATGTAAGGGCAGGTCCAAATTTCTGTTTAAAATATATTTCGGCAACGAATTTATCGATTTCGATGGAACCTTCAATGATATCAGTGGTTTGGTGAGATTAATTTTCGAGCCGTAAATAAAAGGCGCGAACATGTTTTACTTATTCTCAACAGTCGAGTGGTATCGTAATTACAAGTTGATCCTTATCTCATAATTTTATCTATAAATTTCTAAATTCTGAATAGATCGTCCAGATTATCTCCAGAACTATTATGCAGCTTTAGGTTGATCATGAGAGTTGCAGGGCCAAAAATAATTCAATTCGACCCACGGGGTCGATGAGTCCCCATGGAACGGTAGGTCCAAATTTCGGCAATGTCCGTCCGCCCGAACGCATATATAAGGGAAGAACTGGCTGAACCGATTTCAACCAAATTTGGTAGGTACATAGAATCTTCGGATAAATACATGATCAAAATGACATATTTGGACCGGATCAACTAAGTATGGGTGCCAGAATTGCATAATAAAATTTTCGGTAGTTATGCTTTTGAAAGGAATTGGCAAAACCGATTTCAACCAAATTTGATACATTGAATTTTCACATAAATACATGATCTAAATCAGTGGTCGGCAACGTTTTTTTCAAATGGGTCATTTTTCAATTTTTTTTCACAAAAATTTTTGCTGGTGGGTCACATCACTTCTATTTTAGATTACGCATTATCTTAGAATACAGAAAATAAAAACATTATACAGATGGGATAATCCAATACACCTTAAATATAGAATTACGAATTTATTATCATCAAATCTATATTTACAACTTGAAAGAAATCATAAAGTGTTAGCAGAAAAGTAAACACCATGTAAATAAAATGAACCCCTATTTAATTAAGAACATTTAATCATTTTAATGGCTTCCTTGATGCTGTTTCATTATCCCTGTAAGGTTTGAGATATTTGGGTGATAATTCGTTGTTTTTAAAAGAACACATGATTCTGAATTTTCATTAGTTAACCTGTTTCGCGATGAATTGAGAATGAATTTCATTTGGGAAAATACCTGTTCACATGAGTAGCTGGACCCAAAAGCTGATAGTAAGGCGAAACTAACTTTCTTTATCGAAGAAAACTTGGAAGGGAACACTTCACAATACAAACACACTGGGTGCTTTCGATTTGGGCATGGAAATAGCCGACGATAGCCGACTATCAAACGCAGCAGCCGGCGATCGCCAGGTTGATAAATGAAATGAAAAAGCCGAAAGCGGATTTCACTACTCATGTTTTCATGACGTCACGTCGTCAAGTCCAACGAGATCTATCTCGTTCAAGTCAAACTACGCATATTGCTTTTCATTTGTTCGGCTCGTCTCGAAGAGGACAGCCACCGACAGCCGGCTGCCGACGGCTGTTTCACCAAATCGAAAGCACCCACTTTAATTCGTTGGCAAGAATACCTACCGATCGTCGTAATTAAGAATTGTTTACTGGGTCACTAAAATTTTCCCAGTGGGTCACTAGGTGACCCGCGGGTCATAGGTTGCCGACCACTGATCTAAATGATATATTTTCACCGGATCGACTAAGCAGGGGTGCCACAATTGGAAAATAAAAATTTTCGGTAATTATGAATTTGGAAGGAATTGGCTGAACCCATTTCAACAAAATTTTGTATGAATGAGGTGTGCAACGTAAAAAAAAACAAAATGAAGATGTTTAGCATAGATATATAAATCAGGATTGCCACAATAAAAGTAATAAAAAATTTATTTTTACAAATGTTTGTGCTAAACTGCCCGCAACCAAATTATAATATTTATAATGTATACGTAATAGTATATTTGGACCGAATGAACTAAACAGGGATGCCACAATTACAAATTAAACTCTTTCAGAATTTATGGATTTGGAAGGAATTGGCTGAAAGAATGTAAACTATATTTTATGTATAAGATGTTTACAGCATACCATAAAGAAATCAAAATTTTAAAAGCGGAGCTAAAGAGCAGGGCTACCACAGCAAAGGATAAAATGATATTTCTTTTGCGCGTATTCTAGAGAACTCTCCGCATGTATTTTAACCCAATATGGTATATACAATATTCATATAAATAAATAACCAAAGTAGCATATTTACACTGTGTCGACTAAACAGGACTCCCACAATATCAAGGTTAGAAATTTCCTGTAACTACGAATTTTGAAGGTATTGGCTGAACCGATTTCAATAAGAAATTTCGTTTGTAAGGCGGGTATAGAATGCTAAAACGAAATGAACAGGTTTAGAAATGATATAAAACATAGGGCTACCACAATATAAAGAAAAATAATTTTCTGATTTCAAAGCCAATACATTAATATACAGTTATACTACTGCGAATTTGATGAGAAGCAATTCGTTTGAAGATACCTCAGCAACCAACTGACCGATTTTGTTGAAACCTCCACCAATATCAATGCTGAAGCAAGAAACGTAGAGACTTAAAACCTGGTAAATATTCTAAACAGACGTTGAAGATATGCACCTCGGTTTCAGAACTTTGATTTTTTGTAAGAGGAGAGGTGGAGGTAGGTATCAAATTTGAGTCAATATTTAAATTATTCATAACAATTAAAGTGGAATATTGGTCACTTACCTTGAATTTGTATGAAAATATTACTAAGTGATATGTGCATGAAAAATTGGAAACTCTAAACCCGGGGCAAAGCTCGGGTAATTATCTAGTAATATCTAAGCTCTGGTAGTGTAGTGGTTAGTGGGTCGGATTCCCATTACAAAGTTCCGGGGTTCAAACCCCGCGAATGGAGGTTTTATTAAAAAAACTAACATCGGTGCCTGGCAGTAGGCAGCAGTACTGTCAGTATGGTATAGAGCCGAAAACAAATGATGTTGGCTGGGTCCATATCCAATACAGCTGTATGCGTGATCGGGACGATTTTAACGGCTATAATACTGCGATGTAGAAAGCAAGGGGGAAACTACCACATTACAATCCCTAGTAATAATTATATAGTTGGACAATATTAGTTCTCACGAGGTAAAACAATCCGGAGGTAAAATAGTCCCCTTATCGGATCTCCGGGCGGGGACTGCCTTGAGGAAAACATTTGTCGAAAGTAATTGACGAATAGGCACTTGGAACGTAAGAACTATGAGAAAGGCAGGAAAGTTAGAGAACTTGAAAGAGAAATAGAGTTGACATTATACGACTGAGCGAAACACATGTCGAAGATCATCACGAGGATTCTTAATAAAAGGCTGGAGAAAAAGGCAGAAGAAATTCTAGGGGAAGATCAATTCGGTTTCAGAAAAGAACGAGGAACTAGAGATGCTATAGGGGTAGTTAGAATCAAATCAGAAAGGATAATAGAGTACAGTCAAGATATCTGCGCATGTTTCGTAGACTGGCAGAAGGCCTTTGATAGAGTAAATTGGGTAATGTTGATGAAGATATTAAAGGATATAGGTATAGACTGGAAATACAGAAGACAGATCATGAATCTATATGTGAACCAAGTTGTAAAGGTCAGACTGGAGAATGCGGACACCTGCGGAGTAAATATCGTTAGAGGAGTGCCTATCGCCGACCCTTTTTGCGGGTACCACTAATAACTTCATATTACTTATTGTGTAATAGAAGAAATTTACTCTTGATGGGATTGGAATTCTCACACAAGATTATTTTACCCAATTTTTCTCAGATAGGGACAATGAAAAGGGACAAAAACACCTTTAGACAATAACAGAAACACATTTCAACAACTACTTTAATTATTCAGGGACTTATTTGGATTGCAGAAAATAATAAGCTATACAAAATGCCTGCAGGCTGCCATATATTTTTTGTATTTCTCCATTTGGGAATATATATATATATATATATATATATATATATTAAATCATTATAATAAGAAATCCATAATAAAAGATAAAATAATATAAATAAAAATTTTCTCTTAATTTTTTATTTTCTTGTTAAGCATTGAAGACAAACAAATAAATCCGTGTGGATTGCATCGAAACTAATGTTCCTCAATCTTTTTCGCGAGTAACCCAAAATTTGCTGTTGTAAAGTTTTACTAAATAATCACTCGCAAAGTGTTCCGAACAAATTGTAGCTGATATTGAAAAAAAATATTAAACATGATGCGCATAACTATTTTATAAATTATAAAAGGTATTATTGATGTCCTAAATACTCACCGTTATTAACGTTAAATTTATCTGTTCTACGGCTAGCCTTAATCCATTTTGCCTTGAAAATGACCTTTTTGGAGACTTATACTACTTTACTACTTGCGGCGTTTTAGATTTGGTATTTATTACACCCATAAACGACTCAAGACGGCGTTTTTATGAGACAGAAAATCTTATGTTAATATAACAACAATAGCAGTATATAACAACAATAATAAAATGTAATAACAAAGCACCAAATAAATCAAACAACGCGAATATCCTCCCAAACCACTCAGTAGCATACCGGCTTATGGCTCTATCTATCCCCACGCCTACGTCACAAATAGTTTCGTGACGTACTTCCGCTTGAGCATGAACACACCTTCTAGTCTTTCCACCGTGAGCATCAACCAGCCCGAACGGGTATCCTCGAAGAGATACATCGAAGAAAATTGTGTGGGTAGCCTTTAGGTAGGATAAAATTGAGTAAGATATTAATTAAATGAGGATTTGACAATTTACCCACTAATTCTACTCTGCACAGCAAATTTAGTCCAATTTGGGGCTAGATAAAATATATTTTCGAGTGTGCATAAAAGTCTGTGTTGTATAAAACCAGTTTTTTATATTATTATTCCGATTCAAATACATTCTTACTTCAATGCGGCACGGATTTGAATTTAGTCTTCAAAAATAATAAACCTATTTATTCTGCTTTAAAATTATTTTTACGTGTTATCCTATGGGGAATAGAAATTATCTACTGGAGTCAAACCCGGGTTTTTTTGAGGATTTTTTCGTAAATGACTTTTTCTATAAGAAACAAACATTCCTACAAATTTCAATCTTATACCTACTCGAAAAGTTTGTTAAAAATAGCATTACAATCAGTCGTAAAAAGTTCTCGATTCTCCCGCTTTTATATAATGACACTTTAAGAATGACGCCACAGTCGAGCATTACACTTGACACACAACCAAGCAAATTATATAGGGCTGATGATAATGATTGATGATGAGTGAGTAGTACCAGGCGTTCATCAAATAAGCCACTGAACTTGAATCGACAGAACCATATCATAAATGGTAACTTTCAAGAGCGATACATAATTTGAAATAGGCGTTTATATATTAAGTTAATGTACTGAAATATAATATTCCTCGATTATATAATTATGTTGATTTTTTAAAAGGTTACATTTTCAGTAAGTAGTGATAAAATTGAAACTTTTTTGGCAGCCGACGAACTTAATTTTTTAGACTCAAGTGAACTTCTGATATAATACGAAAGCCATTCACTTTCAGAAAACATGAGAAGTAAAGGAATTTAATTAATTTCGCGTTATTCGTCGATTTGTTTAAAATCAGGTTGAAATCGAGTGTTAAATTCGGAAACCAACAATGCAGGTTGCATGAAGAACTCACAAAATGGCAATAAAATCGGCCAAAGTCAAAAAATAAACGTAATTTTCGAGCAATTTAGAATTCAAAGCAAAATTATACCATATGAATAAAACATTTTATGCAATTCCCCTTAGATAGGTACGCTGTGCTTTAGCCATCTTTTGCAATTTAAGGCAGTTGGAAGGGACGTGCACACATCTTCTTATTCTTCAATAACTTTAAGCTTTTTTACTTCTGAAAAATAAAGAATTTGACAAACTAACGCAAAGGAACTTGTCTAAGAATCTATCCTCGCTATAATTTACTCACCAACTACCCCAACTCGTAGACAGAAGCTTCCGTAACGCACCTGTTGAATGTCCGCAACGGATGTTGATAAGGGCGGAGAGACAGATCCATCTGCGGCGAGAAAAGGATGTGCACGTGAAGAGAGTGTTGTAGTAAACGGTTCCCTGTCGTTTCCCCCAAAGCACTTCACCCGCGGGACGTTTCACCCACAGACACTTCACCTTGGATAAGTTTTCGCGAGACCACATGTCGGGGTTCAGTGCAGGGTCCCAGTGAACCAAAAAATGTGGGTTGGGGTGGGAGTGAATTAGGTACTTTCGTATTTATGTATTACTAAAATGACTGTGTAATACACGTTTATTTTTAATATTATAAAAAATAGATAAAAAATAAAAAATCGAATTCTTTTTGCTAAAACATACTCTGCTATTGAAACGTTTCTTTAATCCAGGAAACATATTACACAGTGTCGTTTGTACTCGAAAATCGGTCTTTTTGTTGTATGGTTGTTTTCACTGTTAACGACCCAGATTATGACTGGAAGGTCAGTGCATTTAAATTAAATTAAATTACATGGTTTAATGTCCAATATATCTGTAAATATTAATTTCTGACAGGAGTATAATATTAGTTATCAGGACATTCAAATATACCAAAATAGCTGAGATAAATTTATGAACAAGCGATTATATAACAAGATGGAAAGCATACTCCATAAAAAGAATACACAGAGATTATGGAGGCGTTATTTATAGGAAATACACACAAAACGAGACCGAAATATTTTTGAATTTTTTTACCCGAAATTAAAGTCGTAATAATGTGGTCTCGCGGTCTGTTTTACGGCAAATGTTTCCTCTATCCGAATAATTTTTTAATATGTAACTTACAGATCATATAAGAGCATGGGAGAAAAATATATTGATTTTTAATTGTTTTTTGCCAAGAGAACCGTCTTAGCAACCGATGTAAACAAAATATGCGATGTTTTGCTCGGAATAGTCCCAAATTTTTATCTCCGAAACTATAATTCGTATTTATACGGTCTCGCGGACTTCTTTGTGATAAATGAAGTCCTTTATCCAAATAAATTTTTTAATCTATACCTTACAAATCACATAAGAGCTAGGAAGAGAAATTTATGGTTTTTAATTGTTGCTTGACGGATCCCATTTAACGAGATACGAGTATAGTTTATTAAAGTATTTATGTAAAATGGAAGTTCTAATTGACGGATGCAGTTGAAAATCACAATTGGGCGATACATTTGAATAAGGATCGCTCCTACTTAATTTAATTAAAATCCGTGTAGCGGTTCAGGTGATGAAATTACGACGGACGGACGTGACGTGCACATAATGCGTTCTGCTGCTACAGGTTCGCTGGTAAAGAACGCCTAAAAATTAATTTTTATAACCACTTCTATATAGTTAATATTTTTATTTGCATCAAAATTATAATACTAAAATTTTGCAATAAGAACCACAAAGTTATATAACAAAAATTTAATGGTTCCTTAAGTCTCAAAGTCTAAGGCAAACCTCAAAAGTTTTAGCTTTTACGTTAATTTTCAATCAATTATTGTTCTTCGTGAGTGTTTTTAGGCTGATTTCAAAGGGAACCATAACATTATGAAATAGTCGTCTGTGTGCATGTGTGTCTCCCCCTAACAGCTTTTGCATCAGCATCAATGGACCGATTTTCATGAAACTTGGTATGTACATGTCCGGTGCCATGCCGGCTTGTTGACAGATATCATGCGTTCGTGAGCATGCCGACGGGGTATTGTATATATTGTATTGGATATTGTCGCCGGATTCGGTCCATCCCTCCACGGTCCTTCACCCTCGGTTCTTCTCCTCCCTCTGCTCGCCTCTCCTCGGTTCATCCCCCGCACGCGCTTGTTTCTGTCCACTCTTGCCCACGCCTTATCAGATTCCCTTTGGCGTCGGCCTTGCGTGGTTATGCCTCGATTTATCTAATGTTTTGCGAGTTTTGTGCGGAAAACGCGTTCCAATATTCCTTGGCTTCGTTGCATGTTTTCGTATTTGATTGTATTTTTCATCATCCCTTTGTCACTAGTTTAAGTGACATTTTAGTTTAATAATTGCTAGAGAGATTATATTTAAATTTATTGTTAGAAGATTTTTTTTATTTACCATCCAATGACTCCGGTACGTGGTGCATATAAAACTGACTCTTGTTGAAAAAGTATCTTTGCTGCATGACATTGACAAGATGACCGAATCCAAAGGAAAACTGGCATCAAAGTATAAGATTCAAAACTTGTCTTCATTTACAATTTAAAAGAATCGGGCGAAGATTGAAAAACGTTTTTATAAATTTAAAGGGTGTGTTCCACGTCAGCGTTCACGATCTGCAAATACGAAGACCTCGAGGAAAAATTGTTCGAATTTTTTTCACAAGTACGAGCGGCAAATATATCGGTGACAAGCCAGATACTTATCGAAAAAGCAAAGTCTTGCGAACGCTTTGAACATTGAGGATTTTAAAGCTTCCAACGGGTGGTTTGACGGTTTTAAAAAAACACCACAATATTGTTTACCTCGCAGTTTGCGGCGATGCCAAAAAAATTAATCAAGAGGAAGTGACGACCTGGCCTCAGACGGAGAGAGTGTAGTAGAAACGTCCTAGAAAGAACTCTATGGTGACATAAGGGTTATAGGTAAGAGTTCACATTTAAGTTTATATCACTAAGCCATCCAGTAACGATTGGAAGGGGTTTAGCTGCACCAAACAAATTCTAGCTAAAGCCTCTATTGGCTTTTCTTATCGCATATGTTCTATAGCAGAGGTTCTCAGCCTGTGGTACGCGTACCTCAAGTGGTGGTACGAGAGCCAGTGGTACGCGACAAAAATATAAACTCATGGTTTTGCCCATAGTTTAAATATTGTTATATTATATTTACGTAATTCAATTACAAATTTACATGCACGATTGTTGGCGCAATACATTATTATAATATTTTAATTTAAATTGTCGTCAATCTCACTATGGTGGTACGCGAACATTTTCGCTTTTGATTTGGTGGCACAAAAATAAAAAAGGTTGAGAAGACCTGTTCTATAGTATTTCCACGTTATAGCAACTAAAGCAATTAATATTTATGCACAAGCTGATCCAACCCTACGCTCACTAGCATCGGTGGGTAAAACTATGCCGCTATTGCAAAGGAGGTCGCTTATGAATAGCTTTTCAGACCAATGTTGGAATATGTGGCAATGATTTAGGAGCGTACTTGATAGACCGAATTACGAAACTCGAGATGGTAAAGAAAACGGCAGGACGATTCGTATTTGGTAACTTTAGGAGAGACGCGAGCGCCAGAGAATTTTGTGTGAACTGGGTTGGGAGACACTAAAATCACGAAGAGAGATAGCTGGAGAAAATGGAATGATTACGTGTTACGGCGTCAGAGTTATGATGGTTTACTTAGACGGCATGTAGATGTGGGGATCATATGTATAACATAGAGCCAGCATGTTAAAGGACGAATTGGGGTAAATATTCATTTATGAAGAGAGGATTTAAGAATGGAGGAGTCTACCTGCAGAAGTTATGAAGCCATTACCTCAACTTTTGAGAATGGGATCGAAAAAAGCATGAGAAAATAAATATACATCACCTATAGCCATCAAAATTTGCGCTTGTGAGGGAGAAATAGGAGGTGAGGTGAGGTGATATCCTTTGGCGACTTGGTTGATCACGTGACTGGGAACACTAAAAATCCTTGCATTCGATTTTCATAACATTTTTATAGCATATTAATGAGTGTAGGAAGCAAAATTTTTATTATAGTTATGTGTAAATGTTTTTATTTTTTTAATTGATATAACATTTTAGTGAATAATAATTTAGAAGAAATTTATAAATTTTAGTTGGGTAACTTAAAATTTTATTTGTATACTAGGATCTCCGCATTAAGTTGCAAACGAGTATGTGCTTAAGAATCTTGCACGATATTGATGTTAAAGAAATCGGCCTTTAATTTCTGGGTTCTTTGTTGCCACCCTTTTGAATTGTAGTCACGTGCGGACACTTCCAGCCGTTAGGAACCACTCCACGGGAAGTAGAATTTTCGAATATTACCCTAACAAAAGGTGCTATTTCTTTGGATAATTCTTTGAAAACACGTGCATGAATTTCTTCGGAGCCAGTAGCTTTATTAGTGCGAATCGCACTAAATTGCCTCGTTATTCCCTCTCGGAAAGTTCTATATCGTCCATATGGACGTTCCTCCAAGCGAGTGCATAATTTACGCATAAATTGTTGACGACTGTAAATGCTTTTACGAACTGACCGTTTAACCGATTGACTCTCTCTACGCTATCATGGCGCAGAGAAGATGGTAGGACCTCTCACATAGGACCAAAACGCTTTATGGTCCTCCCTCAAATAACTATCTAATGTCTTACTCTTAAAGGCCTTACGCATAGTATTTCTCGCTTTGCTGCAGGATTCCTTATACGTCTGAACTTAAGCTGCTCTACCTTCGTCGCATTACTTTAGACGGCATATTTATTATTTTCGCATGGTTTATTCTCTGACACCTGCTTATTGTATGAACGTGGCTATTTATTGTCGACCTTCATTTTAATTGGAATTTACCTATCGATGCCCTCTAGCATTATATCCTTGAATAATATCCATGACGAATCAGCATCTAATCGTTCGGTCATACCACGGAAGCCAGGTATTATTTCTCGTAGGCACGATCTGAATCTAGGAAAGTCTGCCTTGATAGTTACTTCTCGATGTTTAAAATCGGGCATAAGAACACCATTTTGGAGCCAAACACTCGGTATCCTAATCACTTATCGGAATCTCACTGCTATCGTACTTATCGCTAACCGCTGTGAAAACCCCGCCTCCGGATCTAATAACGCGATCTTTTCTATAAACACGATAGTTGATAGATACAGGAGAGGGTTCTCAAACCTGGCATATGAGAAGTGTTGAAATGCCAAAGAAGGGGATCTGGTAAAAAAAATATCCAACTTGTAAGGGATGAAAAATTATATATCAATACTCACGTGTAAGTAAAAAAGACGCGGCGTTGGAAGTATACGGCTCTTCTCTGAGAAGCGTGGCGTAGGCGAAGAGCAGGAAGAGAAGACTGCCGTGATAAAGGTAGAGCTGGAAGGCCTGTGAATTAGGAAATCTATATTTTATTTATATTTAACAAGCACACGATATGCCTCCGTATTTATGGCTCAATCTGGGATATCGTAAAATTAAGGTGACCAGATTTTGACTTTGTGAAAAGAGGACAAATGTTTAAAAAACAATGAAAAAAGGAGGTCAAAAGATGACAAATAAAATTTGGTGTACAAAAGGTTTATTAGAGATTTTTTATAAAACACAAGGCGATATATCTAAATTAACCATTTCTCAACAAAAGTAGCAACAAATGGAACATTTTAATCTAAGAAATGTTTAATAAAATTCTCTAGTCATATTTGTCAGAGCGGTTCACTAATTTCAGCTTTTCTTATCACTAATTATGTGGTTGAATTACTAAAAACATGGCTGTGACAGGAGAATTTCAATTTTTCAAAATGGGTCATTTTTTAAAATAAAGAGTAAAAAAACTTATCGCACAATCCTTTTATTTATTTATATTTGTCACTACTATCAACTTTTTTTAACAAATCATTATTTATTTTTATTAAGCTGTAAAATATCACAACGCTATTTATCTAAATTTACTTACCGATATCACAGCCGTTGCATACCAAAGATATTTCAGTTTCTTTCAGTGGTTCAAATATCATTGATGATAGAAAAAACTCTTTCCGCCGCTTCATCTGAACCTAATATCGCAAAAAAACTCGATAATCAACCATAGATTTGTATATGGTATGAGCTCTCTATCAAAATAAGCAAAAACCGCCATCCAGCGTTTATCTGCACAAATATTCATTTGGTTCCACTTATTCAATTTTTCTACATTGCAGTGTAAGTTTAAGCATCCTATTTCAACGGATAACTAGCTGTCATTAATACTAAAAGTTTTGAATTACTTAGTTATGGAATTTAAAGTTTCGCTAATATATTCCCAGTTTACTACTTTTTAAACATTTTCCATACTAAATATTAAAATACTTCCATAGGAGTTGCCCATTCTTCCAAGTAACCCAGAAGCTAATTCAATTTTATATTTAACGGATTATACGCTATATTTTGTGTGTAATTGTTCGCAGAATTGACAAAGAAGGTGAAAAAGGACAGAAGAGGACATCAATTTCAAATATGACATAATTTTAAAAGAGGACAAAATCTTCAAATAGAGGACTGTCCTCTTGAAAATAGGAGTTAACGACTTTCATGCTTTGGAAATATTGAATTTTAAACTTTTCCACAAGTTAAAAAATCATTCATAATACGTTTTAACAGTTTCGGAAAATGTTCTCTGAATATCAATGGTTACCTATTTCCCATAAACTGCTGGATAAAGAAATGAATTGTTTGACATAAAAATGCTCAGCTGAGTTTTATAATCTACTAGAAGAAAATGATAATAACTGTACAGGTGTTGACCAGTTCGGGTTTCGGACAGGTCGTGGCACTAGCGATATCATAGGAGTGATGAGGACTTTGGTAGAAATAAGCAGTTATAATAATAACACCAGGATGCATGTGCGTACTTTGCAAATTTCGAAAAGGCCTTTGATAGAGCTTTATGGCCTAAACTTATGGACATGTTAAGGAAAATAGGGATGGATTGGAGGGAGATAGACGCTTAATCATAAATCTCTATATGAACCAGACTGCGCAGGTAAGAGTAACGAGAAGAATAAGTTGGAGCAATGCTTGGAAGAGACGTGAGGTATGGCTACCCACTCTCACCAGCATTGCTTTATATTTATGCCGAAGAAATGGTAAGGGATGCATGGAAAGATGTATACACAAAGGTAAAGGTCGGAGGGAGTCTTGTTGAATCAGTTCGATTGGTATTGGTGAGCAATTCTGAAATGGGTCTGCAGATGATAGTAAGTTACGGGATAGGCATTGGGGAGAAAATAAGTTAAAAGAAAAGGAAAGTCATTAGATTTCTCAAGAATGACAATTCCCAAGTCAATGTCACAGTGAATGGTGAAACGCTGGAACAAGAGGATTTTTTTACTTATTTAGGTAATATTCTGTCACTGGATAAAAGTATTACGAAAGAGATCAGGACGAGTACTGCAAGTGCAAAGGAGGCATCTACAAAACGAGAATTGTTGAGAGGAAGCCTGAATAATTATATTGAAAAGAAGATAATGAAAACTCTGAAATGGGGTGTAGCATTATTATATGTGTGCGAGACATGAACAATGAGAAAATAGGAGCAGATTAGAGGCGTTTGAGATGTGGGTATGGCGTAGACTAAAGGAAATTAGTTCGAGAGGAAAACGAATGAGGAAGTTCCGAATAGAATAGGGGGAGAGAGGAAATTAATTAGAGTAGTAAGAGACGTACAGAAGAAATGGGCAGGTGACATTTTGAAAGGAAACGGTTCACTGAAAGAAGTCATAAAGGAAAGAATGTTAGGAAAGAGGCAAAGATACAGGAAGAGGAAAGGCATATTTAATGCATTAAAAGGAGGAATCGGGTGTGTGAACTTGAAGAGAAAGGCTTCGGATTATACAGATTAGGTAGGGTGTGCCTGAAGCTTATTGGAAGATAGAATTGCAATGTCATGTAAGCGTTCTTGGAAACCAAAGTTTTGTTTTCGTTTACTTTTACTAATCATATCATACTGAATAAATTTATTTGTTATATCCCTGATGTTTCATGTTCGGCTGTGGTGTCCTTTGGATTTTCTAAGATTTATGAAATTCTATTTCTCCTTGTGTATATTATGATTACACCTATGCCTTTAAAACTTCTATTTAACGCGCATGTTTACAGGATAAACAAAGGTAATCGTATGTTTTTAGTTTTTACGATTTATGTGAACAGTTACGTAGCCTGTTCGAGTTCTCAAATGTTTTGTTTTTCTAATCATGTTTTTGATAATTTATTTATTTATTTTATTTATTGTACAAGGTGATTATCAATCAAAAGTGCAATGGATAAAACAGTTTAACGAAGGGTAAACAAAGCAGTAAAAATGCACTCAGCATAGTTATCTGCTTTCAGTGCAGTAAAACTTAACGTAAGTTGAGTTACTACAAAATACGTATATCCAAATAAAGTCAAGATTCGTGGAAAAATGTGAGATTTGGATAGTCTGTCTCAAGATAAATCTCGTTGAAACGAAAAACACAACTCAACTTACTTCGTGGAATCCGGACGGAGGGAATGTCGCTGACACTGCTTCAGTGACAGGGAGTGCCAGCCCCAGCACCACGACTAGCTTGCAATAGAAGGCCGATAGAGTTGCGGCTAAGGCAGCGCTGCAGGAGCGTATGAAATGGTGAAAGGATTGGTAGTAGGTTATGTTATCGTCGCACACAAAATTACTGTAATTTTTCCCCTTATTTATACCACCTGTACTTCAGTGGACTCCGAATTGACCCAGAGATACTTAAATCTCTTGATAGCTCATATGATAAATATACTAGCTGAAATGCTCGTTAAAAACGGACTGGAATTTCTCTAAAATAAAGCAATGTTTTTAATCAATCAATAACAATGTACTCACGATTTTTAATATTTTTAATAACTAACAACCTAATAACCTGGAAATATGTTTCAATTAATGAAATAATGCAATTTTAAATAAGGATAATCAATCAATTATAGTTCCATTAGGATTACGTAGTTTCGCAAAAAATCTTCTAATGATGGTTATCATGACGTTGGAAGATTTTTCCATCAGAAACGTGAAAACCAATTATTTCAAGGTCGACAGAGCCACATGAGATCATGAGGTCAAGTGACATGAAATTTATAATTTCATGTCACTTAACCTTATGGAGAAACTCAGGCTTTTGTTAAATTTTGTAGACAAACCAGTTTGCTGTAAGGGTACTTTTCTCTTTCTCCGAGTTTGTCAAATTTTACTTTACTTTATCTGCATCTTATAGGATCGACAGAGTCACTTAGGTTACATGAGGTCAAGTGACATGAAGTTAACTCGGAGAAAGAGATAAGTGTCCTTACAGCAAACTGGTTTGTCTACAAAATTGAACAAGAGCCTGAGTTTCTCCATAAGGTTAGTTTTTCTGATGAGGATAACTTCTTGCTAAATGAATATGTACTCTCGAAAAATAATGTTTATTGGGGAGTGGAGCCACCTGATGAAGTTCTTCAAAGACCACCCTATCCGATGGGCAGTGTGGTCAGCAATCAATAAGCACGGAACGATCGGACTGATATGGTTTGGGGATGATGACGAAGATGATGTCAATTAATATTCTACATTCAATGTATTCTTTCTCGCATATAACGCAACGAATGTTGTTTACATTGGTTGCTATGAAAATCATTTCTCTCTCCTTTCTTCTTTCTCTTTCTCTCGTATTAAAAACATTCAAAGCACGCTTTCATAAGGAATGAAATGACAATAGGATTTTGAGGTTTAACAATGTAATGGGTTGGCAAGGCAACATCCCGTTAAATGGCAAGATTTTCCCAAAATATGTGAATTTAAAGTTTAACATGCGGAATTTCGAACTGTAGGAGGAAAAATATGAGCAGAATAAGAAATATTATAATTTTTTCATTAAAATGGTTTAAATCGAAGATCGTAGGTTAATTCTTTCTAACTTATATCTAAAAAAGAATAAAACCCTGCGCGTGGAAAAATCGATGGTTACGTGTTATTTTATGGAAACTGGAAATGTATTCCTTGGAGACAAACCCAGGAATTTTTCGAGTTTTGTCTTCATCACCTAGCCACAAAGGGACAGAAGAAGGCTCTTATGGATTTAGATTGTTTTTAAACCTCTTTCATACATTTTCTACCCTCAATTTGAACTCGGAGAGAATTTCAATATACATTAGTAGTTGGTCTATTGTTATCTCCACATCGTCAACATCGAGGAAAGATCGGTTACACAAGTCAAAGTACATCTGAATATTGAATCTGCTAACAGCTTGTCGGAAATAATGTATCACATGTCATTGGGATTTATTAAAGACTTCTGTATTTACGTTGTATAAATAATAAATATCATGTTTAAATGAAAAATGATTTATTAAATATTAAAAATGCGAAATCTTTCTTATCCCCGGGCTCCCGGGATATTTGAAATCCTAATTCCCGTTTCCCGGGAAAGAAAAAATCGCCGGGAGCCCAAAACTCTAGTTCAGACGAAGGTTCCACCTTCTTGTTGGTGCATAAAAGACAAAGCTTAAGAAATAGTGGAGTGATATATGCTGTGCGCACAAAAAAGATACTCTTATTTGATAGAGGCACTTTTTGGTTAGTTTCCTTAAGCAGCCATAAATATAATTGGTAAATATATATTCTACCTACTTTCTAGCTACCAAGAAGATAAAATCTTGCTCCCAAACGCTAAAAAAGTGGCAACACTGCTTGGAAGTTGTTGACGGAGCACATCGATGTGAAAATCATCAGTAACCTTTTGATATTTATATTTATGTGTGAATATTTAAAAGACGGTGAAAGAGGCCATCTTGGTATATATTTGATCATTCCTCACAACCGAATGTACGAGTCACTGATAAATCTGTGACAATTACCCAATTATGTATACGGCGTGAAGACGAACATTTAGAAAATATTCCGGATCATTCATAGCTGTGCAATATGGTATCATTTATTTTTAAAAAATTTGAAATTATGTATACATAACCTACTGATGATGAGAGATTAGTAAGTGAGAAATAATTATTAAATTAAAATAAAAGTGAAAAAAAAAATTAATAACACCAACTTTTATAGGCATTAAATTGTAAAAAATAAATAAAAAATTTGGTTAATTGAGCGTTCTATAAATTAAAAATAGCTTTGTGCATATAAAAGTTTTGCCAAAGAATATTAATGACGCCTTATTTGCTAAACAAAACGAATTTCATATTTTTTCTACCTTTTATTGCAACACCTTGATTTCATTAAAATAAATTTTATATTTCTGTTTTTAGTCAAAGAATAAATAATTAGCTGACGCAGAAAACTACCTCAAACAAATTTTAAAATGCAGCAATTTTAATCCCTGTATCTGATTTCATTAACACAATATTAATTAATAATTGAATATTTATTTATTTCCGATACCACCGTATTGTTTATCGATACTCGGGTATTGTTTTCACTTCAAAACAAGATGGAAATTTTTGGAATACATGGACAGATGAGACGCAATTACACGAGATCGACAACAATACAAATCACTTTGAAGACGAAAGATTCGCAAGTAAAATACGTCAAATTTCCAAACATTTCCAATAGAGAAAGACCTCCACTGAGCGACGGTCAGTTTATACGTTCGTCACCGTACGAGCAAATCAGCGGCCAATACAGAAAATGACTTTTAGGAGGGCGATATACCAGTTACATATATGTTTTCACAATAATTGAAAAGTTATTAATCGAAATTCTTTTTATTTTGATGCAAAACAATTAAATAAATTAAGAATACAATGAAATTACAATTTACAAGTTTTACTGGGTCGATTCGTAAATGTGAAGCTAATATTTTTTCGGTTCTGATTCAGCTCTAGGGGGTGCGATTGCCCCGATCGCCCTTCCCCTCCTGGATCCGCCACTGGAGCAAATGAAGTTGATTTTTATTGGCTAATGCTATTCTGGATTGTGATATTAAATCGCTCTCGCGAGAAAATATTGATACAGAGAGCATAGATAAATAATGTCAAAGAAATATCAATAGATTTACGATTGAATCAGCTGTCGTTACCGGCGAAATCCCTAGAAATACTGTTTGATATTTATCAATTCGAAGGAACAGAGGTTTCATCTAACGCTCAATCTGGTAAATGTCAAATTTCAAGAACATCTCTCTTCACATTCGTATTTTTTTACACTGTGGAAAAGGGGGAACGAATTTCCTAACAAAAAAGTCAGTGAAATCTTTCATTCGCATTAATATTTTACCTTCCCAAATGTCTCGCGGTGGATGAAGAAAACTTTTCTGAGCATATTTAGGAGCACCTATGTCATGCGTCAAAGTTTCCCCTCGCATTGTGATGAGGATTTCTTTCTTCCTATTTCCCCCCTCCCCCCCTCCCCCCCCTCCCTCCCTCGCATGAGCTGCCTCCTTTGACTTCGTTCGTTATTCTTTGTATATTATTAATCGACTAGTGCAATTGCCCGTCAATAATGACGGATATGCATGACATTAATATGAAATTAAAATCAAGTTTAAATAAAGAAACTAATGAAGCCTTGTATGCAATATAAATTGAACAATATATGTATGAAATAACACTCGATGACTTTTACCTCTCAAGGAGGAGCATAAAAAATTTCTTAATAACTGTCTTCGCACACACGTGAGTTGGCGGAATTTCGAAACAATTGCTTTAACTAGTCGCAGTTCAATAAAAATATCACAGTTGCTGTTTTCTCATCTTGGTGTATACCCGGCCTAAGACTCGACCTGGCGTCTCAAATTTCCTAAGTCTTCATTTTAAAGTTATAATTAGGCTTGGTAGAATTCGACGCTTATTTTTTTTAATCAACGATTTAAATCGACGTTTATTTTCCCGAGAGAATTTCGACGAATATCGACGCTTTAAATTACTACTACTATAGGCTCGGTAGTTTTCGACTTTTATTTATCTTAAAAAACGAAGTTTATTTTTCCCAAACAGTCGGCGACCAATATTTTCGATGTTAATATTTCTTAAAAAGCGACTAGTATTATTTATTTTTTCTAAAAATAAATTGATGCAAAAGAAGCTAAGCGCGGGGAGGCACTCTCAGATGGATTATATTAATTCTATGAGAGGGTGCTTTTGGAAATGCCATAAGACGAACTGATGATCGGTACTCATTCTTCAGACCGTGGAAACCTTTCATTTCGTATCTTGGAGGAGGTCCGCAGATAATGCCGCGCAGAGGACGCAATAGACGTCCCCCGAATTTTCTGTAAATGGAGTCCAAAGTGCGTATGGATTATCGGATCTGGCCGAGGGTAATGAACGAGCGCAATAAACCGATCATTTTCCGCCATGTTACAACTAGGTGGCTTTCTCTTTTACCTTTTGTAAAATGATTATTGAGTTCATGGAGTGAATGGTGCTCATACTTTTTAAGTCAAAGTAAGGATTGTCCAAGACAAATAAAACTGTTGTTAAAAATTAATGATGAGTCCAAAGAGGTTCCTGAAAGCTTGGAATTTTTTTTTACTTTTTGTGTGCAATATATTAGAAATATTTGATGTTGCTATAAAAAATTTGGAATCAAATGAAATTAGTGTGAAGGACAAATATCATATTATGAAATCTCAAAAAGAACAACTTAATAGAAGAAAAATTGAAAAGTACTTTGGATATGAAACCAATAAAAAAATTAAAAATTTAACTGAGTAAAGAGAACGTGACAAATTAGAAGATGATTTTTTTATTATTCTATGACAACGCACAAGAATGCATTGAACAACACTTTGACTTTAATGAAACTTCATTATTTTATTTATTTTCTACACTGAGTTTTTCAAACCACAAACTTCCAATTTTTCAAGGTTTATTGAAGGTTGAGGAAAAATTAGATTTAAAATAAAAACTGCAACTAAATATGGATGAGCCATTCCATGAAGTGGGAACTTTAACCGATAATTTTACTTTGATTTCCAACTCCGATGAGTACAAATCATGCAAAACAACCTGAAAAAATGGCATCTTTTGTTTAAAAGTCTTGATTTTAAATTGATAAACACATTTAAAATAATTTCCTATATTTAAGTTTTCCTGGAGCCTCTGCGTATTCTGAGAAAATTTTTGATTTAAGGAATATAAAATGGAGGGATGAAAGAAACAAATGTGACACTATTTTAATAAGAAATTAATAACAAATTTATTTCAATACAAAATCTACATGCACCGAGTTTTATGAACATATAAAAGACGACCAATTATTTTTAAGCGCGGCTAGGTCTCAACAAAAATATAATTATAAGAAGATAAATTAATTCAACTAATTATTATCACATAGGTGCAAAGCTCTTAATTGCTTTTTTTATTTTAATTCATTAATAAAAACATTTTCAAGCAATATTTTCACTTATTTCTCCGCAATTCCCCTGAAAACATAACACCCTTATTACATTGTGTGTGGCTGTCCTTCCCTAGCAAACTCTAACGGTGGCAACCCTACTCTACTCCCAAACAGAAAAAAAGGGGCGTGGTCGTCACTTACTTTCCTTCCCGCTTCCACTTGAGACTTCCCCACCGCTGCCCTCTTCTGTTCCTTGTAGACCCTTCATGAGGAAACTCCAAGTCGCTGAGGGAAAATGAGAAAGAGAAGGTTTTATGAATGAAACTGATCTTAATTTAACACAATACTCTTACACCGCGCATGGAAATACATCAAAGTTGCAACTTTTTGTGATTACGTATGTGTCTAAACACGTGATAGAAGAGTGAGGAAATTAAAAAATTCAACAGTTAAAGGAGTGCCTTAATTCCGTTTATCTATTATTCATTTATCATTTTTATGATTGCAAGTCATTTTGTCGTTCACCTACTCCTTTTAGTGTAGAAGAAGATGCAGACATTCAGTTAAGTATTTATTCCTGAAATATGAACAGTAATTGATCTCAGATTGATTCGATCACATCAAAGTATTAGTCAATCCTATAAAGCGAAATCAATCTATAGTTTTTAGCACTTAACTGCCATGCTGTTACCACAAAGTTCCAGCAAGTCATTTGACTCTCAACAGGTCTTTCCAGGAGACTCTAAGAATAGGTTGCATATTCAACCTAACTTATTAGGGGATAGTGTTCCACTTTGTGCGGATTTAGGGAAATATTGCTGAAAAACTAATTTAACATTCTTGAATTAATCATATTGTTAAAGTAATCTCATGAACAGAAAAAAGAAAATTAGCACGATTATCATTAGGGAGCAATTGGTCCAGTATTAAAGTGAACAAAGTTGTTTTACGCACAGGATTACATAAATATGTACATGTGTGTGCCTTTCAACAAGAATTTAACTATTTGTTCATAATAACATTTGAATGTGCAGTTTTAACAAGTTAATGAATATTAAGTGCTTTCCGTCAATGCTGAAAAGTACGCATTTATCAGGAAATAATTGGCTGAACCAGTTTCAAGCAAATTTGGTAGATAGAATTCTCACATAAATACATGATCTAAATGATATATTTCCACCGGATCAACTTATCAGGGGTGCCACAATTACAAAATTAAACTTTTCGGTAAGTATGAATTTGGAAGGAATTGGCTGAACCCATTTTAACAAAATTTTGTATAAGAAGGTATGCAACATAAAAAAACCAAATCAAGATGTTTAGCATAGACATACAAATCAGGGCTGCCACAATACAAGTAATAAAAAATTCTTTTTACAAGTATTTGTGTTGAACTGTCAATATCAACTTTAACCAAATTTAATATTTATAATGCAAACATATATACAAAACCAAAATAGCATATTTGGACAGAATCAACCAAACAGGGGCGCCACATTTACAAATTTAACTCTTTCAGTAATTAAGGATTTGGAAGGAATTGGCTTGCTTGACGGATTTCAACTAAATTTTGCATATAAACTTTTTATAACATACCATAATGAAATAAAGATGTTTAAAGCGGAGCTAAAGAGCAGTGCTACCACAGTAAAAAGTAAAATAATATTTTTTACATGTATTTCTAGAGAACTGACCTCATGGATTTTTACCAAATATGGTATATACAATCTTCACATAAATAAATAACCAAAATAGCATATTTCAACCGGATTGGTTTAACAGGGCTACCACAATATCAAGGTTAGAATATTTCTGTAACTATGAATTTCGAAGGTATTGGCTGGACCGATTTCATAAAGTAATTTTGTTTGTAGGACGGGTGTACGTACATAGAATGACAAAACGAAATGAACAAGTTTAGAACGGATCTAAAAAGCAGAGCTACCACCATATAAGAAAAGATAATTTTCTGATTTCAAAGCAAAAACATTAGTATACGATTATACTACGGCGTATTTGACGAAAAGCACTTCTGTACCACGGAAAACCTGTGTACATTACTTGCTTGTTATTCTCTCGCTTCGAATGTTGACAGTAAAAAATTATGCATCAGCAATAAAGAAGAACACCAAAGAGTACGAAATCTGTCATTCAACGCATATTTATGCGCATATTTGTCCTGACGTTTGATTAGAAGTTACATTACAATAGCTGCGGTCACATGAGTGCATTAATCTATTTGCAAACATATAAGCAACGCTTATATCTTTAATATGCAACACTGCTATTTCCATAGAAATCAATCAATAAAAGATAACGAAAGACATCTTTCTTATAATCCCTAGTCATTTGTATAAAATTATAATATGCCCTAAACAAAATATAGTGGAATTCAACGTCTCATCAGGAGTACTAAACATGAATTGGTACTTTTTAAAAAGGAAGATTAAAAGAAAGAATGGCAGACAACTGCCTGCATTTCTCATGTAACCTTGAAGTAAATTTGTAAAAATTACAAGCACAAAACCGGCGGATAAAATTACATAGTCGGTTTCATTGTAACCTCTCGCTTAAGCTAGTTTTAAACCCTGCACCTCGTGCGCTCTTTCCACCGTCGTTACTTTCACTTCATGTAACCGTGCATATGGAGGGCACAAAAGGGGATTTGGAGAAAGAGGAAAAGGGGTGGAAAGAAAGGAGATGCAAAGAGGGTGCGATGAATTCTTCCGAAACAATGATAGCGAAAAAAATCCACCTCTTTCATCCACTCGTGCTCCACCAATTAGAAGCTTCATCGGAGCCAAATTTATCGCTACCCTGTCTTTCCTTCAATCTCCCTCATATGATTTTCCTTCACTCCTCCCTCCGCTCTCCCTCTCTCTTTCCCTCACTCACTCCCTCTCTTCCTCCACCTTTCACTCCCTCTTTCCCTCCCTTTTCTCTCAATCCCTCTCTCTATCCCTCCATCTCTCCCTCCCTCTCGCCCTCCCTCCGTCCCCTCCTCCCTCCACTCCTCCCTTCCCCCTCCCTCTCTTCCTCCATGTGTTTTTAGTGTTAAAACAGATAATACACAGTTTTTTTCGACCCACAAATCTAACAATATTCGTTGGTAATGCTCTATGATTTATTAACCAATATATAATTAATTTGTAATAAATATGTATTTTGTTGTAATTCATATGCAATTAATAAATTTTTAATATGTAAATATTGTAATTATATGGCAAAAGGGTTAAATATAAGACGGGATTAGATAGTCTCAATTTCGCCCTAAATAACCTCATTTGTCTCTCTGTCTGTATGTGCCGCCTCCCTCTTCTCCTCCCTCTTCTCCTCCCTCTCCTAGGGGTTAGGTGGAAGATGGGACTTCCTAGTCTCAATCTCGCCCCAAATAAAGACCAAATCAATCAATTAATCGATCCTCCTCCCTCTCCCCCTCCCTCTCCCACTCCCTCTCCCCCCTCCCTCTCCCCCTTCCTCTCCCCCGCCCTCTCCCACTCCCTCTCTCTCTTCGCCCGAATAAAGACGATTATCTATCTATCTATCTATCTCTCCCTCTCCCACTCCCTCTCTCCCTCTCACCCTCCCTCTCGCTCTGTTCCACTCCCTCTTCCACTTCTTCTCTCCCACTCCCTCTCTCCCTCTCCCACTCCCTCTCTCCCACTCCCTCTCTCCCTCTTCCACTCCCTCTCCCACTTCTTCTCTCCCTCTCCCACTCCCTCTCTCCCATTCCCTCTCTCCCTCTCTCACTCCCTCTCTCCCACTCCCTTTCTCCCTCTCTCCCTCCATGGCATCTCAGGGCATTTAATCACATGATTTAATTTTTCTAGCCTAATCCCTAAACTCCCCAAAATTTAAGCAGAAATTCATTTCTCAACGCAATTTGAAAATCCTTGATTATGACAGTCTATTTGCCGAAGCGGCGTGTCTTCCGTGGCACTCCATTGAATATGCTGGTGACATCAACGCAACAATTTAATCTCTTAACGCTTTTCTTTTACATTTATTTGGTAAATACGAGCACATTAAAACCACCCGTGGATAACGGCCAACTTAAAACTAATGATTCAATTTTTTGCCTGTTCAAATGAAATAAATGCCCAATCCGTTCAATGCCTAAAAAACATTAGAAACAAAACCAAGCAGAAGATTAGAAATTCCAAAATAAATTTGCATATTCTTATTGTTGACATCGAATCATCTATTAAAAAATTACCGATCAACACTAAGAACTCCATTAGACACTCTGCATTGTCACAAATAAAACACAACCTTACAGAAATGCCAAAAATTAAACGTCACAACCTCCACGAATTCACAACAATTAAAACAATCAAAAAGACGGTTTTTCCTGAAGGCCGACAGAGGAAACACTGTCGTCATTCTACATAAACAACAATATTATGAAAAGTTTGACAAGATGTTACAAAACGGCTCCTACACATATATTTCCAAAACCCCGCTCAACAAAATGATTAGATACACCAAAACGTACCCCTCAGACCCATAGTCTCCTCGATCAGCTCCCCAACATATAAAGTTTCCCGCTGGCTCAATGAACAATTTAAGCAGAGGGCCCTCACACAAGAGTCGGACATCAAAAACAACACCCACTTCATTAACCGGATTAAAAATTCAAGCCTCAAAGAAAACGAAATCTTGGTCTCCTTTGACGTAGTTTCTCTTTTCCCTAGTGCCCACATAGAAGAAATATTAAAATTTCTAGAAACATGGCTCACCGAAGAAAACCTAACACAAGAAACAGTTAAGGAATACGTACAACTAACACGTCTTTGCATGAGCCAGAACTATTTCCAAATCAACAAAAAAATATACCGACAAAACCAAGGCACAACCATGCCTAGCAAACCTCTTCATGAACAACTTTGAAAAACAATGTAAGGATACTTTTACTTACTTCCCCTAAACATGGTTAAGGTACATTGATGACGTTCTTGCAATCTTCGACACATCGAAAAGCAACATCACAGACTTCTTAGGAAAACTGAACGAACAAAACGATTCCATTAAATTTACATACGAGGAAGAACAAGACAAAACACATCCCTTCCTCGATTTACTCATAAAAAGACATGGCAACCGGTTTACTTTCAACATTTACCGGAAACCCACACATTCGGACACATACATCCCACATGATTCCCATCATCACATTGCACATACCTTAGCAACATTTCACTCCATGATTCACCGTCTACAGGTCCCCCTTTCAAAACCCGATTTTCGCAAAGAACTTTCCCACTTATAAAACAACGCAGCACTTAACGGTTACGACAGCCAAATAGTAGAGAATATATTAAAAAAAAGAAACACCATCTCCACGTCAAAAATCACACAACACTCACAAACATTAACACCAAAACCCAAAATATATTAAAATACCTTTCGCTCCAGGTGTCACCAGACTCGGAAACATTTTTTCAGAATGCGACTTAAAAACTAAATAAGTAAAGATGGAAACTACGGCGAAATTGATGTTAAATGTAAATTAACTCCTTAACCGTAAAATTCAAAATTAGAGACACACAATGAACAAGGGGGAGGAAAGGAAGGAAAAGGCAAAATACATTAAAAATTTTAAACTTAAAGGTTTAGGAGTTGTTACTCCACGCCAGGGACCTGATATCACTCACACACTCACTCACTCAATCGCACAAGCACTAATACTAAGGTGGAAAGGAAACGGGGCCGGGTTTGCGAGGAATTACTCTGCGCCAGGGACCCAAAAAATCACACCGTTGCTAGGTTTGTGAGTCAGTATGACCACGACAGGGACCTACTAAGTAACCACAAACACACGCACACGCCAAGGGCTAAAGGGAAAAAATAAAGGGGGAAGGAAAGGGGAAATAATACTAGGTTTACGAGCCGTGGTTTAATCTCCCGTGCCTCTAATTTTGAATTTTACGGTTGAGTTAATTTACATTTAGCATGAATTAAAAACTGCTCACAGCTCGAAAGACACAAAAATCAAGAATTTACAAGATTGCTTGCGGGACATGTGATAGGATATATATAGGACAGACAAAACGTAATTTAGAAACACGCTTCAAAGAGCACTTAGCACACTTTAGACAAAACAGGATAAAAAAATCGAGTGTAGCCGCCCATATACAACAAAACAACCACCCCATCACTATACAGAATCTATCACTGTTAAAATCAATACGCGAAGAAAACAAATTAGACGCCTTTGAGAGTCTCTTTATTGTAGATGGTAGCTCGTAATCACTTTGGCTCCAAGTTGAACAGTTGTATAAAACTCCTTAAGCCAAAAAAAATTGTAGGGTAAGCCCTATGCATTTCGCCCACTAAGTGGGCGAAATGCATAGGGCTTACCCTACAATTTTTCTTGGCTTAAGGAGTTTTATACAACTGTTCAGTCTCTTTATTAACAAATTAAAACAAACCTTTATGAATTTCAATCGCGGTCTGCTACCTTACTCCCCCCTTTACGGTCTAACGATTCCCCCTTCCCCTCCTCGCCCTCCCAATCACCCTCCCAATCACCCTCCCTCCCACCTTCACTTTCTCGCCAACCGTCAGCGGTTCAAATTCCCTCCCGCAACCCAACAGACCCCACTCTTCTTCCAGAGCAAATGATGATGAGAGCTTGGCTCTCGAAATACATATTTAGCGCTCGGTCCCTCTCGCTAAATCCTTTGTTCACGGTCGGGGTCCACTCTTCAGGCTATAGTTTCACTCGCCGTAGTCTCCTCTGTTACTTAAATCTTGTTATTATTCAGTAAACTGCGTGTGGACTGTGGGCGTCTTTAACAACCGACCAAAAATATAAATCGTCTGAAATGTTACCTTTCCGTAAGAGAGGAGCAATTAAAAATGCATATATAAATTATAAAAACAAATAATGAAATGGAAAATGTCAGTTGTCTAATTTGGTAAGAAGGAATGGGCTATTATTACTTTTATACATGCATATTTTTGACTGACTTCGCAAAGGTTTTTACGGGTACCTCTAGTAGGTATAATTAATTTAAAATTATTGTCCAATTAATATATATTTAATTGTAATTAATGCGTAATAAATATGTCATTAATATTTCGGCCTAAATAAAGTCGATCGTCTCTCTGTCCCTCCCACTGCCTCTAGCTCTCTCGTCTTCCATCTCTCTCCCCCTCACTTTCCCTCTCTCTCTCTCTCTCTTTCCCTCAATCTCCTTCCCTCTCACTTCCCCTAACCATCTCTCGCCCTCCCTGTCTCACTTTCTCTCTCCCTCTCTCTCTCTCTCCCTCCCTTTGTCTACTATTCTCTCCTTCCCTCCATCTCTCCCTCCCTTTGTCTACTACTCTCTCCTTCCCTCCATCTCTCCATCCATTTCTCTATCCCTCTCTCCCTGTCTCTCCCTCCTCCTCTCTCATCCTCATTCCCCCTTACTCTTTATCTCCATCCCTCTTTCCCTCACTTTCCCATACTCTCCCTCACACTCTCTCCCTTAATCCCTTTCTCTACTATTCTCTCCCTCCCTCTCTTTCCTTCCCTCCTTCAATCGCTCCTTCTCTCCCTCAATCCCTCCCTCCCCCTCTCTCTCTCCCTCTCTCTCTCCCTCTCTCTCTCCCTCTCTCTCTCTCCTTCTCACTCTCCTTCTCTCTCTCCCTCTCTCTCTCTCCCTCTCTCTCTCCCTCTCTCTCCCTCCCTCTCCAGCACTTTGATACATTACCAATAATGGCTTTAAGCTCCTTGGTGAGTTCTCGACCCTGACACAATCGTTTTACTCCTGTCCTCGTCACTTCTATCCCGTCTGAAAGAAAGCATCTTCTGTTCTGTGACCTAGGTGGTTCGGGAATGTACTCTTTCTAACCTTTTATGAGGTGGCGTCTTTCCACTACTTTCCCTTTTTCCCTTAAAATTTACGTAATCTCGGGAGCGGGTAACTCGAACTGAGGAATGTCCCTAAGTCTGAACATTCACATCGCCTCCTGAAACAATTTGAGGTTTTTTGTTTTGGACGCCGCCACATAAATGAAAACTGAAAATTGTTCCATTCGCTAAAAACTCTTCTTACTCTTGCACTTCAAAAATGCCTTTCAAAGACTTTTTAGTTTCTACATTATGCCTAATCTCACTATTATCTACACATTGTTATATGAAAAATGTTTGAGAAATAATGTTCTTTAAGCACCGTCAGCCATATCACAAAACAAAATTAACATAACTTCATAGAATTTGTATTATTACATCTTGGTTTTACAACAAAATATCCTCAGGATCAAAAGCAAATGAAAAAATTTCAACTATTCACATGGCCAAACTCGGACATCATGCAAGAAATGTTAAAATAACCATAAACACTCATAGAGAATTACATCATAATGAAAACCATATAAAAATAGTTAAACGGCACAAATGTTCAAAAAACAACAATCAACATAACATCAGTTCAAACAAATATTCATTTAAACACGTTTCCAAAAAAGAGATTATATTGGAGATAGCTAATAACAGTTAAAGTTTACAAAAGATGGCGCTTCTAAATAATAATCGTACAAAAAACATAAATAATTGCAAACGTGTTTCGTTTTGGGGTTCTCTTTCTCATTCACTCCTTCTCCATCCTCATTTTTATCACTCAAACAACCTTGACCACTCGCCCTCTCAAATCAATTCCTGACCCAAGACGACTGTTGCTTAATCCTAAGATCTTCCGATACTCGCTGCTGCCGAAAGGAACAAGTGAGCCCTAATATAGACCACGGTCTTCATCCTCGCCCTCACTTAGCATCTTCGTCCCACCGGCATTATTTCTTCCTCATTCTCATTCCAAGTTTTATCCTTCGATCACAGAAGCAGAAGCCTATCTCTGCAGCGTCCACAGCAGATTCGTCCTTCTATTTCATAGATAGATAATGGTCTTTATTGGGGCGAGATTGAGACTAGGAAGTCTATTTTTTCAGAAAAGAAGAGAGGGGGATAGGGAGAGTGAATGGGGGGAGGAGGATGGGAGAGAGGACGAGAGAAAAGGAGGAAGAAAATGTATATATGCAAACCACCAATGGAGGAAAAGGATATCATATTTATCCTCATCAGGCATTTTCCTGAATGTACATAGTGCGGAGAATTGGGATATAAATGGAATGCACCGACTTCTAAGGCATTATGTCGCGCATATTTTATACCTCCTGATAACTAACGTGAGGATTCGGGGTCATATAGCTACGCGAGTTGAAAGTGCAACACCCCTTCAACGCTGACTATCTAATGCTCTCTCGCTACTTTCCGCAGCCAAACTCTGGGTGATAAATTTTAATAATGATCACTCGTACTTAAATTAATTAAAATCCGTCCGGCGGCTTAGGTGATGAAAGTTACTACAGTCGGACGGACGGACGAACGGACGAGACGTGCCCATAAGGCGTTCTGCTACTAACGCTTCGCTGGTAAAGAACGCCTAATACTGAAAGAAAGTTTAGCAAAATATATAAGTCTGATGATCCTAAGGAAACGTTTTCTTCACAGACCGAAAGACTGTTCTATCAAATGGTGAGGACTTTCCGCGATAGGATAATTCCTCTAAACTTTCATTTTAGCTGAAGTTCAATATTCCTTTCTTTGAAATCATTTCTGCTGTTCGTGGTTTTATGCTCTCTAATGCCGGGTGCCGCAAACTCATCCTACGCTTAACTTAATCCTAAGAACTGCAGCAGAACAGAACTCTCGTTTCCAAAATGTTTGCGTGAGTGAAATACATCCTTCGCTCCTCTCTGTTTGAGATATAAAGCGAATGATTGAGGAGCGCATTCACTGGGATAGGTTCTCACCTGTCTGCCACTCCGTGGCGCTGGGACATCTCGTGAGAATATATTGCACAGGCGATGGAGAAGGAGAAATAAATGAACAGCTTGAGTCAGCGAGCGAAGAGCTTGGAAGGGTTTCTGGAAAATAGAGAGAGAAAGAGAGATTGGGCGAGAAGGCGGTGAGATTGAGCATTGCACACAGACGCCGTGATGGCAGGAAAGGAGAGGGGCGAGGAGAGGTAGAGAGGAGAGGGAGAGAATATAGGGGAAGAGAATAGAGGGGGTGGGAATAGGGAGAGAGAATAGAGGGGAAGCGGGAAGTGTGTGAATTGGTCACGTAGAGATTGCGTCGCCGGTTTTGTGCGAAAGATCCGAGCTTCGAGGGAATCAGGTGATTGCAACGCGTGCATTTGGTGGCCAGAGCGGTAATGCCTCTACAAAGGAAAAGAGAGAGAGAGATAAATTCGATACTCGAATCTCAGTCGGGGAAGAAAAATCGATGCTTTTAACGTAGTGCGATTCAACTTGACACACAACTCAACGAGAGAGTGAGAGG
Source organism: Tanypteryx hageni (assembly GCA_028673005.1). Lineage (NCBI taxonomy): Eukaryota > Metazoa > Arthropoda > Insecta > Odonata > Petaluridae > Tanypteryx > Tanypteryx hageni. Next base: position 194,342,089 of record CM054114.1, on the reverse strand, counting down.
AAAATTTTAATGTCATCGAATTACCATGACTAATTTGTTCACTTGATATCAAGCGGATATTTTCCTACAATTTTCCCTGTAGCTTGCAATAAAATTGTACCATAAATACGTAAAAAGGCGAATCTCAGAAAAAAATGCTACTAATGGTGAATATTTGAAAATCTCGAAATCGCCTTGGTAAAAATCCCCAGATTTTGGACCTGCGATATTTAGCAGGTTCTCGAGATTGCAAACCCCGATCAAATCAACCCAGGATAATAAATCTATCCATCCAAAGACAGCAGATTCTTTCAAGCGGAACGTGCGATTTGAATGCCAATTTCCATCATTAAACCAAAATTTGCGAGTATCTTCATACTAGGTCAATTTTTTCATACTTAAGCTAGATTCCTCTTGCTGGTGTGATTACAAATTGCTATCGCGATTATGTATTACTTAAAATTTTATAATTCAAAAAAATTAACATTCATTGCAGCTTGCAGCAGCATTTCTATAGAGTCTATATTATGTCAGAAAATTATCTGGAAGGAAAACTTTTTCAGAGTGATAGATGGAGCATCCAGCTGTTAGATCTAAATAATTGGACAATTGAAAGTGAATATGCAGTGTAGCGTTAATGTGAGGACATATTCAATTGAGAAGTACGAACACGGACGAATTGAAAAACAAATAAATATTGGTGTTTATCGGCGTATCTTCCTTATTTCCTCGTATGCTCCTAAATGAAACGATAACTTTTTTAGTTTAGGACAATTTTCCCGAAATATGGCAACCTTGATTGCTAATGATGATCGCGCTAATAGATCAGGCGTTGGGGTTTTCATAGAGGTTAGCGACAAGTACGATCGCAGTCGGATTCCGAAAAATGACGAGAATATCGAGTGTTAGGTACCGTATAAGTAAAGAAGGCTCCATAATGGTATTTTTATGCTCGCTTTTCAGGCCAACTAACGCAGGTGTAGATCATAATTTAAATATTTAGAAGAAACCATCTACGCTTAGGGTGATTAATCAAGATGGAAACATTTTATACGGTGTGGACTTTGACTTACCCATCAATTATATTAAAGAGAAAGGAGACTACGGTGAAAATTGAAATAAAAACATACATAAAAAAGGAATGACCTTCCTCTACATATTACTTTTTTTAGATCTGAGTGATTGAGATTGAGTGCGTGTGCGTTTGGTCTTAGACTGATTGGTCTCTTTTGTTGTCGTGAGACGCTTAAACCATCAGACATTTGTGTGAGATATCAAGCCCCTGGCGAGAATTAATTTTCCGTAAACTTGATATTTTCGACTGTTTATCTCTAATAATATTTTTTGAATTGAACGGTTTAGGAGGCAAATTTAATTTTTTTTATATTACCCTCAGTTGATTGGGACAGTTTTGAATTTAGAGACAGAGAATGCGAATTCTGTGAGGCATTAATCGAAACATTATGCGAGCACTATCTGCTTGAATTAGTCAAAAAGCCAACGCGATCGGGCAACATACTAGATTTATTAGCAACCAATGTCCCAGACAGAATAAACAAAACCACCATTAAAGATGGAATGAGTGATCATCTGGCCGTGTATGCAGAGTGTAAGTTAAAAATCGAGATGCACCCTAAGCCTCAAAGAAAGTTTTATATACTTGCCAAGGCAGACTTTACAAGTTTCAGGTCGTGCCTACGAGAAATATTACCTAGCTTCCGTGATATGACCGAACGATCAGGTACTGAGTCGTTATGGACATTATTTAAGGATATAATGCTAGAGGGCATCGATAGGTACATTCCAATTAAATTAAAGGTGGGCATTAAAGAGCCTCATTGGTTCAATAAGCAAGATAGGAGTGCGCTTAGGCGTCAGAGAATATGTTACGCGAAATTAGAAATACGCCACCTACAGCATCCGACGAGTATAGGTAGAGCAGCTAAAGTTTAGAAGTATAAGGAATCCTGCACTAAAGGAAGAAATACTATGCGTAAGGCTTTTACTAATTTCAAGAATAAGGCATTAAATAGTCATTTGATAGATTCGATATCGTGCAAGATTCTTAAGCACATACTCGTTAGCGATTTATTGATAGCAATTCATTGTTAGACGATTGCCAACACGGTTACAGGAAAGGTAAGTCTTGCGATACACAGCTCGGTCTATCTGCGAATTGTGTACGGATGGGAGGAGTAAATAAACAGGAAGGTCTATGGCATATTCTTATATTAGGAAAGTCTTTGATATTCACAAAATGGCTGCCTTTCACAGTTTGGTACACAGATTTATCAACGTACCACTCTATCAAACCAATTTCCTCAAAACACTCAAAAATAAACAAATAAGCACTCAATATAAACAAAAAATAAAAAATACAGAAATTTTTTATACTTTTATATTTTCCACAATGTATTAAGGGGCTAATCAAGATATTTAACTTTTGAAATACCAAGGTCCAAAACTACCATTAAGTACCAAGGGGGGGACCATTTTAGTCCATACTTTATTTGTATGTTTTCGCTACATATATTAGACATTAATGAAATAAAACACTTACTAGTTATTTATACCAGGGGGAGAAACGGGGTAGGAATGATAGTTAATAAGAAGATAGAACCGAGTGTTACCTGGGTCATTTATGATAGTGATAGAATTATTGGACTGAAATTAAATGCTAAACCAAAGAACATGCTAGTCATCCAAGTGTACATGCCAACCGGCGACCATGACGATGGGGAAGTGGAGGAAGTGTATGTATGAGTATGAGAGAATAAGTGCCATACTGGACCAGGAAGGAAAGGAATGCTGTAAAATAGTGATGGGAGACTGGAATGCGAGTGTGGGAGAGGGACGAGCCGATGGAGTTGTGGGGCAGTTTGGGCTGGGACAGAGAAACGAAAGGGGAGACAGACTATCGAGTTCTGCAAGGAGAGGAACATGATAATAACCAACACCTGGTATAAGAATCATAAGAGAAGGCTATATACATGGAAATATCGCCAGGTGACATGTACAGGAAACAGATAGACTATATATTGATAGAAGGAAGGTATAAGAACGGAGTGAAAAGAGTGTGTGGGCTCCCAGGAGCAGAGATAGCAAGCGACCACGTGCTGCTAATGGTGGAAATGAAGATCAAAATGAAAAGAGTTAGAAAAGCAAAGATGGGTAAGAAATGGAATCTAGAGAAACTGAAAGAAAGGCCAAAAGAGGAAACCGGTTATGATATGGCAAACCAGATGAAGAGAGGAAATACACAGAACGAAGGAGTAGAGGAAAAATAAAAGAATTAAGAATGGAATAGTAAATGTGGCGGAAAGGGAAATAGGATACAGGAAAGGCAAGAGAGATAAGAAACCCTGGGTAACAGGGGAAATGATAGCAAAAATGGAGGAGAGAAGGAGATACAAGAATGTAAACACAGAGGAGGGGAGAAGGAACTACCGGCGGTTGAACAATGAACTGAGGAGGGAGACGGAATGGGCGAAGAAAAAGTGGCTGGAGGAGGAGTGCAAGGAGATACAAGAGCTCGAGAAGAGGGGAAGGTACGACCTAGCGTATCAGAAGGTCAGGGGTATTACTTGGGATGGACAGAGATCTGGAGGAGGAGGCTCAAAAGAAATTGAGAGCAAGGATGGTAGGATACTGAAGGAGGAAAGGGAAGTTATGTGCAGGTGGAAAAAATACATGGAGGAGTTGTACAAGACGAAGGAAAAGCCGGCAGAGCTAAAAAGTGAGGAAGAAGGGGAAGTGGATAAGGAGGAGATGGGGGAGGCAACACTGAGGAGGGAAGTAGTGGCAGCTATGAAGGAAATGAGGGAGGGAAAGGCGGCAGAAGTAGACGGGATACCTGTGGAACTGTTCAAGTGTCTGCAAGACGAAGGCATTGAAGAGGTGACCAACATGTGCAATGCAATATATGAGAGTGGGGATTGGTCGGAGGAGTTTGTCAGAATGGAAATGATACCACTACCTAAAAATAAGGGGGCAAAGAAGTGCGGGGAGCATAGAACTATTAGTCTGATAGCTCACGCGGCCAAGATAATGCTGAGAGTGATGAATAGAAGGTTGACGAGGGTAATGGAAGAGAATGTAGCAGAAGAACAATTTGGATTTAGGAAAGGGAGGGTGAGGCATTTGAGATGTGGGTGTGGAGGAGGATGCTGAAGGTTAAATGGACTGACAGGATTACAAATGTGGAAGTGCTAAGAAGAGTAGAAGAGCAAAGGAGTTTGATGGACACGATAGTGACTAGGAAAAAGAAATGGATAGGACATGTTTTGAAAAGAGAGGGATTACTGAAGGATTATCGAAGGAACGGTGGAGGGAAGAAAGAAAAGAGGAAGAAGAAGAATTAAAATGTTGGATATTCTAAGGGAGGGAAGAGGGTATGGGGAGATGAAGACAAGGGCACAGGATAGAAAAATGTGGAGGAGGAGCACCTGAACCTGCAGATATGCAGAACACTATTTATTTATTAGTTATTTATTACTCAAAAAACATTCATTTTATTTCGAAATCAATCAAGAAGAGCGTTGACAAAAGAAAGTGTAGGCGGAAACTGCTTGCACTCAGGAGGCAAACTTCCAATAGAGCCGTAAAGGCGCGTCCAGGTACTTTGCTGCTCGGCAATCCCAATTGCCAAAGCTGAAGGAATGTGGGCATATATTTGTCGCAGTTTACCGATACTTGTCGGTAAATATCAAAAGAATGGAGATAGCCTACTCAAGGAAGAGACAATCTTCTTGGGAAAATTAAAGCCTACCTCGCTATTTCCTCTTCGTTTTCGAAAACTTCATTTTCTAAAAGACTAGTTCTTATAGAAATTTACTGCCACAAACACGTACTACTTCGCCACCTAGGTGGTGACGAAAGTACAGTTAAGGTCCATGACCGTATGAGAGAGGTGAGATAATGGGTCCACCATTATGAAAATATCTAAAGTACTCCCTTCTACCTATGAAAGTACCCCAAAGGTACCAGTTTGAAAATCCTGATGTGAAACAAAATACTTTTACTGTAAGTTAGTACACGATTGATGTGTGTCAAGTCAAATCAATTGTCTGTGTTATCGCTAGATGTTTGTGTAAGAGAAAAACCACAAAAAAGAAAAAATAAAGGTTGCCAGTTTTAAAATACTGTGACAAGTAAGACCATGGGGTGACCATTTTAGTCCAATGTTGACCTATCTATGATTATTGGTAAATAAAGAAGAAATCTGAATATATATATATATGAGAAAAAATAAATTTTTTGGTCAAATATTATGTACAAATATCAGTTAGAAAAAAACCCAGTATCTATGACTTTGATATACCTAAAAAATTCAAAAAATGATGTTTGGACCAAAATGGTGACCCCTTGGTAATTTAAGGGTTAATAACACCAAACATTCCATCTTTTCAACCAATAACAACAGTATTAAAACATTTTGAGGAACACGAAAGACAAAATCCCAAGCCTGGAGAAGTCTGGAATTCAATAAATAAAGATCTCACACTGTCGCTAATGTTATAGGGAAAACAAATAGGCAACAACAAACACGTTTTACAAAACTAGTGGTCTACTTCAAACATGGTTGAGATTAATAATCTAGCGTTTTTAAACGGACTCAATTAACTGGACATTCGATAAATATTATATAAATAACACGCGCAAATCGAAAACCAAAGGCATTGGTGAGTTTACACATATACAGAACAAGAATATATTCCATCTGGGACCTATTCTGCATTCTTCGTTTTATTTGCACAGTTGAAAAGAAAATTTACAACGGAATAGTGAGTGTTAATTAGTTCAATATCGACTAACGAAAGCACTGCTCCGATGATTTTAAACTATTGCACGCGGACAGAGATACTATATTAGTAATACTAATTTAAAATAAGATGCAAAATACTTATGATATATGTACAAAATATTAAAGAAAATAATTTCTGCGCCACCTTGCATCTCCTGCTATTGCCTCAGCGAACCCTCTCCTCTTCCTCATTCCACCTTTAAATACTCCCTTTCGACATACTCCAATAGCTCCTCCTCACCACAACTACTCCTCGCCACACCCACTCCTCGCCACAGCTCCACCACGCCACCCCACATCCTCGCAACCCCACCTCCTCACCACCCCACCTCCTCGTCACCCAACCTCCTCGCCACCTCACCTCCTCGCCACTCCTCCACCCTGCCATCTCACCTCATCGCCACCCCACCTCCTCGCCATCCCATCTCGCCATCTCTCTTCTTCGCCACCCCACATCCACGCCATCCCTCCACTCCACCACTCTACCTCCTCGCTACTCCACTTCCTCTCTACTCCACCTTCTCACCACCCCATATCATCGCCACCCCACCTCTTCGCCATTCCTCCTCACCGCAACCCCCTCTCCCACTCTCAACGGCGTTTTGTTCGTTCATCCCTTTCCTTCGCATTCACATGAATTCTTCCGGTCTCAAAGGGTAATACTTGGTGAGTGGGGGAGGGTGGTGTGGTGCGGGGGCACGAGCTCCTGCACGTGCTTCGGTTGGCCTGCTCCGTTGCCACTGGTGCGTCGAAGCGAATCCCCTTGTGTGTGTCAGCGCTTTGTCCAGTGATTTGGAAATCGGGAAAGAGAAATAAAGGGCGTTTGGGTGAGAGGAGTGGTTGTCGTTGAAGGGGTGAGGGTGGGCGGCGCCTTTTTTGGGGTGGGTGTCGGCTCGTCAGTGACGAAAAGCGGCGAGGGAAGGATCGGATCGAAGGGAGGTCGTTTGCTCGTGCGGAGGCGTGGCTGGGAAAGCAATGGCAGCGAACCTAGTTCCTTGCAATACTCACCCTTCCCGTCTGTAATCACCACCTTTGAACCACACACTCTCGGACACTCGTTCTCATTCAGACCCGCAGATTCATGCAAAATTGACTGATTTATTCACACGTGTGAGCGAGTGGTTTTTACAAAATTAGTGGTCGCCATTTCTCTCGCTTCCTTATTAATATCCGATCGTCGAAGCTCTATGTAAAATTAAATTCCATAATGAATTTTTTTTTAATGCCACTGCACCTCACGAATTCTCTCTTTCTCTCTCTTTGCCACACACAAACACGCAAAAGTGCTCCAGCCGTAATATGAAGGCAGATATGAAATAAAAAATGATTGGAGGTTTTTCGCACAAAAAAACTAGTCAACAAATCCTGTTCAGCGTGGTATGTGATACCTATACATAAAGAGTCCTTGTGATAAGTATTACAGTAATATTCACAATAATTCATAATGCGATAAATGCGAAGATATTAATAAGAAAATCCCAACGAAAGGGATATTTTACGGATATAGGAACCCAACAGATGGTATCAACCCTTTTTGGTGAATAAAATGCCTTTTCTACATTTTATATTTTATTTATTCTTCATAAAATAACACGCTAACATTCTGATTTTAATTTATTAAACTAGCGTGTGTATTGTACTTCACATACAATTATTATTGTTCCTTGCTTTCTATACAAGTGGTTCACATAACCACATTTTCCCATAAGTTTATCTTAAAATATTCGCGGTGATTTCCAGGAACATAACCCCAACGAATGTTGAAGGGCTACAGTATACATATGGGTGGTATTAATGTGTTTTAGGAATAGACACTTACCGTAGTCAGAGAGCCGCTGAGTGTATAGGAGAGAGCACGTAGGGACGTAAGGTGAAGAACTTTCCGAGTAGGATTTTTCCTCGGCCTCAGAAAGAAAACAGTTGTCTCCTATTTAACCAAATTTTGCTCAATTATAATGGAACTTATGGTTAGAAGTATGAGATAGAAAAGTACTTGTGGGACAATACCAATTTATTTATTTATTGATAATTACTTCAAGCATCTAATAATTAATCACTGTCTCTTTTTCGAAGAAATCGCGGGCACTGCTCATTGATTTAAGTCCTTGAAAACGGTCTCTATTAAAGTTCCCAAGATGAATCTGCCGCTCTCTTATTCCAGTCACTCTTTTGGTAGTCCCAGTCGTACCTTGTATGCGCTCTTCCATATCTCGCAGAAGCACACAGTCGAGTGGAAACGGTAGAATATAGCTAATGGCATGCTGACGTGCGTTATAATGGTCCACGCCCACTTGCCATAGAACGCCAGCTCAAGGGGATGAAAGTCTGCGCGACTGTTCTGCAAGCGGTTGATGGTCCACATAGCCATGTTTGTCACCAAGAGGAACGTAACTATCTGTCGCCCCGGCTTAGAACGCGCCTGAGCTGTCGTGGAGCACCTCCTCCACCACGCGTATAGGACGAACACCGTCTGGCACGTGGTCTGGACCAGGGACACCACTGCCGTGACAAGAATGCTCGCTCTAGATACGGGTGTGGACTCCGTAGAGAAGTAACCGGCAATGATAGAGAACATGGCGTAGAGGTATAGGCCCGTCTGGGCGATGACCAATAGGATGCAATCAAGGGCGGTGTTCGTGCTTCCGCGCCGCGGCCTGAGACTCCTCATTCGGAAGGCGCAGCCTAAGGTCGCCAGGGTTGTGACCAAGTAGAGAGAGACTTCCACTGCATTAACCTCGAAAATAGCAAATGCGGCGAACTCAGGTTCCCGCTCCAACACCAGAAACATGATAAGCGAGATGATGGTGAGTACTAGCACCAGAATACCGGAGAAGAGCCCGCGGTGCGCAGATGCACAGTCTACAGAGAAGTGCTGCGAAGAGGTGGCACTAATTTGCAGAGCCTCGGTGCGGGTGATACTCTGGTTAAAGACCCTGGGATAGAGAGCCATGGTGGTGGAGGGAAGGAGAGTGGAGTTGGGAACAGATGAGGGTGCGTGGTGAGTGGTGGAGACGTTGCGACTGCAACATGTTGTCCTCCACATGGCGTAGAGGATGACGGCGCAGATGAGACTGTACTCTATGGTGCAGGGAAAGAGGAAGGGGGAAGCGTTCTGCACCAGGGAACCCATGATGTTGGTACGGCGGCATTCGTATAGGTCTTGGCTTAGGCTGCGACGGACTGCAGATTGGGCGGAGGAATTTCCGGGCCACTTAAGAAGCTCTGGGAAAAGTATTGCAAAACATATTCCGAAAAATATTACAAATAGACTATGACACTATTTAACTTATTATGGTGTTGTAGTACATATCCGATTACAATACTTTAACTACACATTTTAAGCACATCGTAGTTGTCGAGATATATTTTTGTTTATATTCACAATTCATGATACATGGCAGGCTTTAATGTACATTATTATTCTAAAATTTGTATTATGCTATATGAAAACTTGCGTGTGGAAATAGTATTTTTCAAATAGCCTGTTATGAATTATTTAACTCCCGTAACTTTAATCAATACAAATTCATAGTTAAACGGTTACAAGCTGCTACAATGGTATAATATACATTTGTACAATACCCAGAAAGTCACCAGTCATATCGCTCTATATCTTGCCTATTTTAATATGGTGGCCATGTCTTCCAACAAACGTGGGCGATTCATTAACTCAAAATACTTCCTCAGCTATCCTTTCTGATCTATAATTGTCTTAGACTTTATACTTACAGCTCAGTCGTCATTCTTCTCTCCTCTTCTATTTCATGTTGTAAAATATTGAAAAAGTAATCAGAATAGCTTTACGGTTTAGAAACAAGACCCTCTAGAATAGATATAGAAGAAGAAGATATGATACATGAGAATGATATTAGAACATCAAATTAATAGGTGAAGGAATAAAAGGTAAGGTCAGAGGAGTAGAATATATCCCTGGCGAAATATGAATGCCAGGGAAGTTCTGTCGTTCGGCAATGAGGAGTGTCGTCATCACATCACATCCTAGCACAACTGATAGCTTGAAAATGAAGACGAAAATGAAGAATTTTTGTTTGTGCGTATTTCTAGGAAATAAACCTCTTGGATTATTATTGCCGGAACTCCTTACGCACCAGACACGCTCACAAGGAAATCCGTAGCGACATTAGCCTACTCTTTATGAATAGTACCAGAAGACCGCGCAAAGTCAGCGTTCCGTCCTTCGGAAGGGACTTTAAGAGCGGGCTAATGTCGACACCGGGTTTCCCTCCTCCCCTGTGAGTGTGTGCGGTGTGGAAAGAGCTATAATAATCCAAGAGGTGATTAGCCAAAAATACACACACACAGTCCCTTACGAAGGACGGAGCGCTAACTTTCGCGGTTTCCTCAAATCACACATGCAGGGGACGAGACGATCCCAGACTGAAAAATCAGAACTACGCTGGATTCGAACCTGGGACCGCTGCGTGGAAGGCCAACGCTCAAACCACTCTGCCACCTCCGAAAAGAAGAATCTGGTAATTGGAATAGCAACATGAAACGTCAGGACGATTGTTAGGGAGGGTGCGAAATGTTGTGAATAATATAAAGCTGGAAATTATGCTAAAGCTATAAAATCGAATAAAACACGAAAGACGTTAAACATTCGTTTGAAAAGGAATTACCCCGAAAGAGGAATTTGGGAAGAGGCTGTGGCTGCGTAAAATAACTGCTTGAGTTATATTATAGGACTATTTAAGTTTTCAATTTGACTATCACGGGAATGGAAGTTGCGTATATTTGATTTGAATTTTGAAATTACTTTAAGTAATCGTATGAACTTGAAACTTGAACCAAAGAACGCCTAGCAAAATTAAAACCCACTTTCCGACCATTGACTTTCAAATACGCGTCGATGCGATGCACAGACTCATTTTGAACACGGAAATGGTACGTTTTTTCATGTGAAAATTTTTCGTCAGGAATGGAAGACTCACTTGTGCCGATTTAGCGAAATTGCATTGGATTACATAAAAAACGAGAAATAGGTCGTGAGCTTATACCCGTGAACTCAGTAGTGAGATTTAACTGAGCAAAGTGTGAATATATAAATATGGAATTAAGATACTCTATTGAAAAGTTATTATCATTTTTACTTTCTCCATATACGTACATATAGGGGAGAGTATTGTGTTTATGAAAAAAATCGACTTGGAGATTTCAACGGAAATACACGTTTTGAGGTCCCCTGAACATGTTTTGACCATTTTCTCGATGATGTCTGTGTGCGTGTGATAGCTTTGTGTGGGTGCTCTAACTCAAAAACTATTATTCAAGCCATCGCGAAATTTTATATTTAACATTTTTATATTAGTCGCAAGAACTGATTAGTTTGTGATAAACATTGGTCAACCAAAAGTGGGTGTTTACTCTTGTCACTTATCCGTTATTTTGAAATATTTGCTTTAATATTTGATAAATGTAAAAATGTACTAGAATAGAAGTTGTAGGAACTATCATTTTATACAACCTTTGCTTAAAATATTTTTCCATATAATGCATTGTTTAAGAGATATCTTATATTTTTAGCTGCCACCACCACGCCACCTACCGACGACTATTGTTAACAATTGACGCTTAGTTACGTCTTTGTAACGCTTTTTTTCTTTTCTTAATTGTTGGAGTTTTGTGGCGATATCCAATATCAGAAGGCCATGGTTTGAGTTACTTTGTTCTTTGTGAAGTAAATAATTTTCTCGGTTTCTTAATATATTTAATATTATGTAACCTATTTGGAATTTTTAGAAATACTACAGATATGGAGAAAGTCATGTGGTGGCCACATAAGATTTCTTATATTAAATTCAATGTCCTACATGTCTAGTATAATATTTTAAACACTTTTTTACTCTATAAATTTTGCGACTGAGCATCTAATCGTCAATTTCATCAATTTTCTTAACCTGACTATTTCCATCTCTAACGATAAATAGTTTTCTCCATCTAAGGAAAAACAAATATTTTTAAAAGAGTTTGTCCGGTATATAGATAAGTAAAGCATTCATAAAATGAATTTTACACATAATGTATAATGACGACAGAAGTACCCAATCCACATAATAAAGGAATTGTTATGACGCTTATTACGAACTCAGTTCTATTAGAGACGTAGGTTAGACCTAAAATATTTTTCCGACATTAATTTTACAGTAAAAATGATAAATGTATAGTACTTATTCTCTTAATGTCTCGGAGCAGAAACAAGTAGCATTTCCATATTTAGATACAAATGTTGGTAAAAAATTACAAGATAATAACAGTAAAAACCCATCACACCGAGTTTGAAAAATAGCAAAGTGTACCAAAATGATATTTTTTCTGTCAATTCCACCTGATTCTCTCCCTAATTGCTTACCTTCGGGATTTGTCGTTTCGGCCTCCCTGGCTGCCTTGTTTGGGTCGTAGAATGTGAGGATCTCATGTTTGGTCTCCTGGACAAGCACATTCAGCCACACGCACAGGTTGGTTGCAATCATGTGCATGAGACCGAAACGGACTGCTACCTTATGCTTCGGATACTCTATTTGCTATAGAAATACGAGAGAGAGAGAGAGAGAGAGAGAGATAGACATAGAGTTAGGTAAGTCTAGGGGTAAATCTTTGAGGAATTATCAATACACACACATACGAGCAAACATACACATCATCATCAGCCATTATCAATCCATTGACGGATGAAGCCCTCCCCCAGTCCCCTTCAGTTTTCACTATGACCTGTTTCTCTCCTCCGAAAACCTAAGAACATACCGATCTCTCTGTTCCACCGGTCTTTCGATCCTTTTTTTGGTCTCTTGATGTCTGGGATCTATTCGATGCCTCTAGACGTCCAGCGTTGATCATGATTCCTTGTAATACGACTCACCCACTGCCCATTGAGCATCTTTACTCTTTTAATTGCGTCAAAGACTCCCGTCTTCTTTCTTGCCCAGTCGTTTCTTTTGAGGTCTCTTCGGGTGGTCCCAGGCATACATCTCTCCATTCTCCTCGGTGTTGTGTGCAGGCGCTGGACTATTATGGCGTTCATGGTCCATGTGTTGCATCCGTAGATCGGAATGGGCAGAACAAATTGGTCATACTAACTACTCTATAGGTATACTTTGATACCTGATTTGAAGAAGGTGATTACGTCAACGTCCACTCAGCAAGATGAGGAAATCGAGGAGATATACAAAGATGAGAGAGAAGGCAAGCAGCATATGAATGGAAGATAGGGATCGCATAATTGAAGTATGACAGGAAGAAAATATTATCGGCTTATACGGGATTGGGAAAAGGAATGTGAATAGGATTAACTAGTAGAGCTTCTCATTAATAACAACATGGGAAAAAGTAATATATGGTTCAAAAGCCATGAATAGGGAATGCATACATAGTTGAACTCGGCTAATGGAATGCCAGGCAAGATTGATACAGGTGATTTTGAACCAGAGAGTTATACAAGAAAAGATAATCAGAAAACCATGTTTCAAAAAGAAAAAAATCTAGAAAGTTTAAAAACGTTAACATCAAAGAAGGCAGAATTAAGTACAGACGAATAAACAGCTAGTTGAGAAGGTTGATATATAAATCCAGTGAGAATTGAACAAAAGAAAATTATGAAGAAAAACTAAGAATGGAAAATTTGTTGGTGTGCGGTATAATGTATGTAGACTCATTTCCAAGAGAATTCCAACAATTTGAGCGGCGCCGCTTTCGCGACAGATTGAATTTTAACTTCATATCTAAGTGGATGTTAAGTCAGTCGATGAATGTGTATTCTTGTCGTGACGCCACCTCAGCCTTCAGTGTTTATTATTACATAAAACACGACGCATTCTTGCATATCAACCGAAGTTATTAAAGACTATTGCAGGTCTTGCGCGATCGTTTGAACGTAATATTATAATTCGCCATTGTTATTTAACAGTCATTCTTGCATCGTGATCATAAGTGAAGAAGAGTGGAAAGATGCACACATGCGCGCATACACGCGAGGCAGAAGCGTTCTTTACGATTTATGCAATCACGTCAAAAAAGATAACATAATTGCCTTAGTTTAATGTATACTAACTGAAATTCCAGTAGCGATGCCAAGGAAATGTCGTATTTTTTATTCATTGACTAATTTTCTAATCAATTGTAATCAATAAAACAATCGACCCTTACTTAAAACATACCTCATTCGAATATTAGTAACATAATCTTTATGTTCACATTCATGCCTTCGTCATAAATTACCCATTTCTTTTCACTTACAAACGCTGTGTATACGCAAAGAAAATAGACGTACATATTTACGTTAATTTTTTCGTGGTAGATAATCCATTTCTCTTAATTTTCCAAACGTTGCGTGCACAATAAAGATAATTAAACTATCTAGTGATACCCGCAAAGTCAGAAATATGCATGCTTCACCGAGCACAGTTCGGAGATTGATTTACCTTGCAATTACTTGCGACTCGTCTGTGAAAATGAGGTTCACTTAATAACGAAGTGAAACGAAATGATGATAGCTGCAGCAACAATTTAACTCAATGAATTATAAAAAAGATATACCGCATTACAATCTCGTGCATTCCGTCAGCCAACCCTACTTCTTACGTCGGTGTTTAACGTGGAATATACGGAGAGTGCTATCAAGTGGCAGGTAACGGAAGAAGAAACTCCGAAAAAGTGTTTCTTTTTACTTTTTTAAACGCATATATCTCGACTGTTTTTTAGAGTTGTGCATTGTCGCTTTCGCCATTTCCGTTATGTAACAAATTCAATCAAAACGGGGAATTAGACAAAACCGATGAAATCGTCGATTCGAAATTCATAAATCCACTCGTACTACTACTATTAGAACTGATTACGCAGCGAGTTTGCTTCAGCCCTCCCCAAACAACCCCTCACTTGTAAAAAAAAACAATTCCATGGGCCTGCTTACGCTACCGTCACGATGCAAGAATTACTGTTAAATAGCAATGGCGAATTATAATAGTACGTTCATACGATCGCGCAAGACGCAGAATACACTTTATTAACTCCAATCGATAGGCAGGAATACGTCCTGTTTTATATAATAATAAACCCTGAAGGCTGAGGTGGCGTCACGATAGGAATACATATTCACCGACTGACATAACATTAACGTAGATAGGAAGTTAAAATTCAGTCTACCGCGAAAGCGACGCTGCTCAAATAATTGGAATACTTCTGGAAATGTTGTACATTGGTGGGTTGGAATTAGACGAAAGTTAGCCTAATGAAATCCGTGGAAAATTAATTATGAGTGGGAAGATAATCACATAACCATAGGCATTAGGACAGATACGGGAATAATACATTATGTAGCTATAACATACTTGATCAGTGCTATAAAAACTGGAAGAAGAGGACGAAAAGTGGCGACGAAATTAATTATGAAGATTTAGGACTTTTCCGATTACAAAAGTGTGGCGTCTGAATCCTGGCCAAAGCCAATAATCGAGATCTTCTCACTCTTTCCTGTATCTATATATTTTCTTATTTGTAAAAAACAATGTTAATCTGTTGAACCTAAAATATAATAGTGATGTTCAAAGTTATTACTTATACTTATTACTTACTTAGTTATTACCAGGGCGAAGCAAAGTTATTGTACTCAGACCCAAAACCTTAACATATTTGCAAAGAGTCCTACTTATGCTGAATTAATCTTTTTTAATATTTCATTGTAAATTGTTTTACCTCTGTGGATTAATTTATATCACCATGATTTTATTCTGCACTGTTTCGTTGCTATAATAATTTTAATTAATATTATTTCTTTCTAAGCTAGTGCTTTATCCAATATTTGTAATACGAATCGCATGGATGAAATAAATATTATTATTATTATTATTCAGAAGAGTGGTTTCAGTATTTTCTAGAAGTTACAATTATCCCTTTAAAGAAGAATCCAAAGGCAATTCAGTGCAAATGTTACAGAACGATAAGCATACTGTGACACAATTCAAAGATCATCACGAGTATTCTTTATTAAAGGCCAAAGAAAAACACGAAGAAATAATATGTGAAGATCAGTTTTGCTTCAGAAAATGACGAGGAAAGAGAGATGCAATCGGCGTAATGAGAATCATCAGGGATGGCAATGGATTACAGGCTAAATTGCTGCATATGTTTCGTCGAGTGCCAGAAGGCATTTGAGAGAGTAAATTGGGCAATGCTGACGAGGATATTAAAGTATATATATGCAGATTGGAAATCAGGAATCCATGAATCAAGTTATGAAGGTTAGGTTGGAGAAATCTGATACTAGAGGAGGAAATATTGGGAGAGGAATAAGGCAAGTCTTTTACCTATCGTCAATCGTATTCAGTATATAAGGAGAAAGGTTAAGACAAGAAGCTCTAGAAGGCGAAGGAAATTTCAAGAATGAAGCAATCCTTAATAAACAAGTGAGAGAAGAATTGGCAAACAAATTACGTAAGGTGCTTTTCTCATCGGCTGATATCTTTTCATTTCAGTAAAAAAATGACTGATTCGTTAGGTAATTGTTTGCCTAAAATTGCAGCCGGAACTTTTGGCTATTTTTTCGATTACTCATAAGTAGCTAATTCAAGATCCGCCTCATTTTTACGAAGTTCATCCTTCATATAGGGAAATATAACCTGAAAATGTGGCTGCTCCAAGTTGTAGATTTCCAGAGATATTGCTCGTAGATCCGGACAGAAAACTGGATACATAGGCGCTAACTTACTAACAAACCAAATAGGCATTGGTGACTAGCATTGAAAATATTTTAGTGAGAATTTTACAGTGCTGGCAATTCTGCATTAATAAAACAGATGTTGCTGGAGAAACCTGTTCTTGTGGAATAAATTACAATTGCTACTTATGCTGTATCATTATTTTAATTTATTACGAAATTATTTCCCGGCTTGCTAACTACACGGACCTAGAAAAAGAGAAGTGATTAGTTACTTCCTGTGTTTAACATGGCTTTTTTCGAAAAGACGAATGAAGAAACATTTGTTAAAAATTCCTTTTAGAATCCAGAAAACACTAATTTTTGTGGAAAGTCAAGAATTTGGATTACAAGAACACTGTCATTTAATATTACGGTAAGTGTGGGGGCCTTTAAGGTTATTTTAAAATCTTTTACTGACTTCTGCACAAGCTATATAGATGTAGATTCAACCGAATCTCAGATAATCAACACAATTGCGCATCAAATTGATAACTACAATCCGCATAAGTTACTGCGCGTTATTCCCAGTTACAGTTTTTAAGTCGAGTTTAGTTAATATATGTTAGCCTCCGTTTATTGAACTTTCAGCATTGAGTTAAGAAGATATTTTATCAGAAATACTTCGAAACACTTAAAAAAAGAAACGTTTGTCGCATTTTCTAATTTAAATGCTACAACATACCCGATCAACGTTTCTTTTTCATAATTGATGTCACGGATAGAGCAGTGGGAGATTTCCGAGGGAGACAAATTTGAACGAAGGAGCTGGAGGACTTGAGAATAGGCCACATAGAATTCCGCCTTATATAAACGCCGACTTATAATAAGTGGCGTCGAAAATTCTCCTTAATGAAACTGCGGAGCCTGAAATTCTGCCTTAGATGGCATCGATCCTATCTTCGAGATAATTATTTTAGTTAGCGGTGGGTACCTAATTTTCACGCGCCAGTTTTTCGAGATTTTAGGCACCAGTGCTTAACGAAGCAGGATGTATGGCACCGATATTCCGCAACCGAAAAAATACAACCAAAGAAAGATGTAAAGTTAACTTATAAGGAATCGCAGCCCCATAGAGTAGGGCTGAAACTGCGCATTACGTATCCGAAGTATTATAAAGTTACATAACTTCCTCATAGCTAAAATCACTCGCTGGTATGAATACCACAACAAGAAAGAAAACAGCGCCCTTTCTTTCCACCAAAGAGAAAATATATTTAGTTATGTAACTCGGTCCATGTACCAAAGTTATGCCACCCATTTCCATATTATTACACACTTATTCTTCTTAGCCTCTTCCCGTAACTTTACCTTGTTCTTCAGGAATATGAACTGCATCTGAACTATGATGAAGGCCATTCTGGTGGCTGGTGTGATAGCAAGGAGCACGTTATGGCACTTGGTGTTCTTCTCCATCTCAAAGTACAGTCCAAATTCCAGTCCAGAGTATATCATGCTTCCAATACCAAACGCTAAAAGTGGTGAAAGGAGAAAATATTACATATTACAATTCGTGTACATTTTATCACCATGTGTCGTGTCTTCCGATATCAGTAGGTGATTCAATTGTTCCTATTACTAGCTCAGTCAAGTCCGCTGATCAGTATTTATATATAAATTTCCATCTAGCTTTCGGTCAGGCGATATGTAATGCATTAATAATCTTTTAAACAAAAGACTACGTATCTCTCTGTTTTTAAAATTTTTGAGACCCTACACCATGGGATGCTGCGCAAAAGGAGACGAGAGAGTATTTGCCGTTGTCAGTATCGTAGATTATGTGCGGGTGGAGAGGTGGGTTTATTTGCAAACTTCTTCCGATGGCTGGCAGCACTCGTATTTCCGAGTAAGTCGCGGCTGTTTCGATGGGCCGCATTAAATGCGTCCGATGGTTTGATGGTCCGCTTTAGTTCGAAACCGTTCGCGCGGTATTTTGTGTCGTAAGATTCGCGCGCGGTCATTATGACCGCATTGGAAATATGTTTAGCCGATTACAAAATAAAATGAAAACAAAATTTCTTCTAGATCTACATGATACCCTGCAAGTTACCTTTTTGGTGGATGGCAGAGGTTGTAGCGCACCAAGGGTCCATAGTTGAAAAGGTTTAGTAAATAAATTGCAGGTCTGTAACTAATTACTCAAGTACTTCTCATTCCCAACAACTTACTGAAAATTGTGAGTCAAAATCAAGTCGTGAGGCGCCGTCCTACCTGGAGCGACCGGAGGGAGATATTGACAAGCGTAGACTGTGGAGCTTCGGGGGCGCGGTTCGAAGCTCCAGGAGCGGAGCTCTTAATTGGGTTATAAATTCGTTTCACGAATCTTTCTGCCTTAAGGCTGGTTCACACTAGAGGAGCTGTCGCGGCAGGGACGCGGTCTTAGCAAGATCTCTTTTAGGGGAGACCATTCACACTTTTAGGTTATACCTCGGTTGCGACACGGAGACATTCCGGCTCCCACCTAGAGCGTGACATAGTTGATGGATGCACCTAACTAGCAGAAAGATTCAAGCTCACTTCGGCTGTCAACGAGGATTGCCGGTAGTAACCGAAGATGCTAGTACTCGAAGGGGTTTTGGACAAAAGTTTCCTCCTCGAGCGCCCCAAGAGGTTCGTAACGAGGCCTACAATTTTGAACGCAATTTGTGCTTTCCCATAGAATCCCCATTGAAAACAGGATTTTTATAAGGTGAAGAGTTTCTGGGTTTCCAGCCAGGTGAATATGTTGTCAACCAACGTTTCGGCACCTTCCTCAAGTGCCATCTTCAGGGGTCTCCTGAGTGCCGTACCATTCTTTCGTCCTTGTATATATACTACCCGGGTATTGGAGGCTCGTTCCCCATTGGCTGTTGGGTCGGCTTATGGCGTTCCGTGATTTTGGGGAGTATGGGATTCCACACTTGCTGAGTGGAAATCCCGTGTCCCTGTTAACGTTGTTTTTCTCAATTCTTATTTCAATGGCTTCTTTCACTAGCCTATCCCAAAAACCGTTGGCCTTGGCAATCCCTTTGGCCTCCGTGAAGCTAATTCGATGGGCTGTGGATATGCTATGCTCTGCGACTGCCGACTTTTCCAGCTGATTTAGGCGGATGCACCTTGAATGTTCTTTGATTCGCGTTTCTATTGTCCGGATTTATATATTTGGTCTAAAATCTTCCAACCGCGTCCAGTCCGCGACCGTCCCTCTAGTGTGAAGCAGCCTTTACGCTGGATTCCAGTCAATCTATGTCATGTTGGTCCCATAATCAATAAACGTAGTCGATCAAAGATAAGTAACACGTTTCCGGGACTTTTCTTTACTATTTCGAACGACCTCTTAGAAAATCGAATGCTTCGTTAGCCCCACCGACTACCCGACGATTATTTGTTTTCCATGACGAATAGCAACAGAGAATAGCGCTTCAAGATTACTCTGTATGGAATTCTGATAGACCTGAGCATTTTTATTGTATATATGACCACAAAACCCGCAAATAGCATGATTTTGCTAGATAAGTCCTAGCTTACATGACTGTTAACGCGCTAAAAATGTTTTCCTGCCGTTTTCTAGTTGTAATTGCAAATAGTCATCCAATTAATCGAAGAGAGAAGAGAGAGGGAATAAGAGGGGGAATGGAGACGGTTCTGGGCAGAAAAGTCGCAGAATGTTATGTCACCGGAGAGCATTTCTTCATAGGATGAGTAGTAAGGAATTGTGTCTATGAAGTGCGAGAAATTCTTTATCTGCCTTTGGTTAGACCGCAGATCATACACAAGAAGATCCAAATACTTAAGGTAGTGTATGGTCAGCGCAGAACAAGATACATTCTTGAGACATATGGCAGAGAAGATAGTGTCAATACATTCCTACAAGATTTGAATTGGTTTTTGCTAGAGGGTCGCCTATCAAACACATATTGAGGCTTCTAGAAAAATATATATCAGAGTTTCGGAGAAAAGGTTTATCTCCTAAAGCCGCACGCAGAGGCAGACTACTGAGAACAGTGAATACAATTACCCCAAACTATTTTTTCAGCCATAGAAGCACATAAATCAAGCATATAAAAAAACTCTATGTTTAAATTTTTCACGATCACCTTACTTTCCATGTATACTTCGTGCATAGTATATTAAAAAGTAATATACACAGGTTCATATTCTTACTCTCCTTAAAATTAATTTCCTGTCAAGCAAGTAAAATAAAAGAAACCTAAAACAAATTAAGCTAGCCTAACCAACCGCTCTCGACCCAATTCGAGGCGTTGAAATGATCTGGATGTGTTATTATACAGAAATTCTATAAATACCTCAATGGGTCAGAAATGTAAGCCCTGTTTTGCTACTCATTGTGTGATTTATCATGATATTGCGATTTTGGTGGCATGCAAAGAGTTTTTTTAACCAAGAAATACTCGCCGACGGCACCCATGCGTAGATAGAAGCTTCCGTAGCGTGTCCTTCCACCACCCTCTTTGCTGATGTTCGGGTAAGAGGTCCTGAGCTGAGCAGCATAAAGGTAGAGAAGGAATAGCATACTGCCACAGTAGAGGTAAAGGTACAAACCCTGGGGATGGATGGATTAATTGCAACACTTTCCACCAATCTTCACAATATTAATTAGACAATTATTGTACGAAATAACATTAAAATATTAAATTAGGAACCAGACACATTAGTCTTATGTTTATCAATTTAGGAAATGCATGCGCATTTATTAAATCTAGTAAATGAATGTGCACACACAAGGTGACGCGAAAAAAAGTCCTATTTGTAGAGCCACTGTTCTGTTAACTTGACAGTAAAAGATCTGAAAATTTTACGATAAATAAAAACATGAACTTAAATGACAGTAAATGTTTATTCAAATAACACAGTTAATATGACAGTAGTGGTCTGTGGTTGGGGGACTAGGTCTAACGTAATTTGAGAGCTCTTAATACAAATATATTAATTAGGGAATCGGGGAAAACTTTGTGACGAATAGTAGGTACATTATGCAATAAACTTGGTATATTTTTGTTTAATATATTTCTATTTATAAGATATTTCAAATTGTCGATCGGGTCCCTTGATCCCGGTGGCCCAAGGCTGTATGTCCGCCCCTGGAGCAAAGATACAGGCATTTAAACTTGACTCAAAACAATAGCGGTCCGTATTGTGTTTGTACATTTTACTGGTTAGAAACTGAGACTATTTAAGCTTATGCGTGATATGAATATCATTTTTCTTATTCACTTTCTTTGCACTTAGTTCTTACTTAAGATTTGTGCTTTGAATTTGATTTTGTGGTTTAATTTCCCAATATTTTTTTACACGACATTGTAGTTCCGCAATGTTGTGAAATGACTGACGGCGAATCGCATACACTCTTTAAAGGTGTGTATTCCAAACAAAATGACCGAGTGGATTGAGAAATTGTTAGCCATTCTCTGGCTTTAATGTGGTTTGGTGCGTACTGCATCAAATACTTCTGAGTTATTTTCGCCCAATTGGAAGATACACCACTTAGCAAGAAACTGTAATCACTATGAGGATAGAAAATATTGGACTCTCGGAAAACATGTACATTACTAGTAGAGTTTATCTAAAAACATAAGTCATATTGCTGATTTTGCGGAACTCCCAAATTGTAAAAGAACTCTACGCTGACGACACGACACTGATATGTTCAGGGTCCTCAACATCTAACTTGTAATTAATGCATGTGTGAATATTAATTCTGTTATTCAGTATTTTCTGGAAAATAATCCAGGGCCGGAGTGATATTTTTGGGGACCCCTATGCAAGTACCTACGATTTTTGGGGCCCCCTTCCTTTTCTACAAGATGTTCCAACCACGGCCGTCATACGACCTGAGCATGTGAGACGGGCGACTCTTTACCTAGAATCGGCACTCTCTATTCCGTATGAATTTGTTGATATGTATATTTCTGTGAGATGGAAGAGATGGATGGAGAAGACTCAGGCCGTGAATGTTTGCTCTACGGTCCTTGTTGCAACTTTTAATACTACGTGACTAATAAAATGTTAAATTAACTCTTGTAATTTCACGTCAAAATAATGATGGTATTTTAATCATGTCTATTTGCAGGAGAATTCCTTTGGTAAAACCTGTCATTAACGGAAAGCAGAGACACAAAATATGAAGCTAAAAGAACGCTCTTGTTCTTATGAATTTTATTTTACGAATGAAACCACTAACCGGAATTCACGAAGAAGTAGCAGAATACTATCGATACTCCTTCAATGATAGCTAAGCAAAGCTAAGGCCAAGGAAATTTTACCCTCTGCTGTTCAAAGTGTCTCAGAATGTCCAAAATCTTCCTCTGCCGCTCAAAATGCCGGACGCTTCCTGTTTTTCCCAATGACACATCACTTTACGAAGCTCAGCCGTTGGAAAATAAAAAAATTGACGTCACATAATTGCTACCCCTCTTAACAGCAGAGAATTTAGTTTGTGGCCATAAGATACTGATTTTCGTATTCGCATCTAAACCCTTAACGCAGCCCATTTATCTGTTTTGATATGTATAATGTGCAAGTTATCGACGACAATGAGGTATAGTCTAACAATAAGCAAAATTTGGAGCTTCCTCTTCAATGGGGCCCTATGCGTAGCATACCTTGCATTCCCCATCACGCCGGACCTGCAATAACCTTATAGCAAATGAGTCTAAATCTGATTTTATATTTTTTCAAACTAGTAACGATGAATGGGTATATTTATTGATAATATTCAATTGGCACAAGTTGCATCCTTAAAGTTTTTGGGAATCTATATTGATGAGAAATTTAATTGGAAGGAGGATATTAATTTTATTTGCAAAAGATATCTTTCAGTAACTTTGTACTTACAAAATTACGAAATTTAGTGGGTTTCAAAGTGTTGTTGAATTATGGATTAATATGTCCTTATTGGTCATATTGTACACACTCTTGGGTAAGATCAACAGCTTCACGGATAAATAGAGTTTTTATGATAAAAAAGGGCCAAAAGTAGCATAGTTAATTTAAAAATCAGGGATTCCTGTAGGTCATCTTTTAAAAATAAGGATTTATGACATTGTATGCATTCTATATCTGTGAATGTATCATATATGTAAGAGAACGTGGGTGAAATTTAAATTTGAACAAAAACCAATATTATGAAGTCAGATTATCATGTAGAGTACCACAGAACTAGTCTCTTTAAAGACTCTCCAGCAAATGCTGGCAAATATTTTTATAACAAACTGCCATCCAGAATAAGAAGGCATACAATCGATTGTTCTCTTTAAACGAAAGTTGAAAGAATTGTTGAAAGAAAAATGCTTATACAGCGTCCAGGAATACATAGAGACGAGCAGAATTATCCGTTGAACATCAAGGGGACTTTGTAGTGTGATTAAAATATTTAAACAATGCATTTTTTCAGCCATTGAGTTGTACAAATCAAAGGACGAGATAATTTCAATTGCCCGTAACTCTGTAACAAATGAGAATCAGACCCATGTTCATATGACATTTTTTACTCAAAATCACTTAAGGAATAAGATCTCGAAGTTATGACATAAAGTCACCGGACACCCTGTATATATATATATATATATATATATATATATATATATATATATATATATATATATATATAATATATATGTGTGTGTGTGTGTATATGGTTAAGTTTGACATTGTGCGAAGCGAATAACACAATTCTTTCGTCTATTTGAAGGCTTAATAGATGCTAATTTATCGGAGGCAAGAATGAGGTTTGCCTTGGCAATACCCGGAAAGAGTACAAAAAAGCCATAAAATTTCGAAAATAAATGCGTGTTTCTTACAAATTATTCCGTGTAACGTCTAAACATTGCAAGGAAAAGATAGTTTATAGTTTTAGCCGTTGAATAAAAAAATGGAGAAATTCGATCTATATTTACACATTTTAATGAATGAAGGAAGTATAACTTGCACTTTGAAAAATCGAAAATCCCGTGTAAACAAATGGGAAAATATAATTGTCTCCCGGAGTCGAATCCGGGACTTTTTCCTGGATGGTCGATTTTTCTAGGTTTAACGATTGTGAATGTTTCAGCTATTAATTTCATTGGGAAATGACCAAAAATACCGGGACAGACAGACGGACACTTGAGAATTATTATATAAGGATATGATGTTTGCTGTACTGATAATCATCTACCGGAAAATAATTTGTATTCCACACTACAATAGTTTGAATGTTGATTTCAGGATATGTATGATGTAATATCTATTTAGATTTACTAAATTTTTCTATTTTTCCTATATGTTTGTTTGTCCTACTTAAATTTCATGTATTTATATTGTTTGTATTGACACGTTCCATGTTTAATTGTACTAAACCTAGGGAACCAAATTTTAAATAAATAAATAAACCTAAGACACTAAGAAAATAATGTTTTCCTTATGGTAAGGATATTAGCTTCTGACAGAACCCCAAGCTTTCATCAAGTTGATCCATTCTTAATTTTATTTTGCTTGAAATTCACAATCTATGTATCGAACTTTCATCAGCATATATAGCAGGAATGCCTTCCCTTCCTGAAGATACATTATTTTTACCCCATATTTATCCGTGATAATTCCCCTTCCCCTCGACCTTATACTACATAAATAATGGCTAAGTTAATTGCTTTTTGTCCAGGCTATGGAACGATATCAATTCAATAATAACTAATCAATGTTTTAAGGGTCATTTAAACATTTTGTTATTTTCGCTAACTTATAGCTTCTCATTACAGTACCAATCGAGCGAAATGATCAGTTTTACTATTTCTTCTTAGGAACACTTTAATGATGGGGTAACTATTTAAATGAACGATAAAGTAAGAGGATTTAAGGTAAGAATTCATAAAATATCATGTTTTTAATACATTCTTCCATGTTTGGCGTTTCTAGAATCCCGGAGTGGTAAACACATTACAACCATTTTGCTGCGTGCTTGAAAGCTGTTGAAAACGTTGATTTGCTTACAAAGAACTTGCATTTATTAAAAAGTGTGCATTGCACAACGGACTTGACTCACAAATTATCGAAAATGATTCAAAAACACTAGCACAATATTCACAATAAATCTTGCACTACACTCACGAAACAAAACCGAAACACAAAGACTAAGACAAATACATAAAACTACCATATGCAACGAAACTAAAACAATCTCCAGCACATGCGTTCGAAATTTGACCTTCACAAGGTTTCTACAAACGAAAATAAATTATCCAAACTACTGACGAACCCGAAAGATAAAATTTCCAATCGCCACAAATGAGGTATTGCAGTTCGTGTGATAAAATTTAAATAGGAAAAACTAGACGCAAAATTGAAACCCGGTTTAAATAACACGTAGCACATTACAAAAACAAGGGAATAAACAGATCAAGCATTGCAACTCATATTTTTGACACTCACCATCCTATCACCACAGAAAATCTATCTTTGCTCAAATCAATCGACCAATATAATAAACTAGGTCCAATCTCCCACTCTCCCCCCTTTTTCATTTACTCAGTTAACCGTTCTCACTCCTTTCACTTTTCCTCCCTTCCTCTCCCCAACGGTCACTCCTTATGTATGTGTATATATATGTATATATATATATATATATATACATATATACGGTATGGAAATAAATACAGAAAAATCCAAGGTCATTCGAATATCGGGCAAAGAAGAGAATCTGAACACAAATATTGAAAGAAAGCCTTTAGAACAAGTTTCAGACTATAAACACCTTGGAAGTATCATAACAAGAGAAGTAAAATTTACGGATGAGATCAGGACTAAAATAGGAGAAGTAAAAGCGGCTTTCAGAAGAAAGAAACATCTACTTACGGGGAATATAAGGGAAGATATCCGTAAGAAGTTTATGAAATGCTATGTATGGAGTATAGCTTTGTACGGGGTAGAAACATGGACGCTAAGAAAAATGACATCAAATACTTGGAAAACTTTGAAATGTGGACTTGGAGGAGAATGCTGAAGATAAAATGTGCAGATAGGATGAAATCCGATGAAGTGCTACGAAGAGTAGGAGAGAAGCGAATGATTATACAGACTATCAGAAAGAGGAATGCAAACTGGGTTAGACATTACCATATATATATATATATATATATATATATATATATATATATATATATATATATATATATGCACCCCTTTCCCCCTCCCACACCCCACCCTACTGAAGATGACAGCTTAGCTGTTGACACATCGGAGTATAGTTTAAGTTTTGGTTAGAGTATACTGTGTGTGTGCCTTTAGACGGAGATGTATGTATCTGCGTGTGTGTGCGTTTGCGTTTCCTTTTGACTTAGGTCCTGCGGCGGTGTTTTCCAGGAACTTACAGCGTGAATGTGAGTATTATCTTCCTGTTTATGGTGAAAGAGTTAAAGAGTTTTTGTTTATTTACTGTTCCATTATAAATGTACACCTAAAGCCTCGGTTTTTTAAGAATATTGCGCGGTGCACGAACTAATCTGTCAATCAGAATTTGCACAGCTTGACTCACAGTGAGTTCTGCTTATAATGGTTTGTTAGAATTTGCCGGTATGAGCAGAATTCCTCGCGAGACTTTGCGCTTGCATATTTGAAGCATTTTCCTGTTCGTGCGCTGTCTGATTGAATACCGTACTCCTTTTATAATGGACTCTGTTTTGTTACCAGTTTTAATCGCGGAAGAAGAGACTGACGAAGAAGATCTGGTACTGTTATCGTTGAAGAGAAATACGCAGTATTAATGTTTTATTTTCATCTCGTGCGTCAGAAGGTGCTTTTGAACTGTAAAGCGGAGGCTCTTTAGAAACGAAATAAAGTTCCGAGAGTACTTTAGATTGTCTAGGGAGTTATTTAACACAGTTTTGGACTTCGTAAAAGCAGATGTCGTTAAAATGGCTCGTAACAGGCACAGGAAACCAATATGAGATCTTACGGAGTCAATTTATCTTTCATCTGCCTCGGTCAAAAAGTTCTTACTCATTATAACACAAAATGTGTTAACTTGTAACGAAGTACACTAACAATTAAAGAAAGCACACTGTCGTTGTTGCTGTTCAGATTACGACTGACTGTGCGTCGAAACCCACACGCGTTGGATTAGAACTCACTAGACCGACTCACTCTGCCTAAAGATCACCCAACTTATTTCTGCCTTCGAATCCCACCTCGCCCAAATCGCCTGCTTCACATTCCTAATTTTCGCCATTCCATCTCTCGACGTTCGCTCTTTTTTCACATTCCTTCTTCTCTCACAGCAAATAACCCAACCATAGATATATCTACACCTGCATCCAATTTTAAGTACTCACTGTTCAAATTAGAGTTTGCTTTTTATTTTTGTATAGACTTAATTGTTATGTTCAATGTTTTCTATTGTTTTAATTGTTATTTTATAACATATTATGATAAATATCCATTTCAAAGGCCTTTCTGCTGTTTATGGATAAAAATAAATAAAAAATAGCAAATAAAGAAATCTCCGTTCGATTCTCGCTTTTAATAATACTTTTCTCCTCTATTTTTCTTACCTCGTGAAATGCTGGTGGAACGTTGGTTGATATGACCTCTGCCATCGGAAAAGCGATTCCCAAGACAACCAGCAGCTTCCCATATATGGCGGAGAAAATGGTGGCCAAGGAATTGCTGCGGCGAAAAGTAAAAGGGAAAGTGCAATACTCTCGCTTACCTGAGAACCAGGGGGAAATGGAATTCCAGAAGAGCAACTGCGTGCGCCTAATGCGGGGCTGAGCAATACGTCGATCGAGAGCACGCTAGTTTTGGTCGATCGCCAATGCATGGACGGATATTAATTTTTTGTTATTTTTATTTCTGTTATAGTGATACCAATTGAATATTATTCTAGATGAATACAGCCACGGCATTGGAGGAAGTTCACGGAAATTAGATAGAGGTACATTTTGTCCTTCCCCGACGTAATCGGAAGAGCAAACAGAAATAATATTAACACCTTTTAGAATTAAGTTGGTGCTTGTCATCCCCGGCCACACGCCTTGGCGGCCTGCGGGTTATTAATACTGTATTTCGTGTTTATTTTTAAGTATCGTTAATGAGCAATGCTCGCAGGAGCTGATACAATTTTTGCACTAAAATTTTATTGGATTGAGTTGAGAACGAAAAATAAAAAAATTATGCCATTTTTTCCAGAATTATGAATGCCAGATTTCCAGCTTTTATTATGTCTCCTGTCATATCCTATTCGACAATATAATTTCAAAATTACAAGCTGGTTACACCATTAGTATAAATGGTGGTACATTAAAAGATCGGATAAGTTAGAATTTCTGGAAAAAATGGCATTGTTATTTTAGAAGGCCTCGGATTGAAAGAATTCCACGATGTGATGATGATGTGATATCTAGTGCCTTTTATAGAAGGGGCTACTCACGGCACTTCGTAGGCTTCGTATTCTTCGCCGACCACTGTCGCCTGAATGAAGGGCAGAGAGAGGGAGCGACCCTGCATGTTTCTCGCCAATGGACCCCGTGGAAGCAGAGATGTCACTCTGGCGACAGAAAAGGACATTTGACGTACAACACACAACTTTCATATTAAATGAGAGGGAAACGCGATATAAGTTTTTCTCAGATTTTTAAATTATCATGTCTGCCGGGTCCATTGAGCATCTGTGTTCTTAATTCTTAGGAAGTGGGCTAATACTAACTCATCGATATTCTCTTTGCCATGTATTTCATGCCCCGCCCAATTATTTTAAAGAGCACCTTTATGTTTCTCTAGAGAATTGTCAGCGTTATTTTATAATGATAATGATCAATGAATTATAAATGTTGGTAAAACTGTTCAAAGAAAATATACACCGAGAAAAAATAGGAGATTGGTATGCTGTTTGCCAACTTAATCTAAAGAAGATTCGAAAAATATAATATAAAAAAGCATTCCCGCAATGGTGACTCGTTTATTAATTGAATAAAATAATGTATTTTAAGTCCGAATGATCGGTAAATAACAAAGTAAGATGCATATATGTTCTAAAGAAGAAATAAAACTTCTATAGGACATTTATTACCTTTCAGGGAACATATATTGCATAGATATCATCCTCTATGCCGTCATACATAAATTTATATTAACGAGCGGATTTACCCGTTGAACGACAAAGGGACTTTGTAGTGAGGTGTCTGTGTGCGTGTGTAAAAACTTATTTATATATATATATATATATAGTAAATTTAATTGTTTGATTAATTAATAAATTCCTGACAATCATTTGAATTCTCCCAGAAAATAAAGCGCTTGAAATTTATTACATTCTGGCATCAATATACGACTTGATTTGCCACTCTTTGACTCCGTTATTCTTCCTCTTCGTATGTTTACTGAATAATAATATTCTTCAATTATTAACGTTGCACTCTATTAATTTTGACATAGCGCGAAGCGAATAACACAATTCTTTCGTCTATTTGAATGCTTAATAGACGCTAATTTATCATAGGCAACAATGAGATTCGCCTTGGCTACACCCGGAAAGAGTACTAAAAAGCCATTAAATTTCGAAAATAAATTTGTGTTTCTGACAAGTTATTCCGTGTAACGTCTAAACATTGCAAGAATAAGATAGTTTATAGTTTTAGTCGTCGAATAAAATAAAAATGGAGAAATTCGGTCAATATTAACATATTTTAATGAATGAAGGAAATAAACCTTGCACCTAGAAAAATCGAAAATCCCGAGTAAACTTATGGGAAAATATAATTGTCTCCCGGAGTCAAATCCGGGACTTTTGATTTTTCTAGAGACTACCTCATGAGGGTTTAACGATTGCGAAAGTTTTAACTATTAATTCCATAGAGAAATGTCCAAAAATACCGGGACAGTCAGACAGACGGACTATTGAGAATTATTATATAAGGATTCCCAACATGTCGCCGAGAAAATAAAGTTTACGGTATCAGAGTACGCTGTCTATATTGTATTGGAAAGCGAAAATGAAGACAGTTCGTTTCACAATCAAAGGCCTACCAGCGTTTAGATAAACATTTTCGGCACATACCTTTCCGATTCTTCTACAATCCTCATCTTCGGACGACTTCCCTTGCTCTTCCCCGCTGCTATTTCCTCCAACTCCGCTCCTTCCTGCTCCCTGTACCTCTCTCTTCTCCCACTCCTCTTTGACAAACGCATTCGGCCGCAGAATGTCGAGATTTCTGCTCTCCTACGCTCACTTGCATGCCTTTCCGAGCAGAAGCGTCATTGGTGGTTATACGTGTGTTAGCCATAAGGAATGATTTGTGTATAATTTATGCGAAAGCGCCCCGAGGGAGACTTTGGTTGCACTCGCCTAATAAACGAGCCGCTCGATCATTTCTTCGATTTTCCCTCCCCACTTCTTTCCATTCTCCTCATACACACGAAACACATCCAATTCTCTCGATTTTTAGGCTCTTTTCTTCCAGCATCTCATTCTCTCGGATCGTCGCTCTTTTGATGGCGATTTCTGATGACGTAAAACTGTTTTAAAATTAAAAGAAGCTTATTGATATCTCTCTAATTGTGTCTCTTTGAAGAAATCCAGACTGCTTAATTTTCTTACCTATTTGCCCTCTCTCATACAAAAACGATGTTTTCTGGTTTTGTTTACTATTATCAATACTATTAATAGATGTTAACGAACTTAATATATTTCTGGGTTTTGTTAGTTAAATTTTTCACACTAGTGGTACTGATTTTATAAAATCTTTTAGGTCTAGACAATGTTATGAGTATTTCAGATATCGATTGGCTTTACCAATTTACTTTCGAAAATTATTCCAAATAGTAAAGAGGAAATCAAATTTTATCGACCGATTAAATTTTATTTTGACACATTTGAGATTAACCAAGGCCCACGCGAGGGAGAAATTGCTTTTATTCATTTTGTCACATTTTGCCACTCGTGATGAATAACATTATCGCCATAAGTTGGTATTAAATGATTTCAAATTTAATTAGCAAAACCACAAAGAGAATTTCAACTTGTAGAAAAAAGTTTTCAGAGCTTGTTTATTCTCGAATGTAAAAGAAATAGATATTCGAGATAGGATACTAAAAACCCTACCGTTCATGAATGATTACATCAAATAACAGATGTTTAAATATCACTTCATTAATAGAACCGAGAAAAAAACAGAAAAATATCCTAAGACTCTCTTCCAAAGAAGCGAAGAATTTTTAAGCATGCTTCGAAATCGTCATTTGAGAATGGAGGTATAAGTATTACAGCATTGTACTTAATTACGATAAATATCTGTTGCGTCCAATGAATGCACTTGTGGATGTCTGGGTGGGAGGAGAGCAAGGGGAACGTTTGGAAGGCACCATGTCGTGAGCTCCATGAAAATCCTAACACGCAACTGCATTGGCTGAGTTAGAGTCGTTATATTTCAAATCTTGTACAATACTCTCTTAACCAACTGGTTATGCTTACTTGTAGCGTTTTTATTTGGCAATGACCTGATTCACATACCTATATAAATAAAGCCGCGAGGATTTCATTAGGAGAGCAGAGTAGATGGTTGTCACATCTCTTCCGTTCCGCTCTCCATTCTCCGTAAATTTCCTTCCATTAACCCCGTTGAAATAAACGCGCCATTCTACTCCCTCTTAAACTGCAAACAGTTTTCGGTGCAAATGCGTTCCATTCAAAGCGTCACTGACTCTTTTTCCCGGTGGAAAT
Source organism: Tanypteryx hageni (assembly GCA_028673005.1). Lineage (NCBI taxonomy): Eukaryota > Metazoa > Arthropoda > Insecta > Odonata > Petaluridae > Tanypteryx > Tanypteryx hageni. The sequence continues at coordinate 194,309,914 of CM054114.1, read as the reverse complement.
TTTTCCCGCGTTACTTAGCGACACTTGATGCGCGCGCTACATTTATTTGAAGAGCTTTTTAAATGCGACGAATCAGGTCGTAAAACTAGTTTCTCTCTCGCTTCCCAGATTAGTGCTCCTTCGCATTCATCAAGCAATTTTCACACGCGCGTGAATTTCTAAGATGCGGAAAATTCTGCGCGTAGCGTCAGCTGGACAGAGGGAGAAATAGGAGGAGGTGAAGGGAAAGAGAGAGATGGGAGGCGAGATGGAGAGTACATATAGTAGAGAGGATGAGAGTGCAGTTGCGTAACAGGAGCAAAAAGGCCAATGGGACAAAGTCATCGACTGTCTCTCTCCCCCAACAATTGCATACGTGCAGTTAAAACTGAAATCCATTGTAAAACCTTCCAAGTTGCAGTTATTAATCAATTACGAGGAATATACTGAATTGTTTAGGCTTTTTTTAATTGACGAGGAGTAAATAATTTAAAAGCAAGGCAAATACAGGTGTAGAACAAAAGAATAATACATTTAATGCATATTCTAAATACAGCGTACGTCTTTCACAATTGACCAAGTATCAGTTGGAAAAGATTAACCCGTAAGTCTTTGAAATCTTTCTTATTTCAGTCCTTAAAACCCTTTTTCCTTGTCTTCTTCTCTGCAAATTGGTCCACGACTTCAGTTAAATTCAATCGTCATGCAGAGCCTTATTCAATGGAAAGACCATGTAATCTTTACTGACTCCAGTAGATTTTAAATATTTTTAGCTTCGAAAAAAATCGCTCTACAGGCATCCTTTTCCAAAACACGGGTTTATCTGGGTTGTTAAGTTGTCAAAAGTACAAGATAAGATTATTTTATGAGTTTATACCTTCTAAGAAATAAAATAATAATTGGAAAGGGAAAATA